>OZ005661.1:222533904-223083904 GCA_963930645.1 Salticus scenicus
GACATCATTTGGATGATTAGAGTACATACTAGAAATTATTTTGTGTGGTCCCATAAATTATTTAGTCTATACATAACCTTTTATAAGAGTAAACATGATTTTAAGCATCTTTATAATGTATGTTAATTTTATAAGTTCAATTCAGCATAAACGCATTACAGTGCGCGCTTAAATAAAAATTTGTCCATAGGGTCTAATGTTACGAAATTATTTCTTGTGTCTCTGTAAACAAACCATAAACAATGGATACACAAGTAAAAACCATTCAGCTTATTTTGTGTTTAAAATTAATAATTGTTCCAAATGTAACATCGTTTGGTTGACTACGTGACATTGTCAGAACACTTTTGTAAGGTTCTGTACATTAATTAGAAAGCTTAAGAGCACATATTTTCTTCAAAAAACATAAGTTTAAGCATCTTACTCAAGTACGCTAGTTTCATTTTCTTGATTGCAAAGTAATGATGTTAAAATGCGTTTAAACGAAATTCACCCCATACGCCGTGATGTTAAGAATTTTGGCGTGTCCCTATACACAGTTTATAAACAATATAGCAATAAAAATTATACAGCTACTTATATGAAAAGCTGGAATATGTGCGCCAATTTGCAAGTCAATCGAAGGACTTTTGCGGCCGCTTTTGCGGTACATACAAATTCTTCCCATAGGCCGTAATGATAAAAAAAAAAACTTTGGCGTGTCTCTGTACACGAACTGCAAATTGAATGCACACCTAAAACTACACAGCTAATTTCGTGGGGATCATGAACATGTGTACCAAATTTCAAGTCAATAGCGTGAATTTTGCGGCCGCTATCGCGATACATACAAATTCCTCCCATAGGCCGTAATGATAAGAAAAACTTTGGCGTGTCCCTGTACACGAATTACAAATGGAATACACACCCAAAACTATACAGCTGATTTCGTGGGGCACATGAACATGTGTACCAAATTACAAGTCAATAGCGAGATTCTTGCGGCCGCTATCGCGCGACAGACAGAGTCAGACAGACAGACAGAAATAAAGAAAGCACACAGACAGAGCCCAAAACCGTTTTGAGTCTCAGCAGAGGCCTCCACTGACGTTTCGACAATTATGCTCAGATGCAGATCTCCTTTATGATATTATTTATGTATTCAATACATTGTTAAAACAATATTTTTCTGTATCTAAATATTCATAAGTTGCTTTATATTATATTATTTATTTTGTTTATTTATTTCTATATTTTATGGATTTTCAGGGAAAAATTCTTTTTTTAATACCAGGGGTTGATCAAGATAAGAAATATATATATATATATATATATATATATATATATATATCCCTTTAGCTGAAAAATATCCCTTTAGCCTTCAAATTGAATTTTATAAAATGGGTCCTTTAAAAAAAATTATAGTTCATAAAATAGACACTTTCACAAAATTCAAAACTAGTAAATGAACCCATTCACTAAAGTCCGGTTCATAAAAAAAAAGCGTTTACAAATTTTTGTTTTATAAAAATAAACTTAAAAAAAAAAAAAAAATCCCATTTTTTCAATATTATTTCAAATGACTGCCAGCACTTCATTCTCTGACACGTTATTAACTTGATATTAAAAATAGAAAAAAATAGCGCCAATTTTTATTAATTTAGAAAAGAGGAAATTTTTTACAAAATATTCTTTTTACACTACATATATATTCTACAAAAAAGATAAAAAATAAAAAAAGTGGACAAGAGAAAGTAATGTAAAAATCATATCAGATTATTTAGGATATTACTTCCATTACCCTACTACCGTAAGAAATAGAAGTACTGAATTCGGTCCAAAAATTCGATATCGAATTTTGTCCTGATTTACAAATTTTAAGGTCTCCTGAGTCCAAAAAAATTAGTTTTGGGCAATTGGTCAGTCTGTATGTATGTGTCAAATCTTCTTGCTATCATATCTCCGAAACTAAAAACGATAGAACTACAAAACTTCAAAATTGGGACAGGTCTAGTGTACAGATAAATTTTCCAAATTTTGGTGAAAATAGGAAAACGGAAGTGGGGCTTCGGAAACAGGAAGTGGGGTCGTAATTCCGTATCTCAAAAACGGCTCTAACGATTTTCTTCAAAGTTGTTATATAAACATTCTTTTAGATCTCCTTTCTAGGGATATAGCTGGTTAGTTCAGGAAAATTGATAGGCGTCTTGTATAAACAGCTCAATTTCTGGAATCGCAAGTGCGTTCCTTTCAAAACGGCTGTATAATTTTTTTTTCAAACTTGCCATATTAACCCTCTTTTAAAAATCCTTTTGTATGTAATTGTTGTTTTATGGTCACCAATTAATTATGCCAAGCTTTAGTAAAAGTTGGTATATCAAAAACGGCTCTAACGATTTTCGGGAAAATTTCTCAGCTGGGTATTTACTAATAAGGGATTCTGTAATAAACCGTGGAGTATTATTTCTGGAAAAAAAAAAAAAACTAGCAGTTTCTTTTTCTTTTTCTTTTTTTTTTTTTTTTTTTTTTTCTTCCCTTGTGTTTAGGAACGTTCATGGACTGGAACATGCCTGTTCATTTACCTCACAAAAAAAAAAAAAAAAAAAAAAAAAAAAATGTTAATATTTAAAAAACAATATGGGTATTCCAATGGTTGTATATAAGGAAGTCATGTGGTGTCCACATCAGGTTTTTACATTTTAAAATTGCTGCACTATGAATATATGAAAATATCATAAATTATTTTTATATATTAATATAACTTGACAAAATTTTATAATCATAAAGAATCCTCTGAGAATTTAATGTAGGAAGAAATAATTTATAGCAAGTAATATTTTTTAAAATTTATTGCAAGTAATAATTTCCACCAGAATATTTAGCATGTATTATACTTTTTACTTAATTGATGATGAAAATGTAGCATTCATTCGATTCAGTTCAGAGCAGTCCCTGCCATGGTGGGGATCAGATGTGTCATTGAGTAGCTCCCAAGGCTGCCTTCTGGCGGACGCTAAGGATAATCCACTCACTGATCGACTGGTTCTTAGAGGTCCTTTTCAGGACCAGCTTTCGAAGGCCAGTAAGGATCTTGAGTCTACTTATCTAAATATGGAAACTGATAACTGCAAAGATGATTCACTGGTTCCTAGAGGCCCTTCTCAGGGCCAGTATTCGAAGGCCAGCGAGAATCTATCTTGCAGTTCCTCCACTACATCTGAAATCTCAGCTTACAGAGATGAAGACGACGCTATACACCGATTCAGGGGACTTAAACTCACCAACCTGGAGTTACTGGACAGGTTATTCTCTACCCGGCATTACTGGGAAATTAAAAGCTGCATGATAGAAAGACTTTCCGACAATGACTATGGAAAATTTCTGGATTTCAAGATATTGCTAACCGATCCTGATACTGGAAAACCAATTTCGGGTCAAATCAAAGACTTCACCGCAACTCATATACGAACTTTAATCACTAAATTTCCTGAATTCAGAATAGGTCACGGGCAAATTGAGACATCTGACTGGACCAGAGATGATGAATACTCTGAATCAATGGATGACACCCCACAGGTATCTGATGTTTCAAATAATATACTAACTGACTCTACCAATCTCCTCTCAGAAACTAACACTACCATTCAAACTAAAGCTCCTAAGCGTAAAATTGAAAATGACTCTCCAAAATCTAAAAAAGCTGATCTTAAATCCTTATTCAATATCCCGATTCAAAACAAATTTGAGAGCCTCGATGAAAAGTTACTTTCAGACCAGTCGGTGCCACTAGATGGCGCCACGGAAATGACTCAAAATTCTTATAATATCAAGAAAAATCCTAAAATTTCTTTGCCTAAAGGCAGATTTATTACCGTAAAATGCGGTAATAAAAATCAGCTATTCAAAAACCTGGAGAAAAGCATAGGTCATTGCAATTTCACGGCGGCTCCTGCAGGAAAATTCATTAAAAATTTTCCGGACTCCCCTGAAGATCATGACATTTTAACTTCTAAGTTAGACGAAATGAGCGTACAATATTACCAATTTTCCAAATTCAAAAGCTTATGTATTATAGAGTTGTTATTGAACATTACCGATACCCAACTAGAAGAACCCAGCAACGTTATAAATGTCAATTATTTTTTCATTCAGCAAAGAACTGCCATATGAAGGCTAGATGTGTTAGATGCTCAGGCGAGCATCTCACAAAAGATTGCAATCTTGGCAAAGAAGTTTTTATTGAGAAAAAATGTTGTAATTGTGATGGAGACCATCTCGCGAGTTTTCGTGGATGTCCTAAATTTCCTGAAAACAGAAATTCCACTAAAATCATTAAATCCGATTTCCCGAAGCTCCCTACTAAGACCCCGCCCACCGACCAATCCGAAATCTCCTACGCTCAGGTAACCACTCCCTCTTATATATACCCTCAGCAGAACGCGCCAAGCCAACTTTCTGAGTTAAATAACATCTTAAATGATATCGCAAAAGAAATTCATGTTCCAAATTTCACTGAATTAATCAATAAATTTAAATCAATTCTAAATAGAATGAAACAAGCCGATAACGTAATGACCAAAATTGAAATCCTCTGGGAAGTTTTCGGAATGCAGACACTTCCTTAATCGGATGACTGCTTTCATTTTTCTTCTTCAATTGCAATGACCAATTCACTTCTCCTGTTTTTCTTGTTCTAAATGGCGTCTATACACAGTTTTTTTTTTTTTTTTTTTTTTTTTTTTTTTTTTTTTTTTATCTGTCAGGAAAATCCCAACTCATTCTGCTACTATCTCTCTGGTTCGCTGAGGTGTGGGGTCGTGTTAAATTGACCCCGGGTACTCGGCACTCCTAACTCCCTCGAAATGTAGTATTGAAAATTCCGAAAGAAAAATATTGGCGGAAGAATCAGAAAAATGTGGTCTGTGACTACCCTGTAAATGCCATGAGTTTTATGCATTTATGATGAGTACTTGCTTGATTTTTCAACAGTGCTGTTGATGTATAAGTAAAATTAAATAAAGTTTTTTTTTTTTTTTTATACAGATATTTAACTTTTTTTTTACTTGTTTTTAAAAGTTTGAGTTTTCGAATTATTTTAACTTAACACTTTCGCGACCGCATGTTTTTGTTTTCTCCCAGCAATGTCTGCCTCTGGGTGTTATTCTTTCCAGTTACAATATTTCAGGACAAAATTTTGCGTATTCACATTCATATTACAAATGGATATACATTATAGTTACACTCTTTCTAATCAAAGAGTTTATATCCATACTATACTGATAGTACAAATATGAGTATTGGGTATATTTTTAAGAAGTAAATAACATACAAATTGCGAAAGAGACGCCTACTTCTGGAGTTACAGTTTTTCAAATGACGTGAATCTACGTCAGCGGCCGCGAAAGTGTTAAAATTCATGTAACTATAAATTTAATATATGATTCTGTGGTTGATTTTATTCGATTTTAATTATTCCAAATAAATAATGCTTAAAATGTTATAAGTTAAGAGATATCGTTATAAGTTACTTTTATAGTAATAAGTGTTAATATTTTCATTCCTTTAACCCTTTGCGGCGCAAGAGAATTTAAAATATTTAAATTATACTGCCACCGGAATTCATGAACAAAATTAAACAAAAAGATATTTTAAAGTTTAAGGTTTAAAAAACTGGCTTTTTCTGATATGTTATAAACGTGAATTTTTGCTAAGAAATTTCCGGGATGAATTTTTGCAGCTGGATCTTAAATTTTGCGTCCACGCAGCGAGGACAACGCGCGTTAAGGGGTTAAGCCGACTGCTTGTGAGATTTTGCATTGATGAATAAATAGCTGAAACATAGATGCCAAGTTTTTTAATTTACTCCGGAATGTTCTTAGCCCCGTCCTTTTTTCACACCGTAATCTTTATAGAAAGATTTTCCTCAATATAAAATTACGATTAAATATTAAGATAATTACTCTAAAAATATTATGTTGTGAAAAAGGGGCGGGACTAACCACATTCCGGAATGAATTTAAAAACTTGGCAGCTATGCTGAAATAAAGTAAAATTTTAAAATATGGATTTTACTCTATTTTACTTCCTTTTTTGTTCCTACTTTTATTTTAATGTATCTGAACATCACTATTTTAAGCAACACCATTCATTCTAATACTACGTATTAACTGGATGTCCAAATTTACAGTTTTGTAAGAATATAATAATACATATAAACTGAAAATCGTATTTGGGAAAGCATAAAATTTTGTTTTCTTAATTTTTATTTTCTTAGAAAGGCTTATTGCAATAACTGTTAATATTTTTAACTTTCACTATTTTCTTAACAAGAAAATTTTAGTTAATAACCTAATTTTGGTTGACTTGTGAGATTTCCATATTTTACTTCATTTTTTTGTTCCTATTTTTATTTTAATGTATCTGAACCTCACTATTTTAAGCAACACCATTCATTCTAATACTATGTATTAACTGGATGTCCAAATTTACAGTTTTCTAAGAATATAATAATATATATAAACTGAAAATCGTATTTGGGAAAGCATAAAATTTTGTTTTCTTAATTTTTATTTTCTTAGAAATGCTTATTGCAATAACTGTTAATATTTTTAACTTTCACTATCTTTTTGACAAGAAAATTTTAGATGATAACCTAATTTTGGTTGACTTGTGAGATTTCTATATTTTACTTCCTTTTTTGTTCCTATTTTTATTTTAATGTATCTGAACCTCACTATTTTAAGCAACACCATTCATTCTAATACTATGTATTAACTGGATGTCCAAATTTACAGTTTTCTAAGAATATAATAATATATATAAACTGAAAATTGTATTTGAAAAAGCATTTTTTCCCCTTAGAAATGTTTATTGCAATAACTGTTAATATTTTAATAAGAGATTTAAAAAAAAAAGTAATATTTTAATAAATTCTTTTTCAAATACATAAATTAAGAATAGTCAGAAATATTTAATTTCATTCCTTTGATAATCGTCTTGCATAAAAATAATTAAAAAATAATTTTAGTTTGTCAAAATCCTGTAAAACTAATAAAAAGTTCAAACTATGCTGAAATTATTTCTGTTCTCTGCCTTAATGATTGTGTAAGTGTTAGAGCTAAAGACAGTTGACTAGGTTTGGCCTGTGTGGTGTGTCTTCCGTGAAGGTTTTAGCCCATATTTAAGCAAGTTTTGAAAAATAAATAAATTAAATAAATTAAAACATGGAAAATCTCGAACAGTTAGGTCAAAATGAGGCGTAGGATCGAGCCCGGTACTTCCCGTCTACCAGTTTCGCCAGCAAAACCTCTCTGCCAGCTTTAGTGATAAAAGGAAAGATGTATTGTATTTGTACTGGAATTGAAATTAACAAAATGTACTTATAGCAGAATTACATATAAGACATAATTTTAATGTCTTAGTTCAATAATAATAAATGGCGTTTACAGGAATTATTAGTATTATTACCCTCTTTATTTTTCGAAAACTAATTTTTGGATGTCAGATAAAAAAAATTTTAATCACCCGCTTTACTATCAATATCTTTCGATAACTTATTTTTTAGAACAATTACGTCTCATCGTATTTTGAGTAACTTTTAAAACGTAGATAGACTAACTTTACTTAACCTTAACTAATATCACATTATATACTAATATTTAAATTTAATATTTCCGTGCAAAATTATAAAGTACCACTTTTTTAGGTTCACGTAATGTGCATGAAAGAATTTTGATAAAGTATTAAAAAAAAAAAAAAAAAAAAAAAGGCAAATTCTTACTTGCGATTCAGTGGAATTCACAGAGTTTAGCGAATAAAAGAAAATAACAAAACATTTTTGAAGCAGTAAAAAGCATCTCTAAGCAAAAATAACTTCAAATATATGAACAAACATGGCGATTTTCCGGTTTAAACTGGCGGGTCAATGTCCAGTCTCTCTCTATATATAGGGTCCCTAAGTTCAGTTAGAGATTCTATATTAGGAAGAGACTGGACATTGGCGGAAAGTCAGCCATCTTAGTGCCAAATCGGAGCGATCCCCGCTTGTTTCTTCGCGATTGACACTTTACTATACAACATAAATGAAAAAAACAAGTATTAAATTTGTTCAGAATATAAATGTGTATACGTCAAAAAAAAAAAAAAGGAATTTGAAAAAAAACGAATATTTTTAAATTTTCGATAAGGTATGGTTATTTTTTCAAATCTGATCAGGAAACAGAGGAATTTTTTGTTATATATTTCTATATTAAACAAAATACGTTGATTGTGAAAGTAATTCTACCCTATTTTTTCTGAGAACATACATTTTATATTTAAAAAAGATTGCTATATTTTTGTTAAAATTATTCTATCTCAGTTTTTGTCAAGCAATTCATGAGTAAATGTAAAACTACGTCAGAAGAAAATAAATATTTTTTTTATTATTTTATAAAAATATTTATGTAATATTTTTACAAGCTCAAAATACATATTTTATTTATTTCAACTATGCATTATTAGTAATAATGACGTAATTATTTATTTTTGTAAAATATTGACCAATAATTAAAAATAAAAATGTAATAATAATTTGTAAAAATATTAACTAATACTTTTAGAAATAAAAAAATATTTTTTTATTTAATATATTTTCGTTTGTTTATTTAATTGATTTTGTTAATATTATTATTATTATTATTATTTTTTTTTAAGTATTATGTAAATAAAAATAATAATTTATTTAAATATTATTTACAAAATTTAGTATGACAAATATTATTTAAAAGCAATTTATATTTCATATGCAAGTGAGTAATATACCTCTTATTTTCTTTATTTTTATCATTTTATTTTAAGAAAACGAATACATTTTGCATACTAGCAAATAATCTATCTATATATATATATATTTAATATAGTTATTTAAAATACGCATTAAAAAGCCACGTCAATGTCCAGTCTCTCTCTATCCAGGGTCCCTAAGTTCAATTTTCTTTCTCGAAAGAGAATCGTCAGCGCATATTAGTCTGTGATTGTTATATTGACACTGGTATGAATCCTGCGCAAGTGTTCCATCCCTGCACAGTATTTTAAATAGATGGACTTAGTTTTATTTCATAATTGATATTTTTGTACTTCTTTTCCGGTATGTTAGTTAATAATGTCCATTCTATGGTAGATCATAATTTATATTATTTAAAGCTTTAACACATTTTCGCTTGTAAGTCTATCAAAAATTGATTTAAACAGGACTTTTCTCGAACCGCTTTCATCTCAGAAATTCCAATATGAGTAAAAAGAAAATAGGGGTTGTCATTGAAAAAAAAAAAAAAAAAAAATGAAGCTGATGCCTGTTTTAATATGTAGACGACCCCTTAAGCAAAATCTAATTATACCGGTAGACGTTATTGCTAAACGATTGACACTAGCCGTATACTTCTAGGCCGATTTGCGACGAAATATGTTGTTAAGGGGCTTTTTTTTTTTTTTTTTTTTTTTTTTTTTTTGGGGGGGGGGGAGCGTACAATCAAATACACTTTGGATACAAATACTTTTAACAGAAAGAATATAATTATAATGTATATTTACTATATTAATTTATTACTCTATGAATAAAGAGGTGCAAAATAAAGGCGGGGCAAAAAAAATTTCCAGAATAAATTAAAATAATATCAAATATTTATATATTCTTCAATCCCGAACATTTGACTGTTTGCATCTCCTGCAATAGTTTTCAGCCTGGACTCCTACAATAAGAGAATCGTGATTTTAGGATATCCTCAATCCTTATATCCTAGAAAAATAATGAGACAAAAACAGTGAAGAAAAAATTAGTATTTTTTCATTAGTTGAATTCATATAAAACTTTTTTTTTCTTTTTTTATCAAAAGTCTCCAAAAAACATAGTTTAAACAGTCACGCACCGATATAAGAAAATCCGAGTGGTAACCAGTGTTGCCAGATGAAAATTTAAATTATCTCTACTAAATGGCAAAAAGTAAAAAAAAAATCCCTACATTCCCTACGCTGAAATCGTACTTGCCAACCATCTCGTTATGAACCGTACAACTGTTAGTACTCGCCTTTTTATTCACACCAGTCATTTTTTAGAGTAATTTTATTCGTATTTAATTGTAACACTATTTGGAGAGAAGTACTCTAAAAATTAAGTGGTGTGAAAAAAGGGGCTTTTTTTCAAGATGCGTTAGTAATTGTACGGTTATTATTGAGATGGTTGGAGAATATGCAGAAATATTTCTACCTACACAACTCATTACGCTACAAAACTATTAATAGAAGTTATATGAAATTGTATTATTATTTAAATTTCTTGGGCTTCACAGGAAATTTACTGGTTCTTATTGACATACGCGTGGTTTAATTTCTGAAACAAACGAAGAAAAAAAAAAAAAATTTGGCCGATAAATTGACATAGCTGCCAAGTTTTTTAATTTATTTCGGAATGTTGTTAGTCCCGCCCAGTTTTCACACCATAATATTTTTAGAGTAATTTTCTTAATATTAAATCGTAATTATGTATTAAAGAAAATCTTTCTATAAAGATTACGGGGTGGAAAAAGGGCGGGGCTAAAACATTCCGGAATAAATTAAAAAACTTGGCAGCTATGAATTGATGGGGGCGACCCCATAGGGGGAGTGAGTACACTAGATGGGTGGTGCGAGTATATCGAAGAAAAAGAAAAAGATTAATTTTCAGAAAGAAAAAAAAGAAGATTACATTATAATTAAGATTACATACAAAATAAATATTCATTCATGTTTATGTGATACATTTATGAATAGAATATTGCTTGTACTGCATAATGTATTTGATTTGAGGGGAGGTTGTATTCAAAAAGTTTGAGAATTGAAGATGTAAACAATTGAAACTTTAGGAAAACTTCACTTTTATTATGACTTATTTTCCAATTTATTTTGAAATTTGAAGTTTAACTATATCAAAATATTAAATAAAGATTTCGTTCATCGTTAAAATTATATAATAATTTTATCATTTCGGAAAAAAATGTAAAAAGGGTATTTTAGTTTTATTGTTTAAGCCTTGATCTTATTGTTTATCATGAGAAACCAATCATGGATAAAATCTTTGTCGTTTCTTCTCGTTACCGAGTTTGTTCAGAAAAAGTAATACAAATGTAATAAATTAAAATTTTTCTTTCGCTGCATAAAGTACGATTTGTACGCCCAAAATCGGAACAACGAATGAATAAAAATTATTAAATAATTACTCTTAAATTAGACTTTAAAATGATATTAGTGAAGATAAAATCCTACTATTCCTATATTTAATTACAACTTTTTTTAAATTAAAATTCAAATGAAAATACAAAAAGTTTAGCATACAGATAAATCAAAGTTGCCAACATCCTAATTAATATTGCGTAGTACTGTTAGAAACTTCCACCTATTCCACATCAGATAATTTTTAGAGTAATAATTGGCTCAAAATGTAATTACGATTAAGCAAGAAAAAAAAAAAAAAAAAACCTCTAAAAAATAACTGCTCTGAAAAAAAAAATTCTCCTTTAGTTTCGTATGTGATGCCCAGTACTGTATTTTATTTTTTCATCTAAATGTACCCTAGCATATTATATATATATATATATATATATATATACATAGCTGCAGCGTTTCCAACTTTTATAATTTATCCACGAGCATTTTCAGCCCCGCCTTCATCTCACACCAGAAATTTTGTTGATTATTTCTCTTTAATACGTGACAACGATTAAATAAGACAGGGATGGAACACGGGCGCAGAATTCATACCACTATGAATGTAAGAAAATTTTCTACCTCTTAGATCAACGATACTATAGGTATGGAAATTTCTTAAACAGATTCCGGTATGAATTTTGCGCCCGTGTTCCATCCCTGAATAAGAAGAAAATCATTTTTAAAATTTCCGGTATGAAAAAGAGGCGGAGCTAAAAATGCTCGTGAATAAATTATAAAAGTTGGAAAATCTGCATAGCTGGCAAGTTTTTAATTTTTTCCGGACTGTTGTTAGCTCCGCCATTTTTTCACGCCGTAATCCTTTTAGAGTAATTTTTTTCATATTTAATCATAATTATATATTGAACAAAATTGTTCTACAAATATTACAGTGTGGAAAAAAGGGCGGGGTAAATAACTTTCCGGAATAAATTAAAAAACTTGGCAGCTATGTATATAGTATAGTCTATTTTATACACATACATATTTAAAATATAATATTTAATCTATTGTTATGTAAAAATAAATAACATAACTTCCAAAAAATAATATATAAAATGTGTAGAGAACAAAGATGCCTTTAAAAGAGTCTTCCAACCTTTAGAAATTATATTAAAAGTTTAGGTCTGCCCTCTGTGAATTTAAAATCCTTTAACTATGCAGTAATGCACGCTGCATTCTAAAAGCTACACAGACGCTATCCATTCTTCCAGTCGAAAACAAACAAAGGTCATTCTACCCTGAATAGGGATGGCCGTTATCATTAAGATGTACATTTCTCAAAATTTTATCTCTCACAGTTTCCTTCCACCCCTATTTTGAAAAAAAAAATGCAGCAGACTTGACGCGTGCGTAATAGTGATCATCAGACTTTAATAGAAAACCAAAAAGTATTTTAAAGAATTTCAGTAAAGTAAATAACCTATGCAGCAATTACTGAAGTAAAAAATAAGCAATGTTTATCTTCTTAAATACTAAGTGTGCTTTGAACGCTCTGTCATTATTTTAAAATAAGTTCACAAGATTAATATTATGCTGCATCAAAAAACATCCGACAAAGAATAAATTTTCATATAGGTAGTATTTGTTTGGTAAGCAAAACACTTTTAAATGGATTCTCCATGCAAAGAAAAGGAACGGAAGTATCAGTTTCTGTAAATAAAAACAGAATGCGTATCAAAGATTAAAACTTAACGACACTTCTGCATAGGAAGAATTCTCTTTACCTGATGAGCAAGAAGTTTGCTGCTTTGTCTTATTTTCCTAATCCTGTCGTAGCGTAATTTTCCATCATCGCAGTGTTACGAATTGTTGAACCTGCATTTGCTAACACACGCAATCTAACTGCCTGTCTGCGGAGAACAGCTGAAACAGCGTTCATCCACTCTTGAAACCTAAAATTCTTGAATTTTTCGTGCAAATATCTAATTCAGAAATTTTATATAAAACAAAGTATCTGTTTCTATTGTGGTGGGAAAAGAATACTTTTATTTACAGTAACACTAATTTATTTTTCTAAAATTTGTCACATTTTAATTATTTCTTATTGAAGTCTTTTAAAAATTTCGTTGATATGCTGTGACATAATTGTTATGGGGATAATAATAATAATAAAAACTGAGAAAACTATTGATAGCATGAACGTTCAAGATAGCAAATAACAGAGATGAAACACGGGCGCAGAATTCATACCGGTATTTGTTTTAGAAATTTCTCTAACTATAATACCGCTCATTTAAGAAGTAGAAAATTTTCTTACATTGATAGTGGTATGAGTTCTGCGCCCGTGTTCCGTCCCTGAAATAAGCACTACAGGGGAATTCCTTATGCACCATATGCAGAACTTATGCACCATAACCCTGAGTTAATTACTCAGGGGTGGTTAAAGGGAAAAAAAAGTATGGAGGTAACGTATGTCAACGCAGCCCTATATAGGATAGGCGTTTTCCTGAAAATTTTGAAACGAAAAACTTT
Organism: Salticus scenicus; assembly: GCA_963930645.1. Taxonomy (NCBI): domain Eukaryota; kingdom Metazoa; phylum Arthropoda; class Arachnida; order Araneae; family Salticidae; genus Salticus; species Salticus scenicus. The sequence continues at coordinate 222,547,576 of OZ005661.1, forward strand.
TCCGGAAAATTTTCGAAGTCTCTAAATTACGAAGGTCTTATAAAATAAAGCTAATACTATAAAGACTACAAGTAAACAAAACTATTCAAAGAAAAATATAAATACATATTCAATTAAAAAAGAAATGGATAAAGATATTAAATTGATATTAACTGTTACTAGGTGGGTAAAAAAAAGTGGTGGAAAAGTCAGGTGTAAAAATATAGTCTGTAGCAACCCTGAACATTTTTATGTTGACATACTTGCCAACATACTAATAAATATTCCGTAGTATTGTTAGCCCCGCCTACTTTTTCACACCAGTTTCTTTTCAGATTATTTTTCTTCTTATTTAATCGTAATTGAATTTGGTGAATATTATTCTAAAAATTTACTGGTGTGAAAAAAAGGGCGGGACTAACAACACTACGAAATATTAATTAGTATGTTGGCAACTATATACTTTCCAACATACTTATTAATATTCCGAAGTATTGATAGCCCCGCCTTCTTTTTCACACCAGTATCTTTTTAGAGTATATTTCTTCTTATTTAATCCAGGGATGGAACACGGGCGCAGAATTCATACCGGAATCCATTTAAGAAATTTCTCTACTTATAATATCGTTGATTTAAGAAGTAGAAAATTTTCTTACGTCGAAAGTGGTATGAATTCTGCGCCCGTGTTCCATCCCTGTTAATCGTAATTGCATTTGGAGAATATTACTCTAAAAATTTATTGGTGTGAAACAATGGGCGGCACTAACAACACTACGGAATATTAATTAGGATGTTGGGAAGTATGCAAGTATGTGTTGATGTTTTACGTGTGTAAATTATCTTGAGAAATTATTTATTACCATAGTTTTTGCATTAACATTTATTTCTTTAAATAAAATACAAATGGATGCATATAATGTCATAATCAGGAATTAAAACTCTTAATCCGTGGTCATAATATAATTACATAATATACGATAATATCATCATATTGTTGTATAAATGGACCTATAATTGTTATCTATGTAGTAGACTCCTGCTCAAAAGTTTAGCAAAATTTACAAACAATCAGTGCTTCTCCCCCCCCCCCCCCTTTTTTTTTTTATTTAAAGACTAATTTTTAGATGATATGCTTTTAACGTATAAAACAGTGTCTTCCTCGCAGTGCAGTATTTGGGCTGGAAAAACCGGTAACGCCATTCCAAGAAATATTTCGCCTATTACTGTTAATATATATATATTGCGTAAGAACAAAACTCCTCCTCCCCTTTTTTTTTCGCATCGAAAAAATAATTTATGCTAATTTTAAAACGATCTAAAGATCTGTTTTCACTCTCTCAAATCGTTTCTGAGAATCTCCATCTGTAAAAAGTGATATGGAAAGCGCATGTATTTTCAAACAAAGCTTCTGTCACGTGAAAAAATAGGGACATTTCGACCAATCAAATTTCTTGGAATCGCCATTCTTCCTTGAATGACGTCAGCTGCCTGTCCTATCCTTAAATTTAACGTGAATATGCTATAACCAATTAAAAGTAAGTAAATAAATACAAATCGGCATTTGATTAAAAAATTTTATTTGACTTTTGGCATAGCAAAAGTACGATAGTGTCGACATCTGTTCTCCCATACTTGCCAATATCCTAATTAATATTCCGTAGTATTGCTAGTGCATCCCTTTCTTTCACACCAGTAAATGTTTAGAGTAATATTCTTCAAATTCAATTACGATTAAATAAGAAGAATACACTCTAAAAAGATACTGGTGTGATAAAGAAAGCGGAGCTAACAATACTACGGAATAATAATTAGTATGTTGGCAAGTATGGTTCTGTGAAAAAGGGTGTTCCCACAAATATTTTTTTCTAACTACAGCACTGCTTCCTCGTGTTTTTCATTGAAGATTAGGTTACGATAATAACACTGTGTGACACGATATTGGTACACATAAAAGTAATAGCTATTATCGATAGCTATTAGTTACAGTATGTCGGCAGTCTACATTATATGTTTCCAACACGTCTTGTTTTTGAAGTTATAAGGCAATATTCAAATAGCAAATATGCATTTAAATAAACAAAAGGGCGGGATTATGTCTTCAAAGAGGCCGAGTTTTCACAATTACCACAGAATAGCTACTTAACTGTTCATTCACTTTATTAGAAGTTTTATATTCCTCTCTGGGCATTGTCAAATTATTACTCGTGTCATTTAATGTATATATCCAGACAAGCACGAAACACGATACATTCAAAATAACTTTCAATAAAAAACTTTGATTAAGCAACGCATTTTCTAAATTTGAGAATTGCTACCAGGAAAAGAATCAGGAGATTAAAGGAATGGACTAATGATCCTCATGTTACGCATTTTAATGAAAGTTATATACGAAATATATATATATATTTTCATTTGAATGTTTCTGTGATTAACTACTGTGACTACCGATCAAGATTTTTTACCTTCTTCATGTATTCTATACCATACATTTTTAATTGAACAACAGAAGTTAAATGATATGATACGAGACTTGAATTTGTTTGTGAGACACGCCGAATTTGTTTTTAATCTAGATTAAAAGAGAGAAACTGGTTGGAATCGGTTGCAAAAGAATCTGTACAGAGTAAACGAAATAAAGAAATGGCTTTAATTTATTCCACTTCAGAAAACGTATGTTTCTGTAACAACATCGTAGCTTTGATGGGCGAGTTAAAACTTTCCTACGATACGAAAACTTGGCGTTTGTTCATTGATAGTAAACAAGTCTGAAGACAGTTTTACTTCATAATGGTAATCTGTATCCGTCAGTGACAATTTCCAATTCAACAGTTTTAAAAGAAATATATGAAAATATAAAATCAGTATTGGATTTGATAAAATATAAAGACTTTAAATGGAAATTTTGCGTTGACCTAAAAATAATTGCAGAGCTGCCAACCTAATCCCGTACTTGCCAACCATCTCATCATGAACCGTACAATTTCGAGTACCAGCCTTTTTTTTTTTACACCAATAATTTTTCAGAGTAATTTTAGTCTTATTTAATCGTAACAACATTTGAAGGGGGGGGGGGGACTCTAAAAATATAGTGGTGTGAGAAAAGGGGCGTTCTTTCAGGGGGCGTTAACAATTGTACGGTTATTAATGAGATATTTGGCAAGTATGTAATCGGCAAATTGTTAGTACCGCCCCTTTTTCTACACTAGAGTTTTTTTCTTCTTACTTCATCGTAGATACATTTGAAGAGAATTGCTCTAAAAATTAAGTGATGGAGGAAAAGGGGCGGTATTAACAATTAGCCGGATTAGGTTGGCAGCTCTGTAATTGGTATATTACTTGGTTTGTAGAGAGAGTTTACCAAATATTGTCGTTTCCTTTTTAAGTGGGACAGCAGAGTTACTGACAAACACTACTTGATAAAAGATTAGCCTAAAAGGACGGAATTCGTATGTGGCAAATCAAATGCGAAACATTTGCTTTTAATTGATCTCAAAGACATTATTTTGCCTGCGCTACATATCAAGCTAGGTTTAATGAAGAGTTTTGACAAGGCAATGAATAAAAATGGTGACAGATTTTTATATTTAAAGTCCATTTTTGCAAAATTAAGAGAAGGGATATTTACTGGACGCTAAATACATCAGTTTATGAAAGATTAAAATTTCGATCAAAAGCTAAATAGTAAAGAGCTAGAAGCGTGAACATCGCTAAAAACTGTGATAGAAGGCATTTTCGGGAATCACAGAGCCGAAAATACGGAACTCTTAGTAAACAATTTGTTACAGGCATGTTACAATTTGTTACAAAGTACGGGATGCAGAATGTCGTTAAATATTCGTTTTCCACATTCCCATTTTTCTTAAAATCTTGGAGCCATGAGTGATAAACAAGGAGAGAGGTTTCATCAAGACGTAAAAAGATTTGAAGGAGTTTGCTGCGAGAAGATGCTTCCCGTCAAAGAAGAAAAAGTAGAAATCTGTGTACAATACTTCTTATACAGGGTGTTTATAAAGTCCCGGACCCCTTTTGATGTTTAATAACTCATAAAATAATAAAGATAGATTAAAATTAATAACATAAATGGTTAGATAGCCTCAAAAAGTTTCATGACCCTTGTCAATGAACTTGCACGTGTGCCCCCTTCGTCGTACGGAGAATATCAAGTCGATATTCAATTTCACGACAGGTAGCGGCAAGCATGTCGGCATCCACAGAGGCTATTGCAGTTGTAATTCTGAATTTTAGGTAATCAATGTTCGACACTCTCCTCCTATAAACAATGTCCTTTACAAATCCCCAAAGGAAAAAGTCCAATGGCGTTATATCAGGTGATCTGGGTGGCGAAGGAATTGGACCTCCTCGCCCAATTCATCTTCCTGGAAAATGATCATTCAAAGAACTACGAACGATGGTACCCCAATAAGGTGGTGCACCATGTTGTTGCAAAAAGACATGTGGCTGAAGCTCTTCTAGTTGTGGAAATACGAAGTTTTCCAACATATCTAAGTATACGACTGATGAGACCGTCTTTTCTGAAAAAAGAAAGTCCCAATGACTCGGTCGTGCATTAGTCCACACTCCACATTAACCTTTGGGGAATCCCTTTGTGTCTCACGGTATTCATGGTGGTTTTCAGATCCCCATATGCGCACAATATGGCGATTAACAATGCCAGAAACATGAAAGGATGCTTCGTCGGAGAGCATTATGCGCTTCAGAAAATCAGCATCATCTTCTATCCTCCTTATCATATCTGTTGCAAAGGCCATCCTCCTAGGCCTATCGTCCGGTTCCAAAACTTGAACAATTTGAACTTTGTATGCATGCAGTGTTAATTTTTTCTTAATAACCTTGTACACCTACGAAATTGACATATCCAATTCTCTTGTCTCTGATCTCACAGATCTTCTAGGATTGTGTAAAAATGTCTCTCTGACACGGTCAACATCAAAACCACTTGTGCTAAACGTCCGGAACGTATCTTATATGCGATACATCCAGTTTCTAGAAGTTTCCAGTTTTTTCCACCGCAAGTTGCTGCTTTTGGATGGAGGATCTTTTTGGTAAATTCTTCTGCAATTTCTCTGTTCTTGCACTATCGATTTCGATTCTATGTACCACCTTAAAATCTTTGCTTTCTTTTGTGGTGTATGCAATCTCCTTAATATCCGCTCGAATAAAACACCACATACAAAAGTACTACATAGAACAAACACATCCAAAGTAAACATAACATTGCAATAGTTGCCAAGAACAAAAAAAAGAAAAATGCAATTTATAAGCAGACGATATTTAGAAAAGTACAGAGATTTAGACTGGAAAATGAAATTATCTGATATTAACCACACGCGCAGACGATATTTACAAAAGTAAAGATATTCAAACCTGAAAAGAAAATATATGAGTTATTCCATCAATAAATGCCATAAGTTTGTTTATATCTTCATTATTTTATGAGTTATTAAACATCAAAATGGGTCCGGGACTTTATAAACACCTTGTATATCGTGTTTTCAAGTGTGCGCAAATACATAAAAAATATTGTTTATGATTGGTTTTTCTTGAAATTTTTTAACAAAATTAAAATGTGTGTATAATGGGTTTTACACTTTTTAGTTTTCTTGCAATAAACGTGCCAAAAAAGTGGGACGCGTTAGAAAAATATGCTTATATATGTTCCTATTCATCGATAAATATGATTAATACAATAGGCAAATGTGGAGTGGGTACTTAATATTTTTCCAACACAGTGTAATGTTAAATGAGTACTAGTTTCGATTTTTGTATGTATACCGTGAAAAATAAGAAACTGAATATATCTGAATCAAATTTAGAATAGAAAATGTTGATTAGACAGTAGTTTAATAAAGTGGAGAATTACTACCGAAAAACCCTAAAGAGGTAAAAGAAATTTACAGTCATTTAAATCTGTAGCTCCAAAGTGGGCGGATTACAAATGTAAATGTCTCTGGTGGGCGTGTACTACAGATAAAACACCTCAAAGCAACAACAATTAAGAAAAAAAAAAGGGGTGGTTACAAATTTTACATATTTTGTGCACAATATTTGTTTTCAACGTTTTATATACAGTTTTCATGTTAGCAAATATAATAAAAAGAGTTTTTGTTAACGGTTTTTATTTAATAACTGTAGTAAAATTAAAATATGTACTTATTACAAGTTCAATATTTCAGTTTTTTAACTGTACATAATAAAAATAGTACGTGTCAGAGAAAAAACACATGTATATACTTATTTAGTGACACCTGTAAGTGAATAAACAGGCAAAATTGAAGAGTGTACTTAAAATTTATTCTTTTTTGTAATAGATTGTTATTAACAAAATTAAAAAATACCCGAATTAATATATATATATATATATATATATATATATATTGACACCAGTAGTCACATGTTATTATTTTTTAATATGATTTTACATTGCTATGGTATTGTGGTCATGTATCTGTAATAATCCATGTGCTAATAAATGCATACCCGTCTTCGGGCAGGGCATGCAGATTCCGTTTTAAATAAGTTCGAGTTGTGGAAAGGGGAACGTGACGTCTCTGTGATAAAGTTTAACAGATGATTCCGCACATGTTTTAAATTGTTGCAAAAAAAAGGTCGAATGAAGCACCCTTACTTAACGTTACAAGTTTAGCTACGTACTTCCATTTTTCTAAAGTTTTTAACATGTTTTACATTTCTGCCAATATTTAACCATTGTTATTACTTGTTATATAAATGGATGAATGTGTATGGAAACTTTTAATTGAAAACTCTGCATTACATACCTTTTAATATATATATATATATTTATTAATTTTTTATGGGTGATTATAGAAAAAAAAAATAATTATGGAGTTATTTAATATAAAAATATAATTAAAAGTGATTCCATTTATTAAAAATCAAAATGTTTAATAATAAAATTAATTTGTTCAATAGAACCATCTGAGCTTTCGATTGAAAAGTCTATTTTTAAATACTTTTAATATATATGTATATATATATATATAAACAAACTCCAGTTAAGAGTGGCCTGGTGGCCTGGTGGCCTGGTGGCATTTCTGCCAATATTTAACCATTGTTATTACTTGTTATATAAATGGATGAATGTGTATGGAAACTTTTAATTGAAAACTCTGCATTACATACCTTTTAATATATATATATATATATTTATTAATTTTTTATGGGTGATTATAGAAAAAAAAAAAAAATTATGGAGTTATTTAATATAAAAATATAATTAAAAGTGATTCCATTTATTAAAAATCAAAATGTTTAATAATAAAATTAATTTGTTCAATAGAACCATCTGAGCTTTCGATTGAAAAGTCTATTTTTAAATACTTTTAATATATATGTATATATATATATATATAAACAAACTCCAGTTAAGAGTGGAATTAAAAACACGTATCATATTGTAATAAATTAATTAAAACCACTTTAAAAACACGTTAAAAATTTACATTTATAAAAAACATAAAAAAAACTTCTAAAGCTTATCGCCTACATAACGGAAGGCATCATCAGGGTTTACACAATTTGGTTTTACGCACACTTCAGAGCAGTTATATGTACTTTTGAATCACATGGTTAACAGTTAAGTCCTTACATAAAAATATATTCAACTGGAAGTCAGATAAAGGTTGGAACTATTACATGGTAATGCGGTGCTACACTTGGACGCCGAAGCTATTTCAGGAAGAAGGGGTGCTACACTTGGACACTGGAGCTATTTCAGGAAGAGGAGGTGCTACACGTGGACGCTGGGGCTATTGCAGGAAGAGAAGGATCTACACTTGGAGGTTGGAACTATTGCAGGAAGAGAAGGTGCTACGCTTGGAGGTTGGAACTATTGCAGGAAGAGAATGTGCTACGCTTGGAGGTTGGAACTATTGCAGGAAGAGAAGGTGCTACACTTGGAGGTTGGAACTATTGCAGGAAGAGAAGGTTCTAATGAAATCCTATCCCTTTCTCACAATTAAGTTTTTTATTTACTTACCCGATTTTTCAATTTATCTATCTTTTTCAATTCTTTCAACTTCTTGCCTACAGATGGCGACACCAAAAATCGTTGAAATCTTTCGGATTTCTTTGCTTTTTAGCTGTAGATTACCTTCAACTTATTTTATTTTCTGACTTTGAAAATTTATTTTCGATTACCATTTCACTTTAAAAAAAACTCTCTTTCTACTTTATTAGACTATTGTATGGTCACTGAATATTGCCTATTTTTTTTTATTTGGATAAAGTTTCCTGCATTTATAATCGATATTTCCATGGACTTTTTTTTTCTTCTTCATTTTGTGCCTTGGATATGTGAACTATTTTTAAATTTATATCTTTTTTAGACCTCTCTCTAAACATCTTTATATGCAGTGCTACTGCTTACTAACACTTTATTTTCACTGGGATCTAACTAAAGACAATATAATTTAGACCGGAGGTAAAGAAGTGTCTACTAGGTACTCCAGAATGTGAAAATCCAGTTCCAGTAGTTTGTAGTTCAGGCAACTAATTAAGTACCCATTCAAGAAAGAATCCTCAGATGTTTAAATTTCCTTTGGTTGCGAACAAAAAAAAATTTGGACTGTTAATTATCATCGAGACAAACGGATTCCGAGATGCAACAAGGAACTATGTAATGTAATGCTTTATTTTATTTAATTAATATGTGTATTAATAAACATCTTCCCTTTATATGTAAATATGATAAAGTATGCTGCCACTTACTAATATTTAAATACTTATATGTTTCAAAGACGTAAAGAATTAGCCATGAGCTAATAATAAGTTATTCTGAATTTGTAAATATTGGTGATTGGTCAAATTTGGCCAATTAAAGTTTTGTTTTCGTAATTTTGTTGAAATAAATTTTAGTTTGTTTTAATTTTAAATCGTAAGTGAATTAGAATTGATGAAATGTACGTGTTTTTGTATATTTAATCATATTTAACTGTGAGTTATTTTTACTTAGTCATTAATATCGGATAATAAACTTTTTTTGCTAAGCAATATACTTATTTTAACTTACTACCTACTCTAAAACGCATTTATTTACTTGATAGACGTGTACTTTTTAAAAATATCTATTGGTGTTTTTTTTTTTTTTTTAATTATCATAAAAGAGGAAAATGCAAATTTAAATTAATAATATTAATAATAATAAACCATTCTCAATATTGAAAATTTGAATTAAGTTTGCAATACTAAAACCTTTCAATAAAAATTGCTTGTAAAATCGTCATTCAAAAAATCTAGATTAAAAAATATATACCCCTAAATTTTATTTTAAACTACAATAAATTTTCATATTTAATACATTCCTGTTTTTAATAAAAAAATTTTTTGTTAAATAAATTGATGGATTTTTTTATACAATTATTTATTTTGATAATAAAGATTTTAGTTATTAATAATAAAATATCTTGTTCATAAATAAATTCCTGAAAAATATAAAGAAATTTAAGATTTTGTGGAAATACTGCAAATATTTTGATCAATGTAAGAAACAAAACCTTTTTGCATTTAAAAATTTATATCCTAGAACATGGAATATTTATTGACGTTATGTGAGTCAAGATATGCAGTCATATTATTATATAGCTAAGAAATTTATTTATAATCAATTTTAATATATTATATATGCAATAAAATTTTATTGAGAAAAGTTAAGTTGGTGCTTTTATTTCAATTTTCATTGTTATTAACTTTCAAGGAAAAAACCCATGATTTTGAATTTCAACCTCTTAATTTCAACCCCCCCCCCCCCCCATATTTTTCAAAGAAACGCCTATAAAGTCCACATTTTTGTCTGATTAAAAAAAAAAAAAAAAAATAGATTTAAAATAAATATATGAATGATATATAAATTTATTCGGAACATATTATCAAATGCATTATTTATAATTTGGTACTGGCTGGTGCTCTCATGTACAGTAAAATGTTAAAGGAAAAAAACACGCGGGGCGTGGTCAATGCCCGTGAATATCACGTGAACGAGAAGGAGGGGGTTAAATAATCTTATTAGCAGGGATGGAACACGGGCGCAGAATTCATACCACTATCAATGTAAGAAAATATTCTACCTGTTAAATCGACGATATTATAGGTAGAGAAATTTCTTAAACACATTCCGGTATGAATTCTGCGCCCGTGTTCCATCCCTGTATTAGTTTTTAAAAATTTAATTAACATGCAATAATAAAAATAAAAATGCTTTTAGAGCATGCATTGATTACTTGATATTCATGCAACGTACCTAGCCTGTTTTATTTTTAATCTTAATATTTATTAGTTTAATTGCATACTTGAAAGGTAGTATGCTCAGATGCAGATCTCCTTTATGCCAGTGTTAATGTATTCAATAAATTGTTAAAATATTATTTTTCTGTATCTAAATATTCAGAAGTTGATTTATATTATTTTATTTATTTGAATATTTCATGAATTTTTAGGGAAAATTTCTTTTTTTTTTTTTTTTTTTTTTAGGGTTGATCAAAATTAAAAAAAAAAAAAGTCCCTTTAGCTGCCCCGCCTTCAAAATGAATTTTTTTAAATGGGTCCTCCCAAAAAATTTAAGCTTCATAAAATAGACACTTTCACAAAATTCAAATTTAGTATATGGTCCCATTCACTAAATTCCAGTTCATAAAAAAGCCACTTTACAAATTTTTGTTTTATAAAAATGAACAAACAACAACAAAAAAAAAAAAAAAAAAAAAAAAAAAAAAAAATCTCGTGTTTTTAATATTATTTGAAATAACTTGATTCATTGACACGTTACTAACTTGGTATTAACACTTTCGCGACCGCATGTTTTTATCTTTTTGACAGTAAACTCCGCCTGTGGGCGTTATTCTCATAAGTTACAATTTTTCAGAACAAAATATTCTGTATTCACATTTATATTACAAATGGATATGCATTATAATTATTCTCTCTCTAATCAAAGTATGTGTATCCTTAGTATATTGATTGTACTACATATGAATATTGGGTATATTTTTAAGCAGGGCCTGATTACCCGAAAGGCTCAGGAAGCAAAAGCTTACCCTCTAAAATTTAAGAGGGGGCCTCAAAATGACTAAAAACAAGTTCTTGGATTTTCTGTTTCATATTTTCACCCTCAGATTGAATTTTTTCTGAGAAAGGTCGCCTAAAGCAAGGTAAAATACTCACTTTTCGGGAAAAATCTGTTATTTAGCCTCAAAAATCTGAATGTTCTTAATTAATAAGTTATACGATTTTAATGTTGTGTGTAAAAACCACCCAGGTATATGAATGAAAAAAAAACAAAAAAAAAACATCCGAAATGAAAGGGGGGGGGGCAGAAATGGTACTGAGCTTCCCCTAGCTTTAAAGCTTAATCGGGCCCTGTTTTTAAGAAACAAATAACATACAAATCGCCGACTGCCCTATCAGCACAGTTAGGCTTAACTTATCCACAGTACATCTTAAGGACGTTTCTGGGATGTCTTTTCATCTAGAAGAAATCTTGAAGATATCCTGGGGAGGCGATGTGCTGTCTGGGTGTTGGAGTTTCAGATTTTTAAATCACGTGAATCTACGTCAGCGGTCGCAAAAGTGTTAAAAAAAAAAAAAAAAAAAAATTCTAATTTTTATTAATTTCAGGGATGGAACAAGGGCGCAGAATTCATACCACTATCAATGTAAGAAAATTTTCTTACCTCTTAAATCGACGATATTATAGGTAGAGAAATTTCTTAAACACATTCCAGTGTGAATTCTGCGCCCGTGTTCCATCCCTGTAATTTACAAAAGAGGAATTTTTTTACAAAATATGTATTCTTTTTACACTATATATATATATTCTACCTATATATATATTCTAATGCAAACTTCACATTAGATTATTGGATATTTACTTATAGTGGAAGTATTCGGTCCAAAAATTCAATATCGAGTTTTCACCTGATTTACACTCCCTGAGTCCAAAAAAGTAGTTTTTGGCAATTGGTCTCTGTGTATGTGTGGAATCTTTTGGCTATCATATCTCCGAAACTAATAAAGATTGCACTACGAAACTTCACAACTGATACAGGTCTGGTGTACAGATGGATTTTCCAAACTTTGGTGAAAATTTGGTGGAAGTGGGTCATCGGAAACAGGAAGTGCTGTATCTCAAAAACGGCTCTTACGATTTTCCTCAAAGTTGCTATATAAACACTCTTTTAGAGTGTTATAGTAATATAGCTTGTTAGTTCACGAAAATTGATTGGCGTCCTGTATAAATATTTCAATTTCAGGAATCGCAAGTGCGTTCCTTTAAAAACGACAGTACTACGGATTTTTCCAAACTCGCCATATTAACTACCTTCTAAAATGCCTTTTGTGTGTAATAATTGTTTTCCGGTCAGTAATTGAGCAAGAGTTACTTTTTATTTTTCAAGTCCTTTGTTGTAACAATATAAGCATATAGATCTCTCCAGCAATGTAAATAACTTGTGAAATGAAATAAATAAAATATATGTACTTTTATTTTCTCTAGCATAATTTGCATCTTGTGAAATAGTGCAAGAATGTAGTCTTTATAGTTATAGTACATTGTTTAAAAGGGTTCTTTATGTAAACGTTCATCGTTACGTTTACGTTCTTCCTCCCTATGAGGCGCTCCTAATAACGGAAGACGAACCCCTCACGCCTTAAAAAATATCCGGATAGTTCCACTACCGGGGCTCGGAATTTCCGAGTGGCACACGACAACAACAACAACATGTATATAAATTAGTGTTTTCTACCCTATTGTATTTTGCTGCTCAGTTTTATTTAATATTTCGGCATATTTCTAGCCATTTCACTTTTAAAAAATGTCAGTGGGATATGTATACAATTTTAGCCTACAGGCATAAAAATTCCTCAAAATAATAATAAAATTTACATGCACTTTAAGGAGAAAAAGAGAGAAAGAAGAGGAAGGTTGAAAAGAAAAGAAAATATTATAAAATTCGTAAAATCTTGAAACACACTTTTTATTGTATTTTCAATACAATAAAAAGTGTTCTAATATATTAAAGAGAAACAAGCTAATAGTACTAGATATATCTGGGAAAAAAAAAAAAAATTATAAATAATAGAAAAATAATAAAAATAAAAGATTTTGTTTTCGTTAAAAAGTAAATAAATAAATAAGAAAGAAGCAAAGAAAAGAAAAAAATCTACAAAGCGGCATTAATTGTATTAAAATATTCCAATAGGAATATAAGAATAGTTTATAAGAATCATAGTGATTGACTAGTACAAGACAAATTTAGCTGTTTCTTTAAGACAATAAGTGTATTTTTATCTGTAGCACAATATTATGATATGAGTTTGTTTGTATTTTATTTAAAAAAGTAATGTATAAAAATTGCTATTACCTCATGGAGGAGTATAACCTTCAAAATGCATAAAATACACGTATCAGAGCTATAGTTGCCAAGCACCTCTAACTACCGGAAAAATTTAACAATTCTTTTTATTTTACTTTATCATTGAAAACCGTTACAGTACTGTGATTGAATAAAGTGAAGGAACTTTTATCAATTTTTTTTTATTTTGTTACTAATATTTTAACTTTTGGATACTATGTCAGGTGTATTTGATTTTCAGACAATATACAGGCAATAGAGGTGAGTTCGGGCTCTATTTTGGCAATCCGAGCCCGCCCGGGCCCGAAACATTTTTGAAATGAGCTCGCCCGAGCCCGAAATATTTTGTGTAATCAGAGCCCGAGCCCGATATTGAAAGTGGTACGCTATGCAACGCATACACAATAGTAAAATTAAATACCGTTTTCATTTTCAAATTAATTTTCTTATTATCAATCCTCAATTTAAATAACTATAAATGTTATTATAACAATCTATAATGTTTGTGTCTCTGTATACATGTATATATTTATATAATGCATATTTATAGTGCAGCCCATTGTTTATAACGCGCCTATCGGGGGACAAAAAAATTATCCGAATGAGTGATATAATGAGGCAAAATGTAACGAAGGAGGAAGGATTACTGTATAACACTATGACATAATATGTATCCCGTTGAAAAAAAAGTTCTATTTAGAAAAAGGAAAGTCAAAGCTACTAAGGTTTGCAAGATTATTTTGTGATTTATAACCTATCATGATTATTATGGCATTAATAAAAGTGCTCTCAAAATGAATATTTTTTTTTTTTTTTTTTTTTTTTTTTAACATTTTCCAGTTAGTGAAGAATAAAATAAACGGAACTTTTAGCTTGAATCCGAGCCCGCCCGGAGCCCGAAGACTTGCGTAAGATTTGAGCCCGATCGGGCTCGGGCCTGGGCTCGGGCTCGGGCTTACGGGCTCGGGCTGAGCCCGTCTCATCTCTAACAGGCAACACAAAAATGCAATAATGTATGAAATATTAGGGGCATTATCAAAACATTTTTCGTGTGGATTTGTAAAAGATTTATTAATATTTATAGTACCATTTGTATGGAAAATTTCTTTTATTGGACCTTGAAAATAATGTTTCTTAATTTTGTAATGTTTAGCGAGTGTAAACACAGCTGGAATGCAACTTAATTTTAATCCAGAATTTTCTGACAATTTCGTGAAATATTCAGTTTTGTGCTTCGGTTATTGATAAATCGATAATAAGGATTTTCCTCGCCAAAAAAGTCCACAAGGAGTAATAGACTCACCAGTCTGGCGCCAAATTTATCGCCAATGGCATTTTGACTTGGTGAAGCTTCTTAAGGTGCCTGCGTACCTTTTAAAATGCAGTTTTTGGTCAAAAGTCCGATTTTCTATTTTTGGGTTAGTATTAAAGCCTGGCATTTTAGCTTTCTAAATCAGTTTGAATTTTATTTCTATCTTGCTTAGAAATTGAGTTACAGGCATTTTAACCCTGCAGTGCATGATTTTTTCTATTTTCTCAGGAAAAATATATTTGCTTCTGTGTTAGTCACATAGTAAGGGAAAAATATTAAAAAAATTCCAGTGATTGCCATTTTTACTTTATTTAATTTTTTTAAATTGTTGCCATATGGCAACACTGTGAATTAAATATATACTTTTCAATACATAGGATTCTTTTTTTTTTTTTTTTAATTAGGCTAATCTGCAATGTTTTTATTGAAATAATAATTACACATAAATAAAAAAGCATGAGATATTTAGTACTTACCAGTTAGTTTTTATTATTAAACATTATGATTTTGTATGGTATGACATAAAACAGTTATTATTTTGGTTGAAACATAGAGGAACTTTTTTTTTAATTAGGCTAATCTGCAATGTTTTTATTGAAATAATAATTACACATAAATAAAAAAGCATGAGATATTTAGTACTTACCAGTTAGTTTTTATTATTAAACATTATGATTTTGTATGGTATGACACAAAACAGTTATTATTTTGGTTGAAACATAGAGGAACTAAGCATTTCATACATTTAACTCTAGTAAAACCTTTACAGTTGAGAAATTTACAACGTTGCTTGGAATCTAAATGTTCGGGCCAGTAATCGATTCTGTCGTACTTAACTTATTTGGGAGGTTGCTTGCAGTCAGGCTTCTTCAGTCGTTTTAACTCAGTCTCAACTTCATTCGATGGTCGAAACTCGCTTTAAAGTTTTCATCTCCCCAATAGAACACAAGGTTTCTGCAACCTCAAGCTGAAGCTCAATCAATTTCAAATGCCTATTAGGGTGTGCCCGCTTGTACAATAACCAGGCGTTTATTATAACAAGATCGATAAGATGATAAAATAGTCTAAAGTACCATTTTCTAGTTCGCATGGTAATTTTATATCTCCTAAGTAAACTATCATGAAGATCTACTCCATCCATATGTTTGTTATACACATGGATTACATGAGGACAAGAAACACTTTTTCTACATTTTTCTTTTCTGTCATAGCGTATGACATCTTTCACGGGACTTGTCCCAGAAAATGTTGAAATCATCAAAACAGTTTTATTATCATGCCACGCGATATTTGATATTTCACATCCATTCACATCCGTAACATACTTGAAATGACTTCCACATTTACTTTTTTTCAATTCCTTATCAGATGGCATTTTGCAAGATGGTACTCTATGTCTCCGTACAGTACCAAGTGATAGAATTCCTTTTGACATCAAGAATGTCAATAAAGGGACAGATGTGTAAAAGTTGCCAAAGTATAATTTATGATTTTTGTGTTCAGGAAACGGGCGGGTGAGCCTAGCTACCACGGAACCAGTGACTCCTAAGTCATCTGGTTCGTTCAGCAGAAGACTAATGGCATTTTTCTGCCCCGGTATAAATGTCGAAATTGTATGTGAAACCAGAAACACCAGCTAAAACAAACAATTTAAATCCATATTTGTGCGGTTTTCTTAGAAGGTATTGTTTCATGTGATGGCGGTTCTTTTTCGCAAATATCTGCTCATCCACACACAGGGATTCTTCCATTGAAATAGATAAAACCTTATTTTTCAAGGCGTCAGTTATCGATCTCAACTTGTACAGTTTGTCATCACTAGAACACAAAGTATTATCATTGAGATGCAAAAATTGTCGAATAGTTTCAAATGTATTCAAAGTCATTGTTCGACTAACAAGAGAAATGTAATCAAAAGCAAAATCAAGCTTTCTTCATAGTGTTGCCAAATGGCAACATTTGTAAATACGAACGTAAAAAACTATTATTATAAATTTTGTTGTTAAAACAATTTAAAATTAATAAAAAAATATTCCCTCAACAAAATATTTTTTTAAAATATATTTTTGCATGTTTAATAATATTTTAGAAGATCGAAGTCAGCCTTTGCCAGAAAAAAAATGTGATTGCAAAAGTCGTACTTTGATTTCAACTAACGGGTTGGTACTGTAATCTATGATCTGTTTCATGAACGAAAATCGCTAATTGGACTATTTTGAAGCCGGAAAACACAGTGTTGCCGAGATGCTACATGAATTGAATAGGTTAGAGAGGTAAAAAGAGTTTGTAGCCAATTGGCTACAGTATGCACTGTAGGGTTAATGTTAGTCATTCGCAAGTTTTTGAAACCGGAAGTGACCGGAAATGTTTGTTTACATAAATGTTTTACTCAATACAAGCATAAAAATTTGTTACTGCATAAAAAATGAATTTAAAAAAAGAGAATAAAAAACTTTGAAATAAATAAATCAGGAACTTATTAAAATTGTTTTTCATTTAATAGGTAAAATCTGGTTTTTAATTATGTTTTCTGCTTTTTCTCAAAATGAGATTTTTAACATTTTGCTTCATCTCAAAACATCATAACTCCAAAAGTTATAATTGGAACTTTATGAAACTTTGACAAAATACTCTAGAGGAGTAGTTTTAGGGACTGAACTACTACATAAATCTAGCTATTTTATTATTATTATTATTATTATTATTATTATTATTATTATTATTTGTCGATAGAAATTATGAACTGTCATGATTTTTTCAGCATGTAAAATGTTATCTTCTCTAAAATATTAAATAGCATGGTTATAGTTTTTAGAATAGTTCACTCCCATAAGAACCTTTCAATAATCAAAATAAAATTTACAGAATAAAAATACCTTTATTTAAACATGACTTATGATGTTTTGAAAAAGTGCTTATGTTTTTTTTTTTTTTTTTTTTTTTCAAATTTTGAGGGTAAATATCAGAATATTTTTAATTTTGCATATTTTTTCATGTTATTCACTGTTTTTAACTATATTCTATTATGCAATGCACATAAATAGGCAATTTTTTAATTATTAAAAAAAAATCACCTCCGACAGTAGGCAGGCACCTTAAAGGATTTCTAAAGTAAAACAGGCTATTTTATTGCTGTAACAAGGCAAACACGCGGAAAACTAACATTTTATAACCTGACCAAGCCTGTTTAAACAAAATTACGTAAAAAAAGAAAAACAATTATTACTTACAAGTTGTAACATCATAGAAATATACTTCAAAGCATACCTTTCACCGGCCTTTTAACAGCCTTCTGGGAGTTACTGTAACAGAACAGCTAACGCTTTTTATACTATTTTCAACAGTAAATTTGCGTTAGTGAACCTAAATACATATATGAGTTACAATTGGTGCTAAAAATATTTTCGAAATTAACAGCACAAATAAAATAAACAAACTTATATTTTTACATTTGTTGGAAAGTATTAAATATATTCTCTATCACGTTGAATATGGTCCACCAGTGGCTCAGACATCCTGCTCCCAAAGCTGGTGGAAATAAAGTGCCACGTTCGATCCCATGTCGCATACGTCGGCTTAATCGCTAGGTGTTTTCTGCGGTTTTCTTTAAAATGCGCGTAAGCATGAGCTGGGAATCATTGGAAAGTCTTCATAGAGAAATTTTCTCCCAGGCTAGACCCTAGCCTAGTCAATATGCTTTAATCCTAGCAATCACAAAAACAAACCAGCTACAACTTTCAATATAAGTCAGAGTGAAACGTTGCCATTACTTTAATTATAAACTATTAAATATGCATTATAAATGCAATTTTATTTTTAAAAAATCTTAAAATGGTCCAATGGTCTTTATGATGCATAGCAAGCATAAATGAACATTGAGGTGTAATGTAATTACCATTGATATAGTAATTTATATACACCCCGCGACAAAGGGTTTTTTCTTTGATTTTTCATAAAATAACATTATCGAAATTGTGCTTATCATTTATTATTATCATAAAATAACACTATTCCCGGACTCATTTTTGTTTTAAGACTCATTTAGAAAAGTTTTAAAACTAAAATTTTTCTAATTTAAGACTACACACTGTGACAAAAGGATAGGAACAAACAGTTTTTTTTTTTTTAATTTTTGAATATAATGTTTTGAATATGAATATTTTAAATATGATTCAAATATTTAATATGTTTTTGATATGATATTATTTTGTTATGATAATAAATGATCAGCACAATTTAGATAATGTTATTTTATGAAAAAATTTAAAAAAAATCTTTGTTCCCATCTTTTTGTCGCGGAGTGTAGTCCTAAATTAGAAAACTTTTAGTCTTAAAACTTTTATAAATTAGTCTTAAAACAAAAATTAATCCGGGAATAGTGTTATTTTAGAATAAGAATAAATGATAAGCACAATTCAGATAATGGTATTTTATGAAAAATCAAAGAAAAAATCCTTTGTACCTATCTTTTTGTCGCGGGGTATAGATCTATCATCACCATGTTTTCGATCAAAGGTTTTTGATGCCGAAAAAAAGGTTTTGGCATCAGCGGTTAACGGATATTGAAACTCAGCAACAGTAAAAGAATAGAATGTTGATGAATTTTGAAAGTGCCGAAATATTGCATGGCTTTTAATTGTCTTAATAAACCTATGAAAGGGAATGGTTTTCATTTGAAAGTTATATTTGACTAATTTATAAAGAATATAATTTTTGTAATCAATTGCTTTGTTATTTTTTTTTTATATATATAAACACGGTTATTACATAGCTGCCAATATTTTAATTTATTCCGGAGTATTTTTAGCTCCGCCTCTATTTCCCACCACTTTATTTTTAGAATATTTTTCTCCAATATATAACTATGATAAAATATGAAAAATTTACTTTTTACAAAAAGGTGGCATGGATTAAAGGCGGAGCTAAAAGTACTCCGGAATAAATTAAAATTTTGACAGCTATGTTATGATTGAGGAATTTTTTTTTAGATTTTAATATTTTTAAAGATATTTGAATATTTTTGTGTGTCCCTATATACAAATCAAACCATTTGCCAGTTTTCAATATAGAATATTCCATAACATGTATCAGTTTTAAGGGATTCCATGAATATTTGCGGAAGTTAGAACATGGACACGTTGACCAAAGTTACAAACACTTTTCAACTTTGTTCGTAAGTGTTAAAAGCAAAGTATATTCAGCTAAATTTTACCAGACAGAAATAGTAGATGGAAACGATAAAATTCTTTAAATGTCGTTGTTTATTCTAAGGTTGGGGGGGGGGGGGAAAGGAAAGGAAAAAACAATAAATAAATAAACAAAAAGAGAAAAAGAAAAAGAAAAAGAAAGAAAAAAAAAAGAGTTTGAAAATTCACCTTTAGTACATAAATTATTCATAAAGTCTACTTGCTAAATTATCCCTGTGTATTCCTGTGGGTATTCAGCACTTTTACTGTAATACAGTACAGAGAGTAGTACAGTCGGGAAAAAAAACGCAACACCCGCTGTAGTTTCCTTATTAATTGACGCAGGAACATCTAACAGACATAATTCAACAGGAAATTAAATGCACTTTCTGAAAATGTTATCGAATTTTGAATTAGGGGTCATCTACATAATGAAATGAGCGCCAACTTTGATTTTTTTCAATAGCAACACCCAATTTTGACTTCACATTCGAATTTCTGAGAGTCTGGCAGTGCGGAAAAGTATACTGTTTATATACTTTATCTTTAGTATTTATAGAGTTATAATAAAAAATGTGTTAGGGGGTTATCAGTAAATGTAGAAAAATAAAATTAAGATCCTATAAGAAACAGATATCGCACCGGAAATCTTTCAGGTATAAAAGAATTATAAAATTAATGACTTAATTAATAAAGGTAACCTAACTGACTTAACTGACTTATTTATATCTCGAAAACTAATAACTGGAATGAGCTGCAAATTTGCATACCCATATTTTTCATCATTAGGATTCATTTTATGTAAAAATTAATATAGGTCATAATTCATAATTTTTCTGAATATGAATTTATTAATATTTTTCAGCATTAAAAACATTTTTCAGAATCAAAAGTAATGGTGGATTATGTTTGGGTTTCATCACTGTATCTTGTAAAAAAACAATTATATCGTTCGTGCTATTTTTTGTGAAGATATTAATAAAAGTTTGAAATATTCATTTAACATTAGCACCTTCAAACTTTGAGCGCTTATAAATCTATGAAAAAAATAAGTAAAATATACAACTAATGTACTTTTTCGGGTTATCGCGATCCCAGGAATTCAAATATAAAATAAAAATGGGGCATTACCTTTGAAAAAATCAGAGTTGGTCCACGTTTTAATATGTAGACGACCCCCAATTCAAAATTTCAGTTCATTTTCTGAAACTACTCACAATTCCCCGTCGAATGATACCTATTACATTTTTCTACATCGATTAGCAACGAAATTAAGTTGAGTGTTGCGTTTTTTTTTTTTTTTTTTCTCCTTCTGTACAGATAAATATAGCAATGATAGAACACTGGTGCAGAATTCATCTTGGTATTTGTTCAAGAAATTTCTCTACCTATAAATATCGTTGATTTAAGAAGTAGAATATTTAGTTACATTGATAGTGGTATGAGTTCTACGCCCGTGTTCCATCACTGATATAGCCAAATTCTAGTCTACAATAATCAATAAGCATTCTTCTGTTTATAGTCTCGCTAATCATTTATAGAATTTTCGGATAATTTAGTTCTGCGCTATAAACCAGTTAATCTTTCCGGAAAAGTCCAGAACTCGGTTTTTATTGACGTTAGAGTTTTAAAGCTTTAGCAAACCTAAACAACAAATTTTCGTCAAATTCGACACCAAATCGCAAAAATTGATAGCAAGACCAAAATCTGCGCTGGCCACAAACTTGGCGGCTTGGCGAGATTAGCGATCAAATTTGACAGCAAATATTGCTTCAGTGTACCCAGAACTAGTAAACCCTTTCACAATTTTAACTGAGTTAATTGTTTTGGTAAAATTTATCGTTTATACTATCTTAGCCACTAATTTTTGCCAAAGAGAAGAAAAGTAGTCCATCTATTCTCGAACGGTTTTCATTGAACTCTAAGTTGGGCATTTCCTAATAAGGGATTCTGTAATAAACCGTGGAGAATTATTTCTGGAAAAAAAAAAAAAAAAAAGAAACTAGCAGGTGAAATTAAGGATACCATGGTGTCTTCTTTTCTTTTCGAAGCAGAATAAGTAGACTTTAGTGAGAGCTGAAGACTCAGTGTGAAATGTGACGTCCTTAAGAAAATGAAAGTCGTGCTCTGGTAGGCACATCACAGCTGTTTTCTCTTTTTTTCTTAGTATGCCTAGCGTTGGTGATTTTCATGCTAGAGGTACCGTTCCAACGCTATTTATGATTTTTTGCTATGGAGATCCCATTCCAAAAAAAAAAAAAAAAAAAAAATTGATGCTGTCAATTGAAATTTTCGAAATTTTCACTGTAACCGTAATAGTTAGAGTTTAACTGCCGTGTTTTATATAATTCTTGAGCGCTTACATCAAAATACCTTCCACCAAATTTTTATTCAGTTTCTCGGAACGGTATGGTAGCTATGGTCTCATATATCGGGGTAGTTTTTTTTTCTAATCACCCTGTATATTAATGTAATTGTGGTTAAACAGAAGAAAATTGCTCTTCTAAGATTGTGTTATGGTAAAATTGCGGGTAACAATCCTACGGAGTAAATAAAAAATTTGCAGATCTGTATATATATATATATATATATATATATATATATACACACATAACCAACATATTTTACATATGACTTCAAACCAAAAAGCCGATATTTGGCGTCAAAAATGACGGTCTTTAATTTAAAAAACAGTCCCGCCTGACCAAAGTATTAATATAAATCAACGCTTTATCGAAAGTTTCTGTTCATAATAAAAGAAAAAAGACACATATTTTTATTAACGTTAACGTCTCCTCCTTCTGTAACTTTTTGTGTTCAAAAATCATTGGATGCCTCTTTCTGACAATGGATATAAGGTTCTTAAATTTAATAATAATATGAAAAAATTAATATTTGATAATAACTGGAGCTTGCAAATTACATTTATATGTATATATATATATATATATATATATATATATATATATATATATATATATAATTTCATTAACAATTTGTAATTAAAATAATTAGTCACTATAATCATGCAATTAACACTTTTGCGACCGCATTCTTTTGTCTTTTTGACTGTAGGGTCCGCTTGTGGGCGTTATTCTCCCAAGTTACAATATTTCAGAACAAAATTTTCTATATACACATTTATATTACGAATGCGTATACATTATAATTATATTCTTTCTAATCAAAATATTTGTATCCGTAGAATATTAGATTGTACAAATATGAATAATGGCTAGATTCTTAAGAAGTAAGTAACATTCAAATCGCGAAAGAAACGCACACTGGAGGAATTGCAGATTTTCAAATTACGTGAATCTTCGTCAGCGGTCGCGAAAGTGTTAACAATCGCAGAATTAAAAATATCTATCAGCAATACCATTACCATTACCATACCTGTCAACTTCCTAATTAGGAATTGAAAGTACACGCCCCTTTTCTATACCACTTTATTTTTGGAGTAATTATCGCCCAGTGTAGTTACGATTAAACAAGTATAAGCTTTAGAGTATAGTGCTTTAAGAAAAGACTGGTGTGGAAAAATAGACGGGTACTGAAAATATTCCGATTATTATTGAGATATATACTGGCAGGTATGCCAGTACATAAAGTCTGTTGTAGAGGCATACTTTAGAGACTATTACTTATTAGCCTACTTTGGAGGTTTATTTATTAAAGTTTAAAAACAAAAATAAAAATAACACTGTGTGACACGATATCGGTACACATAAAACCGATAGCTATTAGTTACAGTATGTTGCCAGTTTATATCTTATGCTTCTATCACGTCTTGTTTTTGAGGTATGAACCATATTCTGCATTTTTATAAAGAAAAGGGTGGGATTATGTCTTGAAAGCAGTGTTGCCAGAGGAAAATTTGAATTCTCCCTACAGAAGTCATAAAAGATCCCTTTTCACCCTACACTAAAAAAATTTGACCCTACGGAAATCCCTACTTCAAAATACACTAGTAGCGCCATCTATTAAACAGATTGATATTGATTTCCTTATTTATCTTGTCGAAGGCAACAATATTGTAATGAAATGCTCGCCCTCTGGTGGGCTAAGGGAAAATTACAATAAACATGCTTTAATTCGAATTCCATCAAGCCGCCATTGCTAGCCGATGTTTAGTTAATTTTTTTAAAAATCCCTCACTACGCCAAAAACAGAGCTAAATATCCCTACTGTAGTGGGAAATCCCTACGTCTGGCAACACTGCTTCAAAGAGGTGGAGTTTTCACAAGAACAAGGTAATGGCTACCTGACTCTTCATTTGCTTTATTAAAAGTTTTATATTCCTCTTTGGACATTGTTAAACGATTACTCGTGTTAATTAATATAACAAGCACGTTGTTCGCGCATTACAAAATAAACTTTTAAAAGATTGTATAAACTTAAAAATGTATTTTGAAAAGCTCATAGAGAATTTTACTTTTTAGTTTTCTTGCAATAAACATACCAAAAATATGTGATGCATTAGGAAAATATGCGTATTTTTTCCTATTCATCGATAAGTATGGATGAATAAATAGGCAAATGTGGAATATGTACTTTTTTTTTTTTTTTTTTTTTTTTCTAAAACAGTGTAATGTTAAATGTGTACTATTTTCAATTTTTGTATGTATTTTGTGAAAAATAAGAAATTAAATATATCTGAACCAAATTTACTATAGAAGATGTTGATATAACAGAAGTTTAATATAACGGACTATTTTTACCGGTAAAAACCTAAAGACGTAAAAGGAAACTACTGTCCCTTAAAACTGTAGCTCCAAAGTGGGCTGGAATACAAAGGTAAATGTCTGTAGTGGGCGTGTACTACAGGTAAAGCATCTGAAAGCAACAGAAAGAAAATAAATTACAAATTTTATGAATTTTGTGCACAGTATTTGTTTTCAACGTTTTGTATAGCGTTTTTATGTTAGAAATTATAATATAAGAGTTTTGTTATCGGTTTTTATTCAGTAACTTTAATAAAATAAAAATATGTACGTATTGCGAGTTCAATATTTCAGTTTTTTAATCGTACATAAAAAAAATGGTACGCGTTAGAGAACAAATACATATATATACTTATTCAGCGTAACATGTAAGTGAATAACAGGTAAAATTGAAGAGTGTACCTAAAATTTATTTTTTTTTTTCTGTAACACAGTGTAATTAAAGCGGAAAGAAAATTTAAAATATTGTATAAACTTATAGTGTATTTTGAAAAGCTCAAAGATAATTTAAGCATATAAACATCAGTTATCTTCATTCGATATTTTTAAATATTACATAATTGAAGCACATCACCTTGTACATTGCCAAAGGCGAATATGTTTAATAATCGCTACTCGCCATAGGGCTGGGTTAGTGTATTTCTGTTGGATCGTTGGATGTAATTTGTGGGATACATGTGGACAAGATATGTTCCACTGTTATTGCCCAGTTTATTAACTAACTAAATGGACAGTCTGAAGCTAAAAGCTTGTCCAGTATCGTAGAAAGGTACATATGAAATATATTACAAGGGGTTTTAATTACAGAATAAAATAAAATTAACTTTTCAACCGCCGCTTATTGTTATTTATAGAATAAGCCAACCGATAACAATATAAAAAATAAGTACTGAATTTCTGTTTAAGAAATCATCCGAAATATTTTGTAATGTATTATATAAAATAAAATATATTGCAATATAATACTTCTCATGTTTCTCTTCACTTATAATGAAAAAGTTTGGTACTTTGCAATTATATTTCTGTATACTCACGATTTTAAACAAGGTTTTTTACAAGGCATAAGATATCCAGAGCTGGAAATCCCTACCCTGTTTCAGAACACCAGGGGTTGGTGCGGTCGTTTTTTTATATCACTTTTTTTTATAAGCAATATTTATGTTATTGAATCGCATAGCTGCCAATATTTTAATTTATTCCGGAGTACTTTTAGCCCCGCCTTTATTTCGTACCACTTTATTTATAGAAAAATTGTCTTCAATACATAACTTCGATAAAATAAGAAAAAATTTCTTTTAAAAAATAAGTGGTACAAAATAGAGGCGGGGATAAAATTACTCCGGAATAAATTAAAATATTGGCAGCTATGGAATCGATAACATACAGCAATTGCCTTCGATTGAATAGTATATTTATTGGTTTATAAAAATGGTTGGTATGAAAAAAGTAACCGTGTCGACCCCTCGGACATTTTCACAGATGAAAATTTTTGCTACTACTATTTTTTACAGAAATATTTACCTTAATATACCTGGTGACATTTATAATTTATTCCCGACTACAGTTAGCCCCACCCTTTTTTTTTTTTTCTACACTACTCATACTTTAGAGAAATTTTCTGCGGTATATAATTACGATTAAATAAGAACAAAATTGTTTCTAAAATTTGTATGTAAAAAGGGCAGGGTTAACAGTTTCTACGGAATAAATTTAAATATCACCAGGTATGATGATGTATATCACAAATATTATGAGTAGGCAAGTTAAGAATTTATGTGAATAAATCATTTTCTAGAATTAAACAAAATATAATTTAAAGGGAAAGCCCACAGAACAATAATTTATCATCATTTTCAATTAACCCTTTGCGGCGGAAGACAATTTGAAATATTTAAATTATACTGCCACCGGAATTCATGAACTAAATTAAACTAAAATAAATTTTAAATTTTGAGGTTTAAAAAATCGGCCTTATCTGATATGTTATAAACGTGAAATTTTGCTAAAATATTTCCGGGATGAATTTTTGCAGCTGAATCTTAAATTTTGCGTCCTCGTGGCGAGGACACCGCGCGTTAAGGGGTTAAACTTAAGTAGTATCTTTCAAGATAAATCCGGAGATGGAATTCCCAGCCCTTTTTTCCAAGACATTTTACAATATAAATTTAAATTACTACTTATATTGAAGACGCTAATCATATTTTAAGTCGAAATTATATTCTATGTTATGTTAATTATATTCTTTGTGTTACTTTTTAAAAGCATTGAAAATAAATTATTTTAAAAAACAGTATTTTAATTTTTTGCTTTCTCTTTTCAAAATTTAAATGCTCTTAAATTTTTTTGAACATATGTATATACCTTAACTTAAATTAAATTTTTTTTAATTCGTACATTGTTGGGAGAGTGGGGATGAATGGAACGCAGGATGAATGGGACAACAGCAAAATTTTTATGTTTTGCAAGCACTAGACACTTGACAATTTTTCTGATATATATGGCAGTACTGAGGTCATTCATCAAGTGTAGATTTAGAATTGTGCTGTCTATTAAAGGGCAGAAAAAAATTAAAGTGTTTTTTCCTGCTGCCAGAGTAAGTTTTTACTGATTCAATTAGATAGTAGTTAAAATTTAACAATTTGCTTAAAGTTAATGTAACTCATATATACTGATAAGACATAATCTTTTCTTGTGTTTACGATATTCACGAACAACATTGACAATTGTTGCTTAGGCCTATTTCATGTTTTATATGATCATGTAGTGGTGGGGATGAATGGGACATTCCCCACTATGTGCTAATTTAAAATTGTACACAAGAATTATATTAAAACAAATCGTAAATAGATTTTCAGTATTTTTATAACCTGTAGCTCGATAGTTATAACATGGAATTATAAAAGTAGCATGGATTTAGAGAAAAATAGATTGAAATTAATTGTTCTGATTTTTGTATGTAATAATTATGATTAAATATATATATATATAAGTTAAAATATTCAATTCAACTTAAATCAATAATATCAATAATTAAAAAAATAAATAAATAAACTAATAATAATTGGATTAAAAATCACAATTTCAATCAAGCTAATTAAATAAATCCTGGTGATTATTAATGTAATTCAAAATAGAATGCTTATTTTTCCCGATCAGTCAGAAACAAAAATTTATCTGGATAATTTCTACTCTATTATAATGATTTATATCTTTCTAGTGTTTTATTTATTTACTTATTTATTAATTTTTTTTAGATTACATCTTATTAGATAAAATTACCAAAGCATAGAGCACTAGAAACTGTGCGAACCAAAGGACTTTTGCCTTTTGATGTTAATTTGAGTCAATACATCAGTTTATGTTAATTTCAGTAATTTCATAGTGTGTAATAAAATCACATAAAACAATTTAACTTTAAAAATTTATTTACTTTCCATTTTCTTTTATTTTCTTTGTTAACTCCAGTATGCACATGCATGTAAACAAATATTATTATTTATTAAAAATGCTAACTTATTATTAAAGTTAGTATTTTTGTATGTAATTGATTACTGAAGTGTACTTACGAGCAATGTTATAAAATTCTGAATTACATATGGTGAACGTTATTAATAAAAACATGAAAAATGTCCCATTCATCCCCACTCTCCCCTACATTCTTTTGTGTATATTTCAAGCACATTCTTTGTTTTTAAATCAGATGTTGTAGTTCACACTTTTTTTACAGAACACTTTCAGAGATATGAAATTGTTGCTAATTTTGATACCATTTCTTTCTCCAAACAAAAATATTTATGGGATTGTGGGATTTTTTTTAAAGGCCGATTGACTCCATAAGTTTCCTAGGTCTATAGGGGGAAAGCACTCCGTGGGTGTCTTTCTAAGGGGATCTAGCCCTTATTTACGCGAGTTTCGGAAGAAACCACGGAAAACTCCGAACGGCTAGGTCTATGAGTGCGACCTGGGATCGAACACGGCACCTCTCGTCTAACAGCTTTGAGCGCAGAACTGCTCGGCCGCTGGTGGGCCTTTATAGGACTTTTATAGTACTGTGTCTGTTTAAATAGAATAGATATTATTTTATGAAAATAGTGGCATAGTTGTCAACTTAGCCCTTTTTGACTACCAGAAAAATTTAATCGAAGTATTTATTTTATTTAATCAAAGAATTGTAATGGTTTTCATTGATTCAGTAAAATAAAGTAGATTATTAAAATTTTCCGGTTGAAAAAAAGAAAGTGCTAAAATTGGCAACTGTAAATAGTGGTAATCAAAAGTTGGAAAATTCTCAAGCCTAAAATTGTCCTGTGAAAAGGGAGGAGTGCACAACCCTTGTTTTAATTGTAAATGGTAATAGGAGGGGTTCTCTAGATCACCCTTTTAGATTGCTATTTTTTCATACCTTCAAACAGATGATTCAAATGTGTTCCCAATATACAGGCATTACTTATGATTGTCATTAATTTTATGTAAAATTTACAGTAAGATACGAATCATATTCTTTTAAATTATGTTTCTTAATCATAACACGTGTAACAATATGTTTGAACCTTTTTTTTTTCTTTTCTTTAGTCGTTTGAATAAAAAAAAAAAAAAAAAAAAAAAGAGAGAGAGAGAGAGAAGAAGAAGAAAAAAATCAGTGGTATGAATTTTTGGTAAAATATAGACCAACGTTTTATAGTTGAACGGCAGGAAAAATTTCAGACATTGACCTGTTCTAATTCTTTATGCTCAAGCTATAAATGTTCCCCGTCCTCATTATTAAAAAAAAAAAAAAAAAAAACTTAACTACTACTTATAAGTTTTTACTTTGCGCAGTATCCCCCCCCCCTTTCTTTTTGTAAGCAATTTTTTCCCCTTTTAAATGCAAATGGTATTGATAATTGAAGACATTGCTGTTTGTTTGTATCTTTAGAACAGTTATGCAATATACATATGCAAATAAAACTATTTTCTTCCGAGAGATTATTTATAAATGCTATAAATGTGTCGCAGAATTTTTTTCCCTTGTGTGTGTGTACTATTTAAGTCACCTGTAAGGGAATGAAGGACACCCCCCCCCTCTGTTAATCAGTACATGTCAGTGATAAACATAGACACAGGAAGGGGGGATCAGGGCAAACGACCTGCGCCTTCGAAAAAAGGGTGAGGGGAAACGACCCATTTTTTCTGTCAAGATATCATACATCGGAGGAATCGACCTCCACCCCTATGAAAGACAGTTATAAAAATATAATAGAATCTTAAGAGTCATTTTGTACTTACAGATTTGTTAATTAAAGTTTATATCAGAGATGTTTTTGCACGAATGATGGTTGGTTGGATTTTAAAGTCGCACTAGTGTTGTGCAATGGGCAACTGACGACGGTCTGGGACACACCCTTAAGAATGGTCCAGAGACATGCAATCACAATTTTGATCCTCCACGGAGGGATGCATTTATGATGAGTAATGCTATAGGAATATACCACGGAAAACTCCAAACGGCTAGGTCGACGCGCGTGACCTGGGGTCGAACCCGGCACCTCACGTCTACCAGCTCTGAGCACAAAACTACTCGGCTGCTGGTGGGCCTCATTTTGTTAAAAGCAGCAATTGTTGGTACTTAAATATTTAATTTAAAATTTCAAAATTTAAATTATAACATTAATTTAGGTGTATTTTATGTAATTTGATTAGAAGGAATATCGCCATTAATTTTTTTTTTTTTTTTTTTTTTTTTTTTTTTACCAGAACAAATTGTAGTATTTTTATATAAATAAAATTAAAGAAAATATACATGTTTTTTTTAAATCAAAATTATGCTTGAATCATGATTTTTGTATTTATAGCAAAATCATTAAATTCCATCTATTTACACCTCTGAAATGGAGGTTGATTCATAGCTAGAAATTAGCTGTATCATCCCTTTCACCGACTGACTTTAGAAATTCCTCTAAATCTATTTTCACATATAAAAAGCAAAGAGGAAAGAAATTTTTATCGAAATCAATCACCAAACGACAAGCGTGCTCAGGCTCACGTGAACGTAACAAAATCTAGTAAACAGAAAGATGAGTAGAACAAAAGAACAGATTGGAATATTAATGGGTGCCTTTTTAAACCATGAAGTAGTAAGAGAAGTTGTATTGCTTACTATTATAACAGTAATGGTAAGAGTATGGTTTATATTTGCAGTTACATTTGCCTAAAACTGCAATTTGCAAATTTGCAATCTACCAAAATCCAAAAATAATATTTAAAATACATCAAATTGAATATTTTTGCAATTACGGGGGGAGGGGGGGGATGGTTAACTAAAAATTCCCTATTAAAATGAAATTTTTGAAAAACACCCGCTACCCCCAACGTCAGGCAACTCTATTTAGTACCATTATGATGAAAAAGATATTTATTCGACTACGTTCTGCTGTGAACAATCTTCCTGATTTTTTTTTTTTTTTTTTTTTTATAAATCAATTACAAACAAATTGATAACGCTCTAAAGAACGAAACGAACACTTACTGCTACTCGCGTTCAACTCAGTGATGCCAGATGGTCGAAAGTTATTTCCCCAAACAGGTCTTCAAATTTCCGCCAAGTTTTTTTTTTTTTTTTTTTTTTTTTCCGAAAAAATCCCCAACTTGATTTCTACTAAAAAGGGAAAATAAAAATTTTTTCAAAAGAAAATATCAAGCAGATTTAAATAGATTTAAGCTCAGATTTTTCCCCAAATGAAGGTAATTTTTAATAAAAATCCCCAAATAACAATACAGCAATTGAAAATCCCTGGTCGTAGGGATAAATCATTACGTTACCAACATTGAGAAGAAAGTTGAAGAACTCCCCAGATTTGTCCCCAAAAATTTTAGAATTCCCCACAAACATTTGGTCCCCAAAATTGTCCCCAGAAGCCTCAAAAGTCCCCAAAATGGGGACAAAATCCCCAATCCGGCATCACTGGTTTAACTAAATTTACAGAAACGGCAGATTCTGGCTTAAAAGCCGATTCTGCAATTTTTTAACAATTGGGGGGCATATGTCAGCCGTACTTAGAACAGTTACATTTTACAAATAGATTATCCTGTAAAATATTTGTGATGGCGACATATTAAAAATATTATGAGAAACCTGTATCTTGCATTATATTATATTACCTCGCCATAGATGCCAACATGTACGGTTTTCTAACATACTTTCTTTGTAAAAAATTTCATTATGTTTAATCGCAGCACTTATATATATACTTTCATAGCACTTATTTTTTTAAATTATTTTTTTCTTATTTTATCGGAGTTATATAATGAAAAAAAAATGGAGATAAGTAATGTTGTGCGAAATAAAGGCGGTGCTAAAAATACTATGGAATGTATTAAAATGTTGGCAGCTATAAATAAATTATTAAAATTTTCTGGTAACAAGAAAAAAAAAAAAAAAAAAAAGTAAATTGGCAGCTATAGTATAATTCAGTGGTTCTCTCAGTGGTTTCGAAACTTTTTGAAGTCGGAGCTCATTTATCCATGAAAAATGATTCCTCCTTTTCTACGTTTAGTTAAGGTAAACGAGGAAATTCCTAATTCACACAAATATGCCTTTAAAAAAACTTATAACCTTTCTAACGTTCACTCGATCTTTTATTTTGTAAATTGCTGAACTCATTTCAGAAATGATTATACGTAGCTTATAATTAACATATTTTCCTATTTTGAACAGTAAGACACGCCTTTTGGCGTTCCTTTAAAACGTCACACGTATATTTTGCAACTTATTACCTTTTGGTTACCGAAAAATTGTAATAATTTGTTTATTTTACTTCATCATTAAATAAAATAAATCTTTCTGTTAAAATTTTCCGGTAGCCCAAGGGTTGCCTATAGTTACACGTTTTAGAAATATAACATTTCATTTGCAGAGGAACACCTTAAGGCGTGGCACGATTTTTTAATATGCTTGCTCTCAGAAGGGACATACGAGCGATAAGAGCTAATATGTTTTTTTTATATAAAATATATATTTATTAACTCAATTAAATTCAAATAATAATTAATTTTATAAACAATTTTGTAAATAAACACCATACTTGCCAATCATCCCATTATGAATCGTAACATTTTCAGTACCCGCCTTTATTTTTTTCACACCAATCTTTTTTAGAGTAATTTTATTCATATTTAATCGTAACTGCATATGAAGACATTTGCTCTAAAAATAAAGTGGTGTGGAAAAGGGGCATTTTTAAAGGGGTGTAAACAATGTCACGATTATTAATGAGATGGTTGGCAAGTATGTAATCGTAACATTGTTAAGCCCTTTAAAACACGCCCTTTTTTGCACACAACATTAATTGATTTAATAAGAATAAAATTACTCAAAAAAAAAAAAAAAAAAAGACTGGTGTGAAAAAAAAAGCGGGTACTAAAAGTGTTACGATCCATAATGAGATGATTTGCAAGTATGAAACACTGTAAATTGCAAATACTCGTTAACGTTGTTTTAGGTCAATATAATAGCACGTTTTTTCATCAGGTGAAAAAAAATAGGTACGGGCGCATCCTCAAAGCATCAACTACACACATGCGCCTATGAAATCATTTAACGTGACTTCTGCATTTCATTTCCTCTGAAACATTTGTTAAATTTCGAAGTAGTGCCAACTTAGCAACATTTGGTAACTGGAAAATTTTGATATTTATTTATTTATTTATTTATTTTACTGTATCAGTTCACTGTTATCACTGTTATCCGTTACAGTTCACTGATTAAATAAAACAAATTTTTCTATTAATTTTTTCCAGTAGCCACAAGGTGCTATGTTGGCAAATATAGTAGTGCTGTTATTTGCCGAACAGAACAGGAACAAAGGTTTAAAAACGGATTATAATAAAAAAATAAATATGAAAAAATTGATGCATGGAAAACCATGTGAAATGTCGTGCAAAAGCAATGAATATTAGAAAGATTAAAATATTTCCGAGTTTGTTTTTACTTCCGCATTCACACTTAATATTTGTTAAATACCAGCTTTCAATATAATATTGTTCAATATAACGCTTTCTTTTCAGAAATCTAACGTGTTCACAAAAAGATTGATACATTCGCAAGGAAATTGCACGATACAGTAACTATGTTCCATTTAGATCTAGACACATATCTTTCTATAATGCTACTGAGTGCAGCCGGAATTCTTCTAAGGCGCACCAGCGCACTCCTCTGCCACACCGTTTGAGAACTACTTTATTACTTAGAGATCGCATTCTCCGCCTTTTTTTTGGCACTTTCAGGGATCAAAATTTTTCGACTTTTTTTGCTACTATTATTTTTTAGAGAAATTTTTATGGTATTTTTCATAGTAATGTGTCGGGATTGAACAGGGTTAAGATTTTTCTATAAAAATAATGATAGTTAAAAAAAAAGAATTTTCGCATCCCCGAAAAGGCCTTAAAAAAAAAAAAAAAAAAAAAAAGAGAGACAGAGAGAGAGACAGAGAGAGAGAGAGACGGTGACTGTTACTTCTGTTTCACTTGATATGTTGTGTAAATTAATAACGTTTGATCGAGAGAAGTACTGATTTGGCAAATGAGCAGTTTTTCCGGGTAACACCTGCGCAAATGGCACGCGTCTATACCCGGAAGTTGACTTGGTAACTAAAAGGAATGAAATCAGATAAATGCAGAAAAAAATTTTTTTTTTTTTTTACTTCCAAATGACTAATTACAAATTCGTTGATTGTTACCTGTGTTACTTGTAAAAAACAATAAAAAAAATTCTAAATTGTCTGCATAATATATTCTCGATTTCTTCAAAAACACATTATTATAAGAGAAACGACACCGGCGAGACAAAGGGCATCATTTAATTTTGTTTCATGTTCGTGTTTTGTATTGTTAAATTACGCAGATATGCCAACCTAATCCGGCAAATTGTTAGTACCGCCCCTTTTTCTACACCAGTCATTTCTTAGAGTTTTTTTTCTGCTTTATTCATCGCAAATATATTTCAAGAAACTTACTTTAAAAAATAAGTGGTGTAGAAAAAGGGGCGGTACTAACAATTTGCCGGATTGGGTTGACAGCTCTGATTGCGTTATATTATATACAAAATAATTTAGAAATATAATATACGTGTTGAGAACAAACAAAATTCATGGAAATTGAGTTGATATTAAAATTATGAAAGAAGCATAGAATATCAGTAGAAGCGTAATATTTAATTGATATGGCTTACTGTGGATATAAGAGTTTTTTTTTTTTTTTTTTTTCTTTTTTTCAAAACCACCATTTTCGAGGAATTACCTTTTTAATATTCCTCCTCCTAATCTGAGAAAGAAATCTCTCCATCCTGAATAATGTTTTTAAGATTTTGGATTTAAAAGTTTAAAACGTAATTTAAAATTTAAATGTTGCCAATATTTTTTTCTATTCTAGAGTTCATTTTTAGTCTAAAATTAACACTTTCACGACTGCTGACGTAGGTTCACGTCATTTGAAAATCTCTAACTCTACCAGTGGGCGTTTCTTTCGCAATTTGTATGTTATTTATTTCTTAAAAATATACCCAATATTCATATTTGTGCTATCAATATACTATGGATATAATAGCTTTTATCAGAAAGAGTTACCCCCGAAACCGCAGAAAGAGTTTATAACTATAATGTATATCCATTTGTAATATAAATGTGAATATAGAAAATTTTGCTCTGAAATATTGTAACTGGAGAGAATAACGCCCACAGGCGGACCTTACTGTGAAGAAGACATAAACATGCGGTCGCGAAAGTGTTAAAAAAGCTATTGGAAGTTCAAATTTGTCAAAATAATAGCCATATTTCCAGATTTTTAAAAACCAATGGGTGCCAAGTTATACATTTTGGTCGCACCACTTTCCCTGAGTAAAAATTTTCACCTTTTTTAATTGCTATGAATACCACATTTGCATTAAAAAAATTAAAAGACAAAATTTTCTTGCTTTAGATATAAAAAAGTATCACTTATCCGGTATATCTTTCGTTATATATCATAAGCCACAATGTCTTGTTTCAGTCAAAAAACACTTGTACAAAGGTGGGTACAAA
This sequence comes from Salticus scenicus, assembly GCA_963930645.1. NCBI lineage: Eukaryota > Metazoa > Arthropoda > Arachnida > Araneae > Salticidae > Salticus > Salticus scenicus. The sequence goes on from OZ005661.1 coordinate 222,583,213, forward strand.
AAAATTTTATGACTTATAATAATGAAATGGTTGGAAGGTAAGTGATTAATTTTCTTTGGTGATCTGTGGCTCCGCCTGCGTAGAAATTTGTTAAAAACGATAACTAAAATAAATTTAAAAATAATAATTAATAAAAATAATTAAATAATTAAAATAAAAAACCGGGGGACTGGCATGTGTAGGCAAGGGAGTGGGGAGGTTGACTTTTCCCTAAATTTTTAAAATTCCTTTAACCCTTTAACGTACATGCTCGAGTTAAATCGACCCTGACCACGTTCCTTGTGAATCTTAACTTAATATTTATTTATGCAGTACAAGAAAGCACCAACCAGCACCAAACTATATATATATTAATGTATTTGGAAATATGTATTGAATAAATATACGTATTATTCATACATTTATTGTCAATCTATTTTCTTTAATTAAACAAAAATGTCGGTCCTATGGGCGAGTCTTTGAAAAAAATGCGAAAATAAATAATAAAATATAATGAGATTTATGAGATTTATTTAAAATGAGATTTATTTAAATGAGATTTATTTAAAAATAATCAATAATGATTCTAATTCAAACTTTTTATAAATGATAACATCTTCTAATTTAGCACTGATAATTTTTTAATATTACAGAATTAGACATTTCTGAGATACATTTCATATTTCTAATTATAATATTTTAGATCGAAATTTTTATTTATTTTATTTTTTTCTCAAAAACTACCATGCATTTGTGTTAATTTCTATATGTTATATATTGCGGGGGAAAAAAATCTCAGTATGTTTGCAAAATCGCCAGTGGAGGCCTCTCTCTTGAGACTCAAAAAGATTTTGAGTTCCGTCTGTCTGTCGCGCGATAGCTGCCGCAAAAATCACGCTATTGACTTGCAATTTCTTACACATGTTCATGAGCCTCACGGAATTATCTGTATAGTTTTGGGTGTGTGTTCCATTTGCAGTTCGTGTACAGGGACACGCCAAAGTTTCTCCTATCATAACGAACTATGGGAAGAATTTGTATGTACCGCGATAACGGCCATAAAAATCACTCTATTGACTTGCAATTTGCATGGCTCCCAGTGATTCAATAGCGGCAGTCCAAACGCAGGGGAAAGTGTGTACGTCTAGTGTCTAGATCTTACGTTTTCCACCACTTCGAAGAATTGACGCTGGTTACACGCTCAGCTTCCGGCTTCCCATGGATTTAAATAACTGGTATCAAGTATTTAAACGTTTGCAATTAAGGGTAGAAATTAATTAGAATGGTGAAGAAAGAAATGAAATAAGTAATGTGCCTACAATTAAGATCAATACATGTAGAATTACATTTTTTTATTTTCAAAATCATTTATTCATACTGACTTTTGCGTCTTTCGTTGCCAATTTTAAAATTTAATTCCTAAGTATGATACACTCATAGAAATAGTTCTTATCGGAAATGTATTAAATTCGCAACAGTGCATTAACATTTTTTTTTATGCATAAGCAACTGAATAAACACCGCATAAGTATGTGCAAATAATGTAATATAAACAAATTACTTTCAATATTTATTATCCTAGTATCTGAGATAATTTGTTTTTCAATAATATCTAATTTTTGTATTCTCACTAAATAGTCTTCATATACAGTAATTAACTTTTATTTTAATTCTTCATTCACACTTTTTTTTAAAATTAGTCTTACGCATATATATATATATATATATATATGTAAGACTTTGCGTATACACACACACACACACACACACACATATATATGTATACGGAATGAAATACAATAATAATTCTTTTATTGAAATTTCTTGAAAACTATTTACTAAAAAAAAAAAAAAAGAAAATTGACTGTTAAGATTTTTGGAAAAAGTTTTTAAATAATCCTTGATAACTATTTTTTAAGTTTGAAAAAGATTTCTTCTAGCCTGCATTTTTTCAAGTTTTGGAGAAGACCACGAAGAAATCATAGCGGCTAGATCAAAGAGTGGGATTTGGGTTTGAACACAACATCTCCCCTCTATCAGCATAAAGAGCAGAACCTCTCAGCCACTAGTAAATCCAAATAAGACAGGAAAATTTAAAAAAAAATTAGATATCAGGAATTATTTAATTTTTTTCCCCTCTGTCAAAAAATCTGAAATATTGAATTTTAGCCTTTTTTTTAAGAATTTATTATTATAAATATTTTTAAAAAAATCTTTATAGAATTAGTTTTATTGAATTTCTTTGCATATGTATGTATAATAGTATATATAATTGCATATATAATAGTAAGACAGTAATTAAAAACATAATTTAAAAAATTTTCAATTCCTGTAAATGAAAATTACTTAGAGTGAGTACAAAATGCTGATATTAATTAAAAACAAATTATTTTAGATACTAGGATGTTAAATACTGAACATGGTTTGTTCTAGCTCGTATTTATGCGAGTTATGTAGAAGGCAAGAGGAAATCAGAACGGCCAGACCGACAAGTGTGACCTAGGTTTGAACCCGATGCCTCCCTGCAATCAACTTAAAGAGTAGAACCTCTTTGCTGCTAAAGCCAAAAAAGACGGGGGGAGGATTAGTCATTGAGGTTTTTTTTCTTTTTTTTTTCAAATAATTTAAAATACAGTAGAACCTCGATTATCCGAACCTCGATTAACCGAAACTCACCTCGATTAACCGAAACTCTCCGTTAACCGAAGTCGGTTTCTTCTTCACTTTTTTTTTTCACTTTCTACTATCATCCAAAATTTTCTCTTAACAAACATGTATTTTTAAAGTTTTTTTTTTTTTTTTTTTTTTTTTTCCACATTCCTTTTGTCTGCAAGCCATCCTTTCCAAACTACGAGTGCTGATAAATATTTTAGATGATTATTGATGGATTCTCGATTATCCGAAAATTTCGATTATCCGAAGTGAGTTCGCTCCCAATTACTTCGGATAATCGAGGTTCTACTGTACTGATATTATTTTCTATACATTTAAAGAATTGTCAATAAATTTTAATAGTAGTATATTATTATTACTATATTTCACTGAAAATGTACAGTGATTGTATACATGTGCGTGTGTGTGTAAATAAATAAGTTATAATTCTTTTAAAGAATTTTTTGCTGTGAATACAAAGCGTAGATATTATTAAAAATACAAACTGTTTTAGATACTAGGGAAAATATAAACAAATAAATAAATATATATATTTCTATCCCGTATTTATGCAAGTATTGGAAAAGATCACGAATAAATCAGATAGCTGGATCGACGATCGCAACATGGCTTTGAAACCGGCATCGAGCAGAACCATTCGACCACAAGTGGGGGAAAAAGATAGGGGGAAAAAGGAGCATTAATACTTTTTTCCGAAATTTTTTAAAAATATTATTAGTAGTATTGTTTTAATAATTTTCAAGAAATGTCAGTATAACAATTATTAATGAGTTTCATTGCATATGTATAATAAAAATATCTACATGTAATTCTAAGACAATTAAAAAGAAAAAAAAAAAAAAAAGTTAAAATTTTACATAAAGAAAAAATTTTAATGTGCGTACAAAACGTAAATATTATTAAAAATAAAATAAAATACAGTAAATAAATAAAAAATATTTCAGATACTAATATAATAAATACTTAAAATGATTTCGAATATGGATTTGTTTTATCAAGTACAATTATTTAATATTCTTTATATACAGTTCCCTCTTACCTTTATTATTATTATTATTATTTGGCTTATTTCAAACAGATTTTTATGTCTATAGTTTGTGATTTATCTAACAATAAGATCTATAATAAGATTTTTTTTTTTTTAATTTTTAAAACATTTTTAACAGAAAAAAATTTAAATAGCTAAACTTTCAGGAATAAATGTAGAAATAAATACTTATTTATCTACAAATAATCTTCTTAAAACATTCTGCATGTATAACATACACTTTTGTGCATTAAAAGATAGCTTTAACAAAAGTAATTCGTTAAATTGCAGGATTGCCAACATGTTTATTTATTCCGGAACCTTTTTAGCCCCGCCTTTATTTCATACTACTTTTATTTTAAGATGTCGAGACACTAACTCAACAAAATCGGAAAAAACACCAGTAAATAATAATAGAAAAAGATAGTGGAAAAGAACTAAATAAATCGAAGTATACCACCCAATATACATTATTTATTATTTCACGCCGGAAAAAAGTTCAGAAGTGTTAATTATAAAATAAAAAAAAAGTATATAATTTCCAGAACTACGCTCAGCAGTTCTCTGCCAACCCCACGTCCAACCCTTTCCACCTTTTCCATGTTGAGTCTACTGTCAATAATTTCCTTAATAACCCACCCAACGGCTTACCTCCCCGTATTCAACCTTATGTTATTCACATTATTATTAAAAACCTTAAAAAGCGCAAAGCCTCTAGCTATGACCAAATCTCCAACACCGCACTTAAAAACCTCCCTATTAACTGTATTATTTACATCACTAATCTTACCAATATGATTTTAAAATTTAATTATTTCCCTCAACCATGCAAGCTTTCAATAATTTCGCCTATTCCTAAGCCCCTAACTAATCTCTCTGACCCTACTAATTTTCGCCCTATTTCGCTCCTCCCGACCATCAGTAAGATTGTTGAAGGCGTCATTAGGGTGTACCTCCAACAACATATTGATGATGATAACAATATCCTCATGCCTGAACAATTTGGCTTTCGACCCAAGCACTCTACCACTCAACAGCTTCTTCGTGTTGTGGAATTCTTTAGTAAAAATCTCAACACGAAAAAGCCTGCGGCTGCCATTTTCCCTCGACGTGGCCAAGGTATTTGACAAGTTCTGGCATGCGGGCCTTATATACAAATTAATTCGGCATAACTTCTCATCCAGACTTATACATCTTATACACTTCTACCTTGGTCAACGCAAATTCAGCGTCCGCATTAACAACACTCTTTCATCCCACAAAAACATCCTCTCAGGCATTCTTCATGGAAGCGTCTTAGGCCCCCTTCCTCTTTAACATCCATTTCAACGACATTCCACGCTCACGCAATACTAATCTTGCATTATATGCGGATGACACTACCATTTACTCTTCTGCTCACCACCCCTCCTACCTTTATAAAATTCTGCAAAATCACCTTCACACACTTACACACTGGTGCATCCAATGGCGTGTTGAAATCAATGAACAAAAAACTGCTGCCGTTTACTTCTCTAGAAGTAGTAACTATCCCAACAGATTAACCCTTAATAATGTAACCATTCCTTGGTCTAATGACACAAAGTACCTCGGCGTTACCCTTGACAGTAGACTAACATGGAAAAAGCACTTCCTCAATATTCGAGGAAAAGCTTCTGGTATCTCTGCCTCTCTGAATCCTCTGCTTAATAGCACGGCTTTGTCTACCAGAAACAAACTCTTACTCTGCAATGCATGCATTCTCCCTGTAATTACATATGCTTGCCCCGTTTGGAGCTTCGCATGCAATTCTAGCATTAATCTTCTTGGTAAATTCCATAATAGAAACCTCCGTAAAATCAGAAAGGCCATCGTTTCCCGCGGAATACTACAATTAGGAACGATTTACAATCTACATCTTTCAGAAACGTATCAAAAACTTGTCCGAAAAATTCTACAGCAATTTAGGAAATATTAATAATGAAATTGTCGCTGAGCTCCCTGACTATGATGTCAGCGAGCCAGCCCACCGAAAAAAGGCCCAGGTACTCTCTTATCCTGCCGAAGGATTAATATTCTTCCCTCGTTACAATTAAATGTTACATTTCATAATTATATTTTAAAAAAAAACTGTATTTTTTCCTTTATCCTTGTATATATTTTAACTATTTAACCATCTGTACCTTGTATTTTTTACCATGTTTTTATTAACTTCGATTCTTGTGTGTTTGTCAGGGACAAATCTTGCAATCGATTTTTAACTAACTTCCCGACTAGCTAGACATTTGAAACTTTCACAGTAGCTCAGAACACGGTGACAACACAATACTTCGAAGTCAGATTTTCGAATTTTCGAATAGTTTTCTTTTAATTAATTAAAATGTGAAAATGATAAGCTCCTAATAGCAATAAAAATAGTCATTAAAATATTAGCTATAATTTAATTGTTGCCAAAAAAAAATTTACGAGTTCATTTTCTTTCGATCTAAAAATAAATACATTTAATTAAACGTGAGCGTTAAAAAATTGTTAAAAGTTAAATTATGCATTTGGCAAAAATTGACGTCATTATCATGTTAAAGATTTTCTACACAATGATAAAGTGCTAATGTAGTTCATGATGCAAATATATGTTCTTCGGAAAGGATTAATATTTTATTTTTAAAACCAACTTTTTACTTCCATTACCCTACTACCGTAGGTAATGGAAGTATTGTATTCGGTCCAAAAATTCGATATCGAGATTTCACGTGATTTACACGTTTTAAGGTCCCCTGAGTCCAAAAAGTGGTTTTTGGCAATTGGTCAGTGTGTATGTATGTGTGTGTGTGTGTGTGTGTGTGTGTGTATGTGGAGAATCTTCTGGCTATTATAGCTCATAAACTAATAAAGATAGAGCTACGAAACTTTAGGATTGAAATACGTCTGGCCTACAGATGAAATTTCCAAATTTTGGTGAAAATTGAAAAACCGGAAGTGGGACATCGGAAACCGGAAACTTGACCGTAAGTCCGTATCTCAAAAACGGCTCTAACGATTTTCTTCAAACTTGCTATATAAACACTCTATTAGATGTCCTTTCGAATGATATAGTTGGTTAGTTCAAGAAAATTGATAGGCGTCCTGTATAAATAGCTCAATTTCAGGCCTCCCAAGGGCGTTCCTTTAAAAACGGTTGTACGGATTTTTTTCAAACTCGCCATTTTAACTCAATTTTAAATATGCTTTTGTATGTAATTATTGTTTTGCTGTCAATAATTGAGTTTAACCGGAAATGGGACATCGGAAACCGGAAGTGGGACCGTAAGTCCGTATCTCAAAAACGGCTCTAACGATTTTCTTCAAACTTGCTATATAAACACTCTATTAGATGTCCTTTCGAATGATATAGTTGGTTAGTTCAAGAAAATTGATAGGCGTCCTGTATATATAGCTCAATTTCAGGCCTCCCAAAGGCGTTCCTTTAAAAACGGTTGTACGGATTTTTTTCAAACTCGCCATTTTAACTCAATTTTAAATATGCTTTTGTATGTAATTATTGTTTTCCTGTCAATAATTGAGTTTAACCGGAAATGGGACATCGGAAACTGGAAGTGGGACCGTAAGTCCGTATCTCAAAAACGGCTCTAACGATTTTCTTCAAACTTGCTATATAAACACTCTATCAGATATCCTTTCGAATGATATAGTTGGTTAGTTCATGAAAATTGATAGGCGTCCTGTATAAATAGCTCAATTTCAGGCATCGCAAAGGCGTTCCTTTAAAAACGGTTGTACGGATTTTTTTCAAACTCGCCATTTTAACTCACTTTTAAATATGCTTTTGTATGTAATTATTGTTTTCCGCTCAATAATTGATTTTTTGTGAAAGTTGGTATCTCAAAAACGGCTCGAACGAATTTCTTTTTTGGTCACTTTTATGTTTTCTGATCACATTCTCTCTCAAAAATGCATATAATACATGTAATAGCGGGTAATGGAAGTCGTGTGGTTGTTTCACACCAGATTTTTTTTTTTTAATTCAAATTTCCGATAACTCTTTAACCAATCACATTAGAACGTCCATCTTTGGAATATCGATAATAAGAATTTTCTCGCCAAAAATCGCCAAAAATCGCCAAAAAAGTCGCCAAGGGCAAAAATTGTCAAATTTGGCGCCAAATCCATTACCTGCCTATTGGAGCTTTTTAATGCGTTTTAAAGAGAAGTTTAAGCTATTTTAAAGCGAAAAAGAGCTGAAAATGCAGAAAATTGACATTTTATTAACTTACTAAGCCTCTTTGAAAGAATTTATACAAAAATAAATACAATTATTTACAATTTCGTAACAATCCGCATAGATAAAGTGCTAATGTAGTTAGTTATATAGCTATGATTCAACAGAAAATTTAAAAACATGGTTTATAAAAAGTTTTTTAGCTTATAATTTTTACTTTTATGTATTAATTATTATTCTCATCGTTATCTGGTGCGGTGCAATGCCTCAAGTTTAAGTCTTTCTTTTTATTGTCATCCCACTCATTTTTTTTTCTTGTAGGTAAATATGTTTTTTGTAATATTATCATGCATTTCACCTTTTATATTTATTCAAGATCAAGTTAATTTAACTCATTTAAATTTCATTTAATTTTATTTAAAAAAAAATAATAATAATAATTTTTATTATTTTATATACTAACCCAGTATAACCCTTTTATACTTATTTAACCCTGTTTTATATTGTCTCCCTTTGGTGAGGCGCCTTGTGTGTTAGTCTTTCCTCCGTATTGCTTTCTTGAAGAATTTTAATGCATTTTGTTACGACTTATGTTTAGGTCTACATGTAGTCTTATTAATATTATCATCTGAACTGCAAGACGGATAGCCATACTGCACGGAAGTCTCATTCTCTTAGTAGGGGCCCTTTTCAGGGCCTACTGGTTTGACCAGAATTGAAAAGTGGAGCAGTGTCCGCATGGTAACGCCATCTTCGCAGTTTTCTTATGGAAAAAAAAATGTATGGTCACCTGAAAAGTTCCCTTTTTTTTAGATAATTGGGGCTCTACACTTCTATTCGCTCATTCCATTGCCTCTTCTTCCTTTAACATCTAGATCTCCAGCATGGTATTACCATAGCCTCCTTAACTAGATGCCTGTCGCGTAGCTCGGAAACTAGGCAACAGTTGAAGTGGTAGACAGCGCCACCTAGTACAGATTATGGGACTTGTTTATTCAACTCTTCCCAATAATTTAAATAAGTGATATATAATATATATAATCGACGTTTCATCGAATCTATTCGCCTTTTATGTATATCATATCCCGCTTTTAAATATTTTTGGTGGCGGTTGAATAAAAAAGTAGTGCAATCCGTACCAGGTGGCGTTGTCCACCGCATCAACTCTTGTCTAGTTTCAGAGCTACGCGACAGGCATCTAATTAAGGAAGCTATGGTATTACCATCCCTTTTTATTGTGATTCTGCGAAATTTTATCTCTCGTCTATGGTGAGATGCCTCAACTGTGAGGCTTTCTTCACCATTTTTCTTTTATTTTTTGTTATGTTAAATTTTTTAGACATTTTTTTTTTTTAATTTTATGGCTTCTGACACAGCTATCTACAATCATGCATCCACAGGGCGTAAAGTTGTTCATCAACTAGGCAGCCCATAAAGCGACCGCAGTTTCGCAATTCGCAGAACTTTCTGTGTTAGTTTATGAATGAAAAGATTTTTATAGGTTTCTATTTATTATATCATTTAGTTAAATACATCACTTCATACGAAGAAAACTAAATAGCTTGAATCATATGAACCCTACAGTGTTGAATTACAAAAATCCAGATACCAAGCTAAAAGAATAATAGTAATAATGATAATAATATTAATAGCGTTTAAATTAAAAAAAAAAAAAAAGCCGTTAATATTTAAGAAAAAGAATTATCTACTTCTTGTTGGGTATATTTTTATTTCATACAGTAAGCCCCGCATGAAATTGTAACTAAAAAGTTTTGCATTTAATTTTAGGCTTACAAGCCAACAATAGATAATCTACAAAAACACAGATAACAAGATTTAAACTAAAATCTGAGAAAGGATATTTAACATTTTTGCGACCGCTGACGTAGTTTCACGTCAATTGAATTTCTGCGTTTCTTTTACAATTTATGTAATATGATATTTCTTTAAAATATTCTTTATATTCATATTTATATAAACAAAATAGTATGAATACAAATACTTTCACTAGAAAGACTATAATTATTATGTATATTCATATGAAAATGAATATGGATATAGAAAAAACGGTTTCCTATTGCCTAGAACGAATATTCCTCGTTCTGCAGCGTCTACTGTACTTGAATTCTTAATTTTAAATGTGTAAAATCTATATTTTTAAATGTAATAAGACATATTACCTTGTTTTAAATTATTTTTCCATGATAAATGTGACGACACTTTTACGCCGTAATTACAATAATCGAAAATAAATAAAATTGCGCTTCGTTCCAATAATAGATTTTAAAAATATTAAAAAAAGAAAAAAAATTACCACTATATGATTTAGTATAAAAAATTTTTTTATAAAAAATTTATATTTTATTATGTTACGTTATGCGATAAAATTTAAATAGCATAAACGGTAGAGTAAACGAATGCGAAAATGTCACAACAAGATTAAAACAGAAAATTTATTATATGATAAAAATTAATAAATATTAATTATAGTAATTTTAAAAAAGGGGAAAAAAAGTATTGTTCACTGCGTATTGCTCTTTCAAATAATAATCCTCGTCTTACCGCGTTTTCTAAATCATAATATTTAACTAAAGGTGCGCGAATCGTAGAATATTCAAGTTAAAAACAAAAGACAAAAGGGATAAAATGGAATTTTAGCAGTGAGAAACTAGGAAAAGTTACAAATATTTAAGAACAAAAACTTAACATTTCAGAATCGAGAATACTCATCTATGCAACGGAAGCCACGCCTTTATACAATTTTTCTAAAACTTTACATTATAAAACAAAATTATTTTACATACTTCCAATTAAATCATTTAAATTTTGTCTTCAGCATTCGGTGTATTAAATGCCATTGACATTTATGCATACCAGCGTCACATACAGAGTCATTTACGAATATGCAAACTAGTTTTTTTTTTAATATTGTTTAAGCAGTATAAAGGCGGGGATTCATTTCTTTAGTAATACTTTCACAATCTGTTGCTTGCATTGCGATAATTTTTTGAAAAATAACCCAATTTGTATTATAAGCATTGAAATGTTGTTTAGAAAACAATTAGAATAACATTAAGGTAAATTAAAATAGTTTTTCATCAAAATATATACGGATATTTACTCACAGAGGATACAAATTATTATAAGTGACGGCCCCCTAACGTCAGTAAAAAATGAAACATCACTGTAACTCTGGAAACCCATGTTCTTGATGATGCCCGTTCTATTCATGCAAAAATTAACATAGATCATAATTCATAATTTTTTCAAATATGAAATTATTAATAATTTTCATAATTAAAAAAATGTTTTTTATCAAAAACATGCATGGAATATGTTTGGGTCACTTCATTCTACCACATAAAAAAACGGAATTTGAATATCATAATTATTTTGAAAGATATCAATTAATATTTGTCACATTGATTTAACATTAGCACCTTCATATTTTAACAGCTTATAACTCTGTGAAAAAATTGAGCAAAATATATAAAGTATACCATTTTCCATGTTGATTTGATCCAAAGAATTCAAATAAATTATAAAAAATGGAGGATTACCATTGAAAAAAATGAAGTTGTGCCAGTTTTAATGTGTAGTCGACCCCTTAAGCAAAATCTAACTATACCATTATAAAACTAGACGTTATTACAAATTGATGGGTAGAATCACCCAGAAAAAAAACGCCACACTTCCACTTAATTTCGCCGTACATTATCGTAGAAACATGCGGCTGGTACCTATCGATCTATAATAGCGTCTAGTTTTTAATGGTGTAGTTAGATTTTGCTCAAGGGGTTATCTACATATTAAAACAGGCATAAACTTCATTTTTTTCAATGACACCCCTATTTTTGACCTCATATTCAGATGTCTGAGATCAAGGCAGATTTGAAAACTTATTTACTTATATACGTTAAATCAATTCTAAACAGAGTTACACGTGAAAATGTGTTAGAGGACCGTCTATACAGTTAGAAAAAATAAATCGTGATCTACCACCCAATATATATTATTTATTAAATTTGACACCGGAAGAAAAGTTCAGAAATGTTAGTTATAAAACAAAAAACGATTTTAATTCGCTTAACTTTCTGTGTTAGTTTATGAATTAAAAGATTTTTATTGGTTTCTATTTATTAAACATTCAAAAGCAAAATATATCACTTCACACGAAAAAAATTAAATAGCTTGAATCAAATGAACCCTACAATGTTGAATTACAAAAATCTAGATACCAAGCTAAAAGAATAATAGTAATAATGATAATAATATCAATAGCGGTTTAAAAAAGAAAATAAAAAGTGTTTAATATTTAAGAAAAAGGATTATCTACTTTTTGTTGGGTATAGTTTTATTTTATACAGCAAGCCCCTCATGAAAGTGTTACTATAAAGTTTTTCATTTAATTTTAGGCGTACAAACCAACAACAGATAATATACAAAAATATAAATAACAAGATTTAAACTAAAATCTGAGAAAGAATGATTAACATTTTCGCGACTGCTGACGTAGTTTCGCGTCATTTGGAAATCTGTAACTCCTCCAGTGGGCGTTTCTTTCACAATTCGTGTTTTACGATATTTCTTAAGAATATTCCTTATATTCATCTGTATATATATATATAAAAATTGAGGTGTGTGTCCCTATATTTCACTTTGCAGCTAAAACTACATATCGTAGACGAATAGTGTTTGTATGTAGCAATAGGTACAAGGTTCCCATCGTGCACTATGGTGGTTGCAAGTCGATACCTCTAAGGGTGTTGCAGATACAGGGGTTGAAAGATGTGAACTCTAAAAATGTGTGATTATCATTGGTCGGAAATGATCTGGATCGTTCTAGAAATTTCTGGAATGATCTAGAAAGTCTTAAAATTTGAGCCAACCAAGAATGTTCTAGAAAATTCTAAATTGATCTAGAACATTCTAGAATGATTAAGAAAGCTCTGGAATGATCTAGAATATTCTAAAATGATCGAAAAAGCTCCAAAGTATATACTAATGTTTTAGACGATCAAAAATATTTTAGAAATTTCTGGAAATCTCTAAAATGTATGTCAATATTTTAATTGGTCGAAATTATTCTGGATCATTCTCGATACTTTTCAAATTTTCTAAAAAATTCAAAAGTTGAAATTTGTAGAACAATCCAGAAAATTTAGTAATTAGTGGGGATAATTTTCGCGACTATATAAGACGAAAAGTCAAGCCCGTGCTTTAGTCGATTTTTTACAAGAATTGCGTAACAAAAGAAAACTTATAAGTAGTGTGATTGTAAATAACAGTGAGTAATAATTTTTACAGTGAAGAATTAAATCTTATTAAGTTTAGTGTTCTTTTTTAGTGCAGTGTAAAAAATATCACTAACGATGCCAAAACGTAAGAGCGTATTCTCGCGTTCTCGAATTGTATCGAAGAGGCAAAAGATGTCGCGAAGAAATGAAACCACGGAAGAAAGAGAACAGCGTCTATCATTACTTCGGGAAAATTATTATCTCAGGCGAAATAACCAGACTGAAGAGCAGTTTAATGATTCTAGAGAGACAGATAAAATCAGAAAAAGATTACAAAGAAAAAGAGAAACAAATGAACAGACAGATGCTAGAAGAATACAAAATACAATAAAAATGCGTAACCTTCGACTAAATGATCAAATGGAAGCTCAAGCGTCAGGAACAACCGTAAATGCTATTCGTGAAAAACGTCGGGGAGGATATAGTCTTGAATATGAAGCGTTTTATTATAATCCCACTAGAAATTATAATCAACATCCAAGTGTAGTAATCGGTAAAATGAATGTAGTTTGTAAATTTTGTAAAGCTAAAAAATTCAAAGGAGAAACACCGAGTACATGCTGTTCGAATGGTAAAATTAAATTACCAGACTTGAAATCTCTGCCACCGGAATTCCTAGAATTTATGAAAGGAGAAACACATAATTCTAAAGAATTTTTAAAAAATATTAGGCGTTACAATGCATGCTTTCAAATGACTTCATTTGGAGCAACTGCAGTAATCGAAGAACCAGGATTCAATCCAGTGTTTAAAATACAGGGACAAGTATATCATAAAATTGGATCATTATTGTCTTTCCCAAATGATACTCCGAAATTTTTACAAGTTTATTTTGTAGGAAATGAAGAACACGAACTGGACCAAAGGCTTTCAACTTTTACAGGATTACATCGAGATATAATTCTTTATTTACAGCGCTTTCTTCATAAAAATAATGAATTAATAAAGATATTTAAAACAGCAATGGAAAAAATGGTTTCAGATAGTTATAAAATAATCATTCGAGCAGATAAAAGGCCAATTGGTGAGCACGAAAGACGATTTAATGCACCTCAAGTAAATGAAATAGCTGTAGTCATGGTGGACAGTGAAAGTAGCTGTAGAGACATTGTGGAACAACGAAGAAGTAATAAGTTGGAACGTATTGTTGAAACTCATCACATGTATGACGCCTTGCAGTATCCATTAATATTTTGTCACGGTGAAGATGGTTACCATTTTAATATTTATCATATTAATCCAGAAACAAATAGACCAACAAACAAAAAAGTTTCTTCTAAGGAATTTTATGCGTATCGGATAATGGAGAGAGAAAATAAATACAATCATATACTCAACTTGTCGGCAGTTGTTTTTACAGTTTATTGTTGATATGCAAGCAAAAATTGAAGCAGAGAGACTGTTATTTATCCGCCAAAATCAAAATAAATTACGATCGGATGAATATATTCATTTACGGGATGCAGTAGCCAATGATGGAGATATAGAAAATTTGGGACGATTAGTAATTTTGCCCTCTACGTTCACTGGTAGCCCTAGGCATATGCTTGAATATGCACAAGACGCAATGACGTATGTAAGGAAATATGGTCGTCCTGATTTATTTATAACGTTTACGTGTAATTCTTCATGGAAAGAAATTCAAGATGAATTACCCAAGTAGCACAAGAACGTTCTTTGAACGTTTAATAACGGTTACAGTAGTTCAAACACCGTGTTTCGTGTCAATAGAACGTTCTATTGTACGTTCAAAAATAGTATTATTTAAAACGTTCTGAAAATGTCTGCTTTGTACCATCTATAACACGTACAATTCTAGTTCTATATAGAACGTTCAACTATATGACCGTCATAACACGTTCTGTAACAGTGTAATTATAACGAACATGACAAAAGGATTTTTAAGTATACTATTGGTAGGCAAACTAGTTTAATCATTAAAATTTTAGACTTCGGTTTTTGAATTTTTTACACGTTTTGTGGTGTGAAGAATCCAAAAATCAAAGGTTGGTATGGTGCCTGTTAATGGGTATCGGTGCCTATTAGTGTGTTAGTCTGTTAGTCCAGGTAAACGAAATCTTAACAACAAATGATTGCAGAGAAATCGGACCAGTTTTAAAATATCACGTATGATATCAATCCTATTCAGAGATTTGCAACATTCTAATTTAAAATCTTCGTCAGTTATTCGAAATTTATAATTTTTTAACATGATAGCGGATAGGGCCTTTTTTATATTTTCAGTTTAACGTTTTGTTAGCACGTCAATGAAGAATGCTGAACTAGAAGTAGTAGCGGTGAAGTGAAAAAAATTACAAAATTTTAAATTGGTGAAAATAAAATTGTGGATATTTTATTTCAAAAATCAATGGACAGAATTTAACGAAATTTGTTATATAATTGGAACTTGCCCTCAATTGGTGTTTTTTTTTTAATTGCATATGGGATATTTCGCCTGATAGGTGGCGCTGCTACGTAGTGAATCCCACCAGTTATGTGATGGTTATATCTCAACTTCTATAGTGTACAAATTCATAAAACTTGATACACGGGGTGTATGTATAAGGAGCTGTATATACATTTTGAATGTATACATTGGCCAACAGGTGGCGTTACTAATCTGCAATTTAATTACGTTATCTGAAAGGCAATATTTCAGCTCATGTGATTTAAAACAAAACTTAAACTTCTAAATTTTGTAATATACTGAAGTTATATGTGAAATCGATTTTATGTAAAACGTTACTGATGCACATCGGCTAACATGTGGCGTGGTTATGTTGCAATTTAATCCCATAACGGGAACGAAATATCTCGACTTCTGTGATTTATAAATGTTGTAAAAGTTGTACGTAAAATTGCTAGTATATAAAACTCTACTGATTAATTTTGGGTGCTTATCGGACGACAGGTGGCGCTGCCACGTTCCAATTTATAAAAAGCCTATATTTTCTATTTACGGAAAGCCTATATCTCAGCTTCTATAATATATATACTCATCAAACCTTGTGTGTGACATACATTTGATATATTGTTGATACAACTTGGTTGTATAACCAGTAATACTCAATGATTTTTTTTCTTTATTTTATTTTATTTTAATTTTATTTATTTATTTATTTATTTTTGGGGGGGTGGGGGTGGGGGGGGGGTATTCATCGGACATAAATTTCTCTCCAAGGAATAAGTATCCATCATTCCCGAGGGAGGAGAAGGGGTGTATGGAAGATTTTTCAATATGTTTACCTTTAAAACGAATGGTTGAACCATCGATTTCTGATGATTTAAAAACAAATTTATCTACTTTTTTATCATTTTTCATAATAATAGCAAAAATGAAAATCTTTAGAAAATTATGTTTTCTAAGATTATATTTTCTAGATCTAGCATAAAACTGATTGTATTCTGATTTATGATAATCGTATGCATTCGCCAGAGGAAAGTATTTAGATAAATAATAAATTTAATAAATAACATGTTCTGTACTGCAAGAGTTTGAATGGGAAAATATGGACGAATGTTTTGTGATGGCCTCAATGTACAAGTTTTAAAAATGTTTAAGATTTGAGTCTAATGGCAATCGTGAACAAAAAAAAAATCGCGGATGTTATTGAATGAGTAATATAGTGCATGGTCAGCAGAATTGCAGTCACAAAGATTTTCTCGCTTTAATTTGCAGCTGTTGCGGGAAGTCAAACCAAACGGTTTGGCAACTTTATCGCTAATTTGGCTATATTTTCTCCTATCCTTAATTATTTCTTTTCTTTTATGCATTTTCTTATCCTTAGATAAGATACAGAAAGTATTGCTTTTGGGTTAAATTTTGGAAACTGCGTTTTTTAAGTAGTTATGCGTTTTGAGGTCCCCTGAATCCAAAAATCAAGTTTTTAAGTTTGATCTCTGAGTGTGTATGTGTGTCTTTGTGTATGACTATGCGTGTGTGCCTGTTATCAGCATAGCTAAAAAACAAATAATTCCAGAATATGAAAACTTAACATTCTAAATCAGTGTCATATAAGGATGCTGCACTTAGCTTTTCGTTGAGATCATGGAAATGGTTCGTGTACAGGGATATCCATAATAATTCAAATACATTAAGTATGTGGGTAAAATTTTTTGCTATTTACAGTTTAACATCTATAGCCTGTACTAAACAAAATGAAATGAACATATATTTTTTATATGCATAAAAGCATGTTTTGTGGAAAATATGGTATGAGAATCGTTCTCCTTTCCTTTACAGGTCTACCCAGGAATAAAAATTTCTTTATACCTATGCAGAGAACAAAATAAAAAAATTTTTAAGTGAAATTTTTAAGGCTTGTTTAGCGCATAATTACACGTTTTGAGGGTCCCTAAATACTAAAATGAAATTTTAAAATGTTAATCTTTGTGTATGTCTGTTATCAGCTAACTTTAGAACATATATTTGCAGACAAATTAAATTTTGTATTTTGAAATTGATTATGAGGTTGCTACTTAAAATATTTAACTAAGATTAATAAGCTTCAAAAGTGGTCAGATTGAAGTTGATTGAATAATTTCAAATGAACTTTTAAATTTAATATCAACCAAGAATTATTTATAGTAAGTACTATATTTAACCCCCCTCACTAAGAGAGTTATTCATCAAAATTTATTTGTTCCTAAAAGAAGTTTGAAATATTTGAAACGCAGATTTATATATAGTACTTGTTACCTTACACCTTAATCCGCAATTTGTGTTTATAGCATTCAAATGCTAGGTAAGAGTAAGAAAAAGTCGGATGAGTGCCACCAGATTATTATTAAAATTTAAATAAAAAAGTCTTTTTTTTTTAATATTGATAATATATAATTAACTAGTTAGTTGGCATAGGTGGACTCTGCTCAGTTCCCCATCTTATTTATGTTCTCATATATTTCTAGTGCGAGACATATTATAATCATGTTAAAAGAAATGAATTTCGCCAAAGCTTGATAGAGTGACAGAATGAAATCCCCGCCTAATAGGCTATCCTTCGTTCACTTCGATATATTTATCTTATTCTAATCTATTAATTTCTTTTATCAGGGTCAATTCCGTTGTTTAGTTTTCATGCTACTATTTCCAATGCAATAATCCTCAAAATTCATATTTATATGAAAAATGTACAATTTCGCTATGTTGATAAAATCGTAAAATACAAATAATTTACGAAATTTTCCTATTAGAATATTTGTATTCAATCATGTTAAAAAAAATATCATAAATGTAATTTTGAAGTTGTCTAATGTATTTATGATCCTCAAAATGGAAGTTTATGCTCAATTTTACCCCATTCTGTCATTTTAAGTAAATCGTAAATTCCAAATAACTTACAAATTTTTTAAATTGGAAAAATCATAGTCTATGATATTCATGCCAGTATCCTAAATAATATTTCGAAAGTGGTTTGACATCTTTACGATGAAAATATCCCTCAAGATTGACGTTTATGTGAAATTTTGCTCTATCCTGCCATGTTAAGAAATTCGTAAACTTCCAATAACTTACGAAATTTTTATATTGGAAAATTCATAGTCAATAATATTCATGCCAGTACCCTAAATAATATTTCAAAAGTAGTCTGACATCCTTACGATGAAAATATCTCTCAAAATTGACGTTTATGTCAAATTTTGTCCTATTCTGCCATGTTAAGAAATTCGTAAATATCCAATGACTTGCGAAATTTTCAAAGTAGCTTATTTATAGTTACTGATGTTCATTCCGGCATCAAAACTATTTTAAAACTGGTCTGACATTTTTACAGTAAAAAGTTTCCATTTAATGCCCGTTTAAGTGAATTTTTGTCCTATTCTCCCATGTTAAGAAAATCGTAAATTTCTAATAACTTACAAAGTTTTTAAATTCGAATATTGTAAATGAATAGGGTTCTTGCCAGTGTCGAAAGTAATACTTTAAAACTGATTTGACCTCTCTGCGACAATTTGTTCTGGAGGTACTGTGTACACAGACTAACACACTAACACACTAACCCACTAACAGACACCCTACAGACAGACACCATACAAATTTTGTCATTTTCGGATTCCTCACACCTGACAACGTGTAAAAAAGTCAAAAAACCGAGGTCGAAAATTTTCACGATACCTAAGTTCCCCATACCTATAGTATGATGGGTAACTAAAAGTAATTTTTATTTCATTATCTATTTATTTATTTATTTGGGTTTGGAAAGGGTCTGATAAATGAAAAAAAAAAAAATATGTTTTATGATAAATCTATATTAATAAATCTGACTTTTGTCTGTAAATTTTTCGTAATTAAAAAATTTTGCGATATCTTGAAGTTCCACACATCATGAGAGCCAAAAATTATTTCAGAAAACTTTCTCTTTCTATATGTGAGTGCATGTGTGTGTCATTGTGTGTATGTTTATACACACAATGTTTATTCGAATTATTTTTTATTTATATACACAAATTCGTTGTATCAGGTGCAAGATTTTTTGTAAGAAATATTTTATACTTTAGCTATATAACCTGAATGATACATATTGATTTCAAAGATTATTTAAATTATTTATGGAAATGTGAACGCAGGCAGACGAACAAAGATTATTAATTAATCTTAACTTTATTTGAAATTTTGAAAAATGCATAACTCAACTGAAAATGCATTTCTAGCATTTTCCATTACACCTCTTTGTGGCCAAATATGCAAATCGTTGCTAACAGTAGCATAATCTATAGAGAAAATGCTTTTGTGAATTTAAATAATATATGTTTATTCTGTTTGTTTTTGTGCTGATTCAAAATATTATAATACGCTTTAAATAAATAATCGTCATAGACTGTAATGTATCCGAATTCTTTTTGCAAATCCTTGTATTAAAAAAAAAAAAAAAACTGTGCTTTCATACTATTTTCAATACAGAACATGACATAGTGAGCTAAATAACAGTGTCATAGCTAACACAAAATCACATTCAAGGTATTCTAAAAATACTCAAGAAAGACAGACAGACAAATCGAAATCATAAATATTGTTCAACTTTCCTGGGAGAGCTAACATATTTGAATAATGCTTAATTTCTGATAATTTTTGTTTTAAAATTAAAACTCATATTTTAAATCTTAAACCGATCAAATACTAATTATTAAATTTAATAATTAAAAAATTAAAGGCACATGTGGATGAATAATTAAATATTATTATGTATTATGTATATTTATTGATGTTTTATGTCCCACTTTTTTCTTACAGAAATTTTTTGTATACTTTGGAATAAACTAGAGGGACAATTACTATCCAAAAATAAATATATTAAAATCTCCGCAGTAGGATCTCTCATGTATGTGTGTGGTGTGTGTGTTTATTTATCAATACATAAGACTTTTTTTAAGAACATTTTCCGGCAAATTTTAAAATATTATATGATATCGGTTTGTCTATTCTTCGTTCCCCCCCCTTTTTCTTTCTTTACGGGGGGGGGGGGGGGGGAGAGGTTAATTTATAAAATGTTTTTATGATACTCTGAAACATATATATATATATATTTTTTTTTTTTCCAAGTTCATTATAGTTTTCTCTTAATTGTAAATGATATAAATAAAGCTATTGTTTAATGTACGGGATGTCTGAAAAGGACTCTGGCATATCATGGACTATGACAGATACTTATCCAAAGAAATATTTGTTTTATTTTTATGCTGCATAAAACATCAGAAAAACATGTTTTGTATAAAATGTGGCATGATCAACATAAGATTCAGTTGCGAGAGAAAAATATTAAGATACATTTGGAGATATACGTGAAAACTTCTTAAAGAGCATTTTTAGTTCTTTTATGCATTTTTAACATTATAACAAAATCAAAATGCGTTTATGATTTTGGTTCCATTGTGTATCTATCTTTCCGTTCTCTAATTCAGTTAATTATTTTAGAACATCTCTGATATATTATTCAGCTTTACTGTGGTGCATTCTTTATTTAAAAAAAAAAAAAAAGTAGTTTTCGTTTACGTACAGGATCTCAGGAAATAGAGTCTATGGGATGTTTTTTTCTTTAAAACATATTTGAAAAGTTGTATAATCTTCACATCACAGCAAAATTAACATACTTTATTTAGATGTAAAATACTGTGTTTCCTGTAGAATATGATCAGTATTAATAATAGGTTTATAGGGATCCGAAATCATCTTCATGCCCTATATAAGTCGAACTCACGCAAAGTAAATTTTCAGTGTGTCAAATTCTTTTCGACTTTTGTCTTCTTTTTTATACCTTTTCTTTCTTTCTTTTTAAAGTATAGTAATATAGGACGTATGCAAATTTTAAACGATATACAAAGATACACAATAATAAATTTAAAAAAAATCTATTTTATGCTTTCATTTTTAGAAAAATAAAATAAAATAAATGATCTAAAACTAGATTTTGTGGGATTTCTTCCTTCTTAATTAAAACGATATACAGAATTGATGTGTCATTACTGAGGTAAATTTCACTTGAGATTAATATAAAGGTAAAAATTACTTGAAAAGTGTTTTATAATTTATGTGAATTGCAACATTTTTAAAATTAATAAAACATGCATAATTGCTGTAATATTTGAATAATATATATATATTGTTTTCAAATTACATAATACAATAGTTTATGTTTCATACCGTTTAAGCAGTTTCTTCAATTAAAGAGCAAAAACAAAACAAAAAGTAATAAATATAAAATTTTATTGTGTTTCTTTTTTTTTTCCTTGTGATTGTAATTTTTCTATGCAATTTTTATTTCATTTTGCTTTGATCAGGGCCCGTTTAAGACTGAAAAACGAGGTAAGAGAGGTGTCATTCATGGGCACCCCCTAGTTCTATACAAATCATCTATATTCTTTGTTATATCTACAGATTTTTATGCAAGCTTAAAAAATGTGACTATTCACCATAAAATTTTTAAAGAAAAAAAAAAAAAAAAAAAAAAGAAGCATAAGTTCATATCTAGTCTAATTTTTATGCAAATGATGTCAGAACACTAATTATTTAACATATAATGCTAATTCTATATTAATTTGACACAGTGCAGAAAGGAAATGGCATTCGAATACACACAAATCTCATGTAATTACATAATACCTAATAGTATAGTAGATACTTTGTCAGTTAAAAAGAAATATAAAGCACCCTGATAACAAAATGGTAGTGGATGCTGCAGATAATTTTAGACAATATCAAACATTAAGTCCTTAAATTTTATTCAAATCAAAACTTTTTTCATTTCAAACTATAGTTATGGACTTTAGATTTAGAAAACATAAAGTGCATTTAATATGAATGCAAAATAAATAAATAAATAGAAAATAATATGTCATTTAAAATAATTTTTTATAGACAAACACAAGACTGCCTAGTGAGTTTCGCAGTTTAGATAAAAGTTTCGTATATAAAATAAAAAATAAAAAAAATCTTGGACAAAAAATTATTAAAAAAAATATTTTAAAAAGTGAGTTTTGGGGGGACCCCCTTGTAAATTCTTGAGTAAGCCCGGGCTTCACGGGCCTATTCGGTAAACAGGCCCTGGTTTTGATGATTAGTTTTTTTTTTTTTTTAAACTAAAATAACAATGCAATTTATTTGAAGTAACATAAGCATTCTGAAACAAGGATTTACTATTTTAGCTACGATCGAATTTCAAAATTTTACTTTAAAAACCTTTAAAAAAAAATAATAATACATAGAATAAAAGTAAAATAATTTCTTTTTAATAATAGAATTAAAATAATAATCGTATGTTTTACAGAATCTCGCCAACCGTTCAGTTTTCGTATGGTTGCCAGCCGGATGTATTTTCAAAAATCAAAACATGTGCGAAGCGAAGCGCGAAGACAGTAGTAGTAATGAGTCGTTTAATGATACCATCTGCTTAATTTCATATTTTATTCAGTTAAGATTTGCTGCTAGACGAAGTAAATCTACAGATAAAAGATAAGTTTAATTTCATTTTACATATTACAATTTTAGCTATTTTAAGAATTACAAATTTTATAAATATGTGCATCGAAATATAACAATATTATGTGAGCTTAAAATTCTCCGAAATTATTTAAATTTTTAAAAGTAAAATCAAAATATTTTTATTATTATTATTTTTGAAATTTTTTAAAATGTTCCATTTTAATTTGTTTTTTGCTGGTTTCATATTACTATTGTTTAACGATATATTTTAGTAGAATGATTAGTTAATTTCTTATAAATATTTTTATGTTTGAGAGCTGAAGTTTAAGTTTTAGCATTCAAGCTTAAAAGTGTTTTTAAAACATTAACAAATTATTGAATCCACACCCAAAGAAAAGCACTGCGCTTTAAAATAATCTGCGCTTTATTTTTTTTTTTCTCATATATATTTAGAATTTATTGTTACATTGCAGTAATATAAAATCAGGTGAAAATAATAAAAATTAGTTAGAAAGAGATTTTAAAAAATTTTCAAAAAAAAAAAAAAAAAAAAAAAAAAAAAATTGAAATTTGCTATTTTTAAATTTAAGTAGTTTTGGAGAAAACTTTATTTATATTGTTGTATATCGATGCATATGTATGGAAAATTTTTAAACTCTAAATAAATTATTTAAATACAGTTTTGCATTCTATATGCTTTGAAATATAATATCATTAAGTTTATTAAAATTTCTCAAAATCTATTTAAATTTACAATAATAATAAAATTTTTAGTTTTAATTTTTTGAAAATATTTTAGATGTTCCTCTTAACAAAGTTTTATTTTATTTTTCCATCGATTATGTATTATTATAGTTTGGAAATAGAGTCTAAATACTTCTAGGTATTAATTTGTGTATACATTCATAAGTTAATGTTTTAAAAATATTTTCATTTTTAAATGAAAAAACTTTCCAACAAACTTCAGTATATAAATAAAAAAATCTTTAAAATTTTAACTTATCAATGAATCTAAAAATTAATACACAGACTAGATTCTATGGCTAAACTAAAATAATGTACAAACGGTGGAAAAATAAAACTTTTATTAGGAAAACAGTAAAAATATTTTTTTTTAATTAAATTAAAAATTTTTGTTATTATTGTAAATTTAAATAGATTTCGAGAAATTTTAATATACATAATAATATTATATTTTAATGCATTTATGTAAAATTGTATAATACTAAAACAGTAATTTACTAAAATTACTCACATAATGATGCATTTGGAGTCACAAGGATTAAAACAAGCAAAATAATTCAAGAGTTTAGTTGTGCATAGCAGATGAAGAATAATGATACAAACAACAACAGGGATATGAACTACTTTTTTTATTAATTCAAATAATGTTTCAGAAATTTTAACATACTTACTATTCCTTTAATTTCAACGTATATGCATGAAAAATTCCATATTCTATGACAGTAATTCCCAAAAAGTGTCATAACATCTCTACATCCCTTAAAAAATTCCTTAAATTTTTGCATTAAAAAAAAAAAAAAATTCTTTTTTCCTAATCTGAAGATAATGACGTAATAGTTTTGATTACAAGACTTTGAATAAACATCATAAAATTCAAGAAAATGCAACTGTTACAAACAAAGCGGCAACACATTCAATGTACTCAACGTGCTTGTTTGCAGCTCTCATGTCTACATTGTTCGCCTGAAGAAAAGTTGTGTCTTCTTTTGACACGAAACAATTGTTGCGAGTTCTTGCATTTTATGGTGTTTATTCAAAGTTTTGTAATGAATACTATATCTTCATTTTCTTCAGATTAGGGGAAATAAATATATATTTTTTTTTTTAAATGCAAAAATATAAGATATATTTTAAGGGATATAGCGACGTTATGACACTTTTTGGGAATTACTGTCGTAGAATATGGAATTTTTCATGCATATACGTTGAAATTAAAGGAATAGTAAGTATGTTAAAATTTCTGAAACATTATTTGAATAAAAAAAAAAAAAAAAAAAAGTAGTGGGGTGCTTTTTTATAATGACGTCACAATTTTTTTTTTTTTTTTAATTGCACTATTTTAGAACGTTTATAGTACGTTTTCTAGAACGTTCTGAAAATGTGTATAACGTTTTGAAAACGTTCTAAAAACGTTTAGAACGTTCTGAGACCGTATACATAGAACGTTCTCTGAACGCTTCTATAACACCAATGGTGATAGCTACACGTTCATTGAACGTTCCCTGAACCGTACTATTGTACGTCTTCAAGATGGACAAATAGACGTCTATAGCACGTTCAAAGGGAACGTTCTTAGAACGTGTTTGCAGAACAATTTTTGAACGTTCAGAGAACGTTTCGGTGCTGCTTGGGTACAGTATGGACAAAAGCCACATGACAGACATGATATAATTGCGCGCGTGTTTAAACAGAAACAAGTAAAATTTATTAATACTATTGTGAAGAGTTCTATTTTTGGAAATCTTATCAGTTGGATGTTCTCCATTGAGTGGCAAAAAAGAGGATTGCCACACTCACACAATTTAATTTGGCTGAAAGAAAAAATTCACTCAAATCAGATCGATGACGTTTTCAAAGCAGAATTTCCAAATCCGGATGAAGATCCTGTTCTGTATAGAATAATCGTGAAAGACATGATACATGGGCCTTGCGGAGCGCTTAATGTGCAATCACCCTGTATGAAAGATAATAAATGTTCAAAACGATATCCAAGATCATTTTTGAGTGAGACGCAAACAGGAGATGATGCATACCCGAAATATCGACGTCGACCACCGAGTGAAGGAGGATTTACAGCAAAAATCAGAGTACGAGGCGAAGAAATTGAAATTGATAATCGATGGGTTGTCCCTTATAATCCTTTATTATCAAAAATGTTTGATGCTCATATTAATGTAGAATATTGGAGTTCTGTCAAGTCAATTAAGTATGTGTGTAAATATATTAACAAAGGAAGCGATATGGCTGTTTTTGGAATTACTGATGAAAATCGAAACGATGAAATTTTAAGATATCAAATGGGACATTATATAAATAGTAACGAAGCAGTTTGGCGTATATTAGGGTTTTCGATTCATGACAGAGATCCAGCTGTTTTTCACTTAGCAGTTCACCTTGAAAATGGACAACGAGTATATTTTACTAATCAAACAGCACAAAAAGTTGCAAACCAACCTGTTAATACAACCTTGACGGCATTTTTCGAATTGTGTCTCAATGATCCCTTTGCTAAGACTCTTTTTTATGGAGATATTCCCAGTTATTACACGTGGGACTCATCACGAAGAGTATTTAATCGACGAAAGAGAGGAGTTCCGGTTGTAGGATTTGAGGGTGTATTTAAAGATAATGCTATCGGTCGAGTATATACGGTACACCCAAAAAATGCTGAGTGCTTTTATTTACGTTTACTACTCCATGAAGTACATGGACCAACTTCCTTTGAAGATCTTCGAACGGTAGATGGTTACATTTGCGAGACATATCGTGAAGCCTGTCAGCGTCGTGGCTTATTAGAAAATGACAATCAATGGGAACAGGCAATGAAAGAGGCTGCAGAAACAGCAACAGCAAATCAATTACGTGAACTCTTTGCTATAATTATAACAACATGTAATCCTTCAAATCCGAATAGACTATGGATGAAATATCGTGATAGTATGAGTGATGATATTCTAGCAAGAGTGCGTAGAGACAATCAAGATATGAATATTGGTTTCAACGATAATATTTATAATGAAGCTTTAATAATTTTAGAAGATCGATGTTTCGCAATGTGCAATCAAAATTTAGTTGCTCTTGGGGTGCAATCTCCTGAAAGAGGCGGATCAAGCGTGTTTAATTCAGAATTAACAAAAGAACTTAATTATAATGTAGAAGAATTGCAACGTTATATCAATGAAAATAAACCAAAATTAACACAAACTCAACGAATAGTATACAACACAATAATAAGTCGTATTGACACAAGTACAGGAGGGATTATCTTTTTAGATGCACCAGGAGGTACAGGCAAAACTTTCCTTATCAATTTAATCCTAGCTACAATCCGAGTAAAAAATGAAATCGCATTAGCATTGGCATCTTCTGGAATCGCCGCGACATCAATGGAAGGTGGAAAAACAGCCCATTCTGCATTTAATTTGCCATTAAATGTAGCTGATCAAGAATTCCCAGTCTGTAATGTCACAAAATCTTCTGTGCGTGGCCAAATTTTAATACGGTGCAAAATTATAATATGGGATGAGTGCACAATGGCTCATCGAAAATCACTTGAAGCACTGGATAGAACAGTACAAGATCTTCGGAAGAATACAAAACTAATGGGCGGAGTTTTATTGCTACTATCTGGAGATTTCCGACAAACATTACCAGTTATACCAAAATCAACACCAGCTGACGAAATAAATGCGTGTTTAAAACGATCAATTTTTTGGAATAATGTTGAAAAGTTATCACTAACCGAAAATATGCGAGCACTAATAACTGGAGATCCAAAAGCACAAGAGTTTGCCGACAATCTTCTGAAAATTGGAAATGGCACCTACCCACTAGATCTACAGTCTGGTAAAATAATTTTATCAGAAGAGTTGTGTCATGTAGTAGATACCGAAGAACAACTTATAGAAAAAATTTATCCATCAATAGAACAAAATTACTTGAATAAAACATGGTTGTATGAACGAGCAATTTTGGCTACAAAAAATAGTGTAGTAAAACAAATAAATGAAAGAGTACAGGATATGATACCGGGAGAGGAAAAAATCTATAAATCAATAGATTCAATGATGAATCAAGATGAAAATTTGAACTTTCCGATAGAGTTCTTAAATTCATTAAAGCCACCTGGTATGCCTTCTCATGAATTGAAGCTAAAAGTTGGATCACCAGTCATATTAATGCGAAATCTTAATGCGCCAAAATGATGCAATGGTACAAGATTATGTGTAAAACAAATTTTGAACAACATCATTGAGGCAGAAATTCTAACTGGCAAAGAAAAAGGAAACTTGGTTTTTATACCAAGAATTCCATTAATTGCGAATGACTTACCATTTTGTTTTAAAAGATTACAATTTCCACTAAGATTAGCTTATAGTATAACTATCAATAAGGCCCAAGGTCAGACGTTCCGATTTTGTGGGGTTAATTTAAAAGAATCCTGTTTTTCACATAGCCAACTCTATGTAGCTTTTTCACGCGTGGGACAGAAAGATAATTTATTTGTTTATGCACCAGAACACAAAACAGTAAACGTAGTGTATAAGAATGTATTTCAGTAGAAATGTTTAGTATATAAATTGATTTAAGATAATTTAAGATATTAATGTATACTTAGTCATAAGATATTTATGTATAATTTATGTATAAACAAAAAAAAAATCAATAAATTAATCAATTAAAAAAAAAATGTGTCTTTTATATAACAAATTGTCAAGTAAGTATTGATGGATTATTAATAACAAATAACTGTGCTATTAAAAATGACCCAGCGAAGCGGGTATTCACAGCTAGTATTTATATAAACAAAATAATATGAATACAAATACTTTCACTAGAAAGAGTATAATTATTATGTATATTCATATGAAAATAAATATGGATATAGAAAAAACAGTTTCCTATTGCCTAGAACGAATATTTCCCGTTCTGCAGTCGTTTACTGTACTTGTATTCTTAATTTTAATTGTGTAAAACCTATATCTTTAAAAGTAATAAGACATATTACATTGTTTTAAACTGTTTTCCCATAATAAATGTGAATTTTACGCTGTGAATAGAATAATCGAAAATAAAAAATATTGCGCTTTGTTTCAATAATACATTTAATGAAAAAAAAAAAAAATAATAAGATCTTACACTGTTTGATTTTGTATTTAAAAAACATTAAATAAAAATTTAATATTATGTTACGTCATGCGATAAAATTTAAATAACACAAAGCTTGCAAACGTACAGTAAACAAATGTGAAAATGTCATAAAATTAAAACAGAAAATTCTTTTGAAAAAATCTTATAAAAATTATTAAATGTTAATTATAATAATTAAAAAAAAAAAAAAAAAAAAAAAAAAATGCGCATTCCTCTTTTAAACGATAATCCTCACCTTATCGTGTTCCTAAATTATGATATATAACTTGAGGTGAACGAACCCTACAATATTCAAATGAAAATAAGAGGGACAACTGAGTTAAAATTGAATTTTAGCAGTGAGAAACTAGTAAAAGTTATGTAACATTTGAAGAAAGACTTGACATTTCAGGATCGGGTATATTCACAGCTGCCAATATTTTAATTTATTCTGGAGAACTTTTAGCCCCGCCTTTATTCCGCTCCACTTTCTTTATAGAAAAAGTTTCTTCAATACATAATTTCGATAAAATAAGAACAAATACTTTTAAAAAATAAGTGGCACAAATTAGAGGCGGGGCTAAAATTACTCCGGAATAAATTAAAATATTGGCAGCTGTGTATATTCCTTTTTGCAAACGGAAGCCACGCCTTTACATAATTTTCTAAAACTTTACATTATAAAACAAAATTTTTTTACATATTTGCAATTAAATCATTTAAATTTTGTCTTTAGCATTCGATGTATTAAATGCTAGTGACATTTATGCGTACCAGTGTTATACATAGAGTCAAATACGAATATTCGAACTAGTTTTTTAATATTGTTTCTGCAACATGGAGGCGGGGCTTCATTTTTTTTTTAAATGGAATTCTTTCACAATCTGTCGTCTGCATTGCGATAACT
The DNA here is from genome assembly GCA_963930645.1 of Salticus scenicus. Taxonomy (NCBI): domain Eukaryota; kingdom Metazoa; phylum Arthropoda; class Arachnida; order Araneae; family Salticidae; genus Salticus; species Salticus scenicus. The sequence continues at coordinate 222,613,081 of OZ005661.1, forward strand.
TTATAAAAATTAGCCAATTTGTATGATAAACGTCGAAATGTTGCTTAGAAAGCAATTAGAATAACAAAAATATAAATTAAAATAGTTTTTTGTCAAAATATATACAGATTAACAGCAGTAAAAAATGAAATATCACTGTAACTCATAAAATAATGTTAGGAACGAGCTGTAAATTTGGAAACCCATGTTTTTGATGATGCCTGTTGTATTCATGCAAAAATTACATAGGTCATAATTCATAATTTTTTCAAATAATATTATTAATAATTTTCATAATTCAAAACATGTTTTTTTTTTTACAAAAATATGCATGTAAAATGTTTGGATCACTTCATTTTATCGTATAAAAAAAAAACAGAATTTGAATATCATAATTATTTTGGAAGATATGAATTAATGTTTGTCATATTCATTTAACATTAGCATCCTCATATTTTGGAAGCTTATAACTCTATGAAAGATTGAGCAAAATATATAAACTATACCATTTTCCGTGATGATTTGATCCAAAGAATTCAAATAAATTATAAAAAATAGGGGGGGGGGGGTTACCATTGAAAAAAATGAAGTTGATGCCAGTTTTAATATATAGACTAGGGCTGGATTATTTATCAATATATCCCCAAGTATCGATATTTTTTTTAATATCCCGATAACTTTATTTAAGATATTGCTCTGCCAATATATCCCTTTAACGATATTACCTAGTGCGCACCGCGCGATCAATTGACATGCTGATAAGTACCGTTAAACGCCAAACGGATTAATAGAATTATGCTTCCGCACTAGCGCGCATGACGAATGAAACCCGAGTGCCTTACAGTGCTTACAGTGCCGAATGCTTACAGTGTTCTTTAATGCGATCTCATTGCAAGAATAGCCCCAAACTGTGTAGGAAGATTTAATAAGACGGGGAATTCCGAATAAATAAATAAAATTCTAAAATTTACCGCTAGGGAGATATTAGCGCTGCTTTTCTAAGTAAAACTTTTTTCGCGTACAAATTAGCTCGGTGTCTTTAATTTCAAAATACTAAATGGGACAAAAGCAGTGCTTAAAAAAAATGCGTAATCATCAGTTTTAAATTATAATTCGCGAAAAATTCTTTACTTAGAAAAACCGCGCCACATATTCCCCTACCCAAGCAGCACCGAAACGTTCTCTGAACGTTCAAAAATTGTTCTGCAAACACGTTCTAAGAACGTTCCCTTTGAACGTGCTATAGACGTCTATTTGTCCATCTTGAAGACGTACAATAGTACGGTTCAGGGAACGTTCAATGAACGTGTAGCTATCACCATTGGTGTTATAGAAGCGTTCAGAGAACGTTCTATGTATACGGTCTCAGAACGTTCTAAACGTTTTTAGAACGTTTTCAAAACGTTATACACATTTTCAGAACGTTCTAGAAAACGTACTATAAACGTTCTAAAATAGTGCAATTAAAAAAAAAAAAAAAATTGTGACGTCATTATAAAAAAGCACCCCACTACTTTTTTTTTTTTTTTTTTTATTCAAATAATGTTTCAGAAATTTTAACATACTTACTATTCCTTTAATTTCAACGTATATGCATGAAAAATTCCATATTCTACGACAGTAATTCCCAAAAAGTGTCATAACGTCGCTATATCCCTTAAAATATATCTTATATTTTTGCATTTAAAAAAAATATATATATTTATTTCCCCTAATCTGAAGAAAATGAAGATATAGTATTCATTACAAAACTTTGAATAAACACCATAAAATGCAAGAACTCGCAACAATTGTTTCGTGTCAAAAGAAGACACAACTTTTCTTCAGGCGAACAATGTAGACATGAGAGCTGCAAACAAGCACGTTGAGTACATTGAATGTGTTGCCGCTTTGTTTGTAACAGTTGCATTTTCTTGAATTTTATGATGTTTATTCAAAGTCTTGTAATCAAAACTATTACGTCATTATCTTCAGATTAGGAAAAAAGAATTTTTTTTTTTTTAATGCAAAAATTTAAGGAATTTTTTAAGGGATGTAGAGATGTTATGACACTTTTTGGGAATTACTGTCATAGAATATGGAATTTTTCATGCATATACGTTGAAATTAAAGGAATAGTAAGTATGTTAAAATTTCTGAAACATTATTTGAATTAATAAAAAAAGTAGTTCATATCCCTGTTGTTGTTTGTATCATTATTCTTCATCTGCTATGCACAACTAAACTCTTGAATTATTTTGCTTGTTTTAATCCTTGTGACTCCAAATGCATCATTATGTGAGTAATTTTAGTAAATTACTGTTTTAGTATTATACAATTTTACATAAATGCATTAAAATATAATATTATTATGTATATTAAAATTTCTCGAAATCTATTTAAATTTACAATAATAACAAAAATTTTTAATTTAATTAAAAAAAAATATTTTTACTGTTTTCCTAATAAAAGTTTTATTTTTCCACCGTTTGTACATTATTTTAGTTTAGCCATAGAATCTAGTCTGTGTATTAATTTTTAGATTCATTGATAAGTTAAAATTTTAAAGATTTTTTTATTTATATACTGAAGTTTGTTGGAAAGTTTTTTCATTTAAAAATGAAAATATTTTTAAAACATTAACTTATGAATGTATACACAAATTAATACCTAGAAGTATTTAGACTCTATTTCCAAACTATAATAATACATAATCGATGGAAAAATAAAATAAAACTTTGTTAAGAGGAACATCTAAAATATTTTCAAAAAATTAAAACTAAAAATTTTATTATTATTGTAAATTTAAATAGATTTTGAGAAATTTTAATAAACTTAATGATATTATATTTCAAAGCATATAGAATGCAAAACTGTATTTAAATAATTTATTTAGAGTTTAAAAATTTTCCATACATATGCATCGATATACAACAATATAAATAAAGTTTTCTCCAAAACTACTTAAATTTAAAAATAGCAAATTTCAATTTTTTTTTTTTTTTTTTTTTTTTTTTTGAAAATTTTTTAAAATCTCTTTCTAACTAATTTTTATTATTTTCACCTGATTTTATATTACTGCAATGTAACAATAAATTCTAAATATATATGAGAAAAAAAAAAATAAAGCGCAGATTATTTTAAAGCGCAGTGCTTTTCTTTGGGTGTGGATTCAATAATTTGTTAATGTTTTAAAAACACTTTTAAGCTTGAATGCTAAAACTTAAACTTCAGCTCTCAAACATAAAAATATTTATAAGAAATTAACTAATCATTCTACTAAAATATATCGTTAAACAATAGTAATATGAAACCAGCAAAAAACAAATTAAAATGGAACATTTTAAAAAATTTCAAAAATAATAATAATAAAAATATTTTGATTTTACTTTTAAAAATTTAAATAATTTCGGAGAATTTTAAGCTCACATAATATTGTTATATTTCGATGCACATATTTATAAAATTTGTAATTCTTAAAATAGCTAAAATTGTAATATGTAAAATGAAATTAAACTTATCTTTTATCTGTAGATTTACTTCGTCTAGCAGCAAATCTTAACTGAATAAAATATGAAATTAAGCAGATGGTATCATTAAACGACTCATTACTACTACTGTCTTCGCGCTTCGCTTCGCACATGTTTTGATTTTTGAAAATACATCCGGCTGGCAACCATACGAAAACTGAACGGTTGGCGAGATTCTGTAAAACATACGATTATTATTTTAATTCTATTATTAAAAAGAAATTATTTTACTTTTATTCTATGTATTATTATTTTTTTTTAAAGGTTTTTAAAGTAAAATTTTGAAATTCGATCGTAGCTAAAATAGTAAATCCTTGTTTCAGAATGCTTATGTTACTTCAAATAAATTGCATTGTTATTTTAGTTAAAAAAAAAAAAAAAACTAATCATCAAAACCAGGGCCTGTTTACCGAATAGGCCCGTGAAGCCCGGGCTTACTCAAGAATTTACAAGGGGGTCCCCCCAAAACTCACTTTTTAAAATATTTTTTTTAATAATTTTTTGTCCAAGATTTTTTTTATTTTTTATTTTATATACGAAACTTTTATCTAAACTGCGAAACTCACTAGGCAGTCTTGTGTTTGTCTATAAAAAATTATTTTAAATGACATATTATTTTCTATTTATTTATTTATTTTGCATTCATATTAAATGCACTTTATGTTTTCTAAATCTAAAGTCCATAACTATAGTTTGAAATGAAAAAAGTTTTGATTTGAATAAAATTTAAGGACTTAATGTTTGATATTGTCTAAAATTATCTGCAGCATCCACTACCATTTTGTTATCAGGGTGCTTTATATTTCTTTTTAACTGACAAAGTATCTACTATACTATTAGGTATTATGTAATTACATGAGATTTGTGTGTATTCGAATGCCATTTCCTTTCTGCACTGTGTCAAATTAATATAGAATTAGCATTATATGTTAAATAATTAGTGTTCTGACATCATTTGCATAAAAATTAGACTAGATATGAACTTATGCTTCTTTTTTTTTTTTTTTTTTTTTTCTTTAAAAATTTTATGGTGAATAGTCACATTTTTTAAGCTTGCATAAAAATCTGTAGATATAACAAAGAATATAGATGATTTGTATAGAACTAGGGGGTGCCCATGAATGACACCTCTCTTACCTCGTTTTTCAGTCTTAAACGGGCCCTGATCAAAGCAAAATGAAATAAAAATTGCATAGAAAAATTACAATCACAAGGAAAAAAAAAAGAAACACAATAAAATTTTATATTTATTACTTTTTGTTTTGTTTTTGCTCTTTAATTGAAGAAACTGCTTAAACGGTATGAAACATAAACTATTGTATTATGTAATTTGAAAACAATATATATATATTATTCAAATATTACAGCAATTATGCATGTTTTATTAATTTTAAAAATGTTGCAATTCACATAAATTATAAAACACTTTTCAAGTAATTTTTACCTTTATATTAATCTCAAGTGAAATTTACCTCAGTAATGACACATCAATTCTGTATATCGTTTTAATTAAGAAGGAAGAAATCCCACAAAATCTAGTTTTAGATCATTTATTTTATTTTATTTTTCTAAAAATGAAAGCATAAAATAGATTTTTTTTAAATTTATTATTGTGTATCTTTGTATATCGTTTAAAATTTGCATACGTCCTATATTACTATACTTTAAAAAGAAAGAAAGAAAAGGTATAAAAAAGAAGACAAAAGTCGAAAAGAATTTGACACACTGAAAATTTACTTTGCGTGAGTTCGACTTATATAGGGCATGAAGATGATTTCGGATCCCTATAAACCTATTATTAATACTGATCATATTCTACAGGAAACACAGTATTTTACATCTAAATAAAGTATGTTAATTTTGCTGTGATGTGAAGATTATACAACTTTTCAAATATGTTTTAAAGAAAAAAACATCCCATAGACTCTATTTCCTGAGATCCTGTACGTAAACGAAAACTACTTTTTTTTTTTTTTTTAAATAAAGAATGCACCACAGTAAAGCTGAATAATATATCAGAGATGTTCTAAAATAATTAACTGAATTAGAGAACGGAAAGATAGATACACAATGGAACCAAAATCATAAACGCATTTTGATTTTGTTATAATGTTAAAAATGCATAAAAGAACTAAAAATGCTCTTTAAGAAGTTTTCACGTATATCTCCAAATGTATCTTAATATTTTTCTCTCGCAACTGAATCTTATGTTGATCATGCCACATTTTATACAAAACATGTTTTTCTGATGTTTTATGCAGCATAAAAATAAAACAAATATTTCTTTGGATAAGTATCTGTCATAGTCCATGATATGCCAGAGTCCTTTTCAGACATCCCGTACATTAAACAATAGCTTTATTTATATCATTTACAATTAAGAGAAAACTATAATGAACTTGGAAAAAAAAAAAATATATATATATATATGTTTCAGAGTATCATAAAAACATTTTATAAATTAACCTCTCCCCCCCCCCCCCCCGTAAAGAAAGAAAAAGGGGGGGGAACGAAGAATAGACAAACCGATATCATATAATATTTTAAAATTTGCCGGAAAATGTTCTTAAAAAAAGTCTTATGTATTGATAAATAAACACACACACCACACACATACATGAGAGATCCTACTGCGGAGATTTTAATATATTTATTTTTGGATAGTAATTGTCCCTCTAGTTTATTCCAAAGTATACAAAAAATTTCTGTAAGAAAAAAGTGGGACATAAAACATCAATAAATATACATAATACATAATAATATTTAATTATTCATCCACATGTGCCTTTAATTTTTTAATTATTAAATTTAATAATTAGTATTTGATCGGTTTAAGATTTAAAATATGAGTTTTAATTTTAAAACAAAAATTATCAGAAATTAAGCATTATTCAAATATGTTAGCTCTCCCAGGAAAGTTGAACAATATTTATGATTTCGATTTGTCTGTCTGTCTTTCTTGAGTATTTTTAGAATACCTTGAATGTGATTTTGTGTTAGCTATGACACTGTTATTTAGCTCACTATGTCATGTTCTGTATTGAAAATAGTATGAAAGCACAGTTTTTTTTTTTTTTTAATACAAGGATTTGCAAAAAGAATTCGGATACATTACAGTCTATGACGATTATTTATTTAAAGCGTATTATAATATTTTGAATCAGCACAAAAACAAACAGAATAAACATATATTATTTAAATTCACAAAAGCATTTTCTCTATAGATTATGCTACTGTTAGCAACGATTTGCATATTTGGCCACAAAGAGGTGTAATGGAAAATGCTAGAAATGCATTTTCAGTTGAGTTATGCATTTTTCAAAATTTCAAATAAAGTTAAGATTAATTAATAATCTTTGTTCGTCTGCCTGCGTTCACATTTCCATAAATAATTTAAATAATCTTTGAAATCAATATGTATCATTCAGGTTATATAGCTAAAGTATAAAATATTTCTTACAAAAAATCTTGCACCTGATACAACGAATTTGTGTATATAAATAAAAAATAATTCGAATAAACATTGTGTGTATAAACATACACACAATGACACACACATGCACTCACATATAGAAAGAGAAAGTTTTCTGAAATAATTTTTGGCTCTCATGATGTGTGGAACTTCAAGATATCGCAAAATTTTTTAATTACGAAAAATTTACAGACAAAAGTCAGATTTATTAATATAGATTTATCATAAAACATATTTTTTTTTTTTTCATTTATCAGACCCTTTCCAAACCCAAATAAATAAATAAATAGATAATGAAATAAAAATTACTTTTAGTTACCCATCATACTATAGGTATGGGGAACTTAGGTATCGTGAAAATTTTCGACCTCGGTTTTTTGACTTTTTTACACGTTGTCAGGTGTGAGGAATCCGAAAATGACAAAATTTGTATGGTGTCTGTCTGTAGGGTGTCTGTTAGTGGGTTAGTGTGTTAGTGTGTTAGTCTGTGTACACAGTACCTCCAGAACAAATTGTCGCAGAGAGGTCAAATCAGTTTTAAAGTATTACTTTCGACACTGGCAAGAACCCTATTCATTTACAATATTCGAATTTAAAAACTTTGTAAGTTATTAGAAATTTACGATTTTCTTAACATGGGAGAATAGGACAAAAATTCACTTAAACGGGCATTAAATGGAAACTTTTTACTGTAAAAATGTCAGACCAGTTTTAAAATAGTTTTGATGCCGGAATGAACATCAGTAACTATAAATAAGCTACTTTGAAAATTTCGCAAGTCATTGGATATTTACGAATTTCTTAACATGGCAGAATAGGACAAAATTTGACATAAACGTCAATTTTGAGAGATATTTTCATCGTAAGGATGTCAGACTACTTTTGAAATATTATTTAGGGTACTGGCATGAATATTATTGACTATGAATTTTCCAATATAAAAATTTCGTAAGTTATTGGAAGTTTACGAATTTCTTAACATGGCAGGATAGAGCAAAATTTCACATAAACGTCAATCTTGAGGGATATTTTCATCGTAAAGATGTCAAACCACTTTCGAAATATTATTTAGGATACTGGCATGAATATCATAGACTATGATTTTTCCAATTTAAAAAATTTGTAAGTTATTTGGAATTTACGATTTACTTAAAATGACAGAATGGGGTAAAATTGAGCATAAACTTCCATTTTGAGGATCATAAATACATTAGACAACTTCAAAATTACATTTATGATATTTTTTTTAACATGATTGAATACAAATATTCTAATAGGAAAATTTCGTAAATTATTTGTATTTTACGATTTTATCAACATAGCGAAATTGTACATTTTTCATATAAATATGAATTTTGAGGATTATTGCATTGGAAATAGTAGCATGAAAACTAAACAACGGAATTGACCCTGATAAAAGAAATTAATAGATTAGAATAAGATAAATATATCGAAGTGAACGAAGGATAGCCTATTAGGCGGGGATTTCATTCTGTCACTCTATCAAGCTTTGGCGAAATTCATTTCTTTTAACATGATTATAATATGTCTCGCACTAGAAATATATGAGAACATAAATAAGATGGGGAACTGAGCAGAGTCCACCTATGCCAACTAACTAGTTAATTATATATTATCAATATTAAAAAAAAAAGACTTTTTTATTTAAATTTTAATAATAATCTGGTGGCACTCATCCGACTTTTTCTTACTCTTACCTAGCATTTGAATGCTATAAACACAAATTGCGGATTAAGGTGTAAGGTAACAAGTACTATATATAAATCTGCGTTTCAAATATTTCAAACTTCTTTTAGGAACAAATAAATTTTGATGAATAACTCTCTTAGTGAGGGGTGTTAAATATAGTACTTACTATAAATAATTCTTGGTTGATATTAAATTTAAAAGTTCATTTGAAATTATTCAATCAACTTCAATCTGACCACTTTTGAAGCTTATTAATCTTAGTTAAATATTTTAAGTAGCAACCTCATAATCAATTTCAAAATACAAAATTTAATTTGTCTGCAAATATATGTTCTAAAGTTAGCTGATAACAGACATACACAAAGATTAACATTTTAAAATTTCATTTTAGTATTTAGGGACCCTCAAAACGTGTAATTATGCGCTAAACAAGCCTTAAAAATTTCACTTAAAAATTTTTTTATTTTGTTCTCTGCATAGGTATAAAGAAATTTTTATTCCTGGGTAGACCTGTAAAGGAAAGGAGAACGATTCTCATACCATATTTTCCACAAAACATGCTTTTATGCATATAAAAAATATATGTTCATTTCATTTTGTTTAGTACAGGCTATAGATGTTAAACTGTAAATAGCAAAAAATTTTACCCACATACTTAATGTATTTGAATTATTATGGATATCCCTGTACACGAACCATTTCCATGATCTCAACGAAAAGCTAAGTGCAGCATCCTTATATGACACTGATTTAGAATGTTAAGTTTTCATATTCTGGAATTATTTGTTTTTTAGCTATGCTGATAACAGGCACACACGCATAGTCATACACAAAGACACACATACACACTCAGAGATCAAACTTAAAAACTTGATTTTTGGATTCAGGGGACCTCAAAACGCATAACTACTTAAAAAACGCAGTTTCCAAAATTTAACCCAAAAGCAATACTTTCTGTATCTTATCTAAGGATAAGAAAATGCATAAAAGAAAAGAAATAATTAAGGATAGGAGAAAATATAGCCAAATTAGCGATAAAGTTGCCAAACCGTTTGGTTTGACTTCCCGCAACAGCTGCAAATTAAAGCGAGAAAATCTTTGTGACTGCAATTCTGCTGACCATGCACTATATTACTCATTCAATAACATCCGCGATTTTTTTTTTGTTCACGATTGCCATTAGACTCAAATCTTAAACATTTTTAAAACTTGTACATTGAGGCCATCACAAAACATTCGTCCATATTTTCCCATTCAAACTCTTGCAGTACAGAACATGTTATTTATTAAATTTATTATTTATCTAAATACTTTCCTCTGGCGAATGCATACGATTATCATAAATCAGAATACAATCAGTTTTATGCTAGATCTAGAAAATATAATCTTAGAAAACATAATTTTCTAAAGATTTTCATTTTTGCTATTATTATGAAAAATGATAAAAAAGTAGATAAATTTGTTTTTAAATCATCAGAAATCGATGGTTCAACCATTCGTTTTAAAGGTAAACATATTGAAAAATCTTCCATACACCCCTTCTCCTCCCTCGGGAATGATGGATACTTATTCCTTGGAGAGAAATTTATGTCCGATGAATACCCCCCCACCCCCACCCCCCCAAAAATAAATAAATAAATAAATAAAATTAAAATAAAATAAAATAAAGAAAAAAAATCATTGAGTATTACTGGTTATACAACCAAGTTGTATCAACAATATATCAAATGTATGTCACACACAAGGTTTGATGAGTATATATATTATAGAAGCTGAGATATAGGCTTTCCGTAAATAGAAAATATAGGCTTTTTATAAATTGGAACGTGGCAGCGCCACCTGTCGTCCGATAAGCACCCAAAATTAATCAGTAGAGTTTTATATACTAGCAATTTTACGTACAACTTTTACAACATTTATAAATCACAGAAGTCGAGATATTTCGTTCCCGTTATGGGATTAAATTGCAACATAACCACGCCACATGTTAGCCGATGTGCATCAGTAACGTTTTACATAAAATCGATTTCACATATAACTTCAGTATATTACAAAATTTAGAAGTTTAAGTTTTGTTTTAAATCACATGAGCTGAAATATTGCCTTTCAGATAACGTAATTAAATTGCAGATTAGTAACGCCACCTGTTGGCCAATGTATACATTCAAAATGTATATACAGCTCCTTATACATACACCCCGTGTATCAAGTTTTATGAATTTGTACACTATAGAAGTTGAGATATAACCATCACATAACTGGTGGGATTCACTACGTAGCAGCGCCACCTATCAGGCGAAATATCCCATATGCAATTAAAAAAAAAACACCAATTGAGGGCAAGTTCCAATTATATAACAAATTTCGTTAAATTCTGTCCATTGATTTTTGAAATAAAATATCCACAATTTTATTTTCACCAATTTAAAATTTTGTAATTTTTTTCACTTCACCGCTACTACTTCTAGTTCAGCATTCTTCATTGACGTGCTAACAAAACGTTAAACTGAAAATATAAAAAAGGCCCTATCCGCTATCATGTTAAAAAATTATAAATTTCGAATAACTGACGAAGATTTTAAATTAGAATGTTGCAAATCTCTGAATAGGATTGATATCATACGTGATATTTTAAAACTGGTCCGATTTCTCTGCAATCATTTGTTGTTAAGATTTCGTTTACCTGGACTAACAGACTAACACACTAATAGGCACCGATACCCATTAACAGGCACCATACCAACCTTTGATTTTTGGATTCTTCACACCACAAAACGTGTAAAAAATTCAAAAACCGAAGTCTAAAATTTTAATGATTAAACTAGTTTGCCTACCAATAGTATACTTAAAAATCCTTTTGTCATGTTCGTTATAATTACACTGTTACAGAACGTGTTATGACGGTCATATAGTTGAACGTTCTATATAGAACTAGAATTGTACGTGTTATAGATGGTACAAAGCAGACATTTTCAGAACGTTTTAAATAATACTATTTTTGAACGTACAATAGAACGTTCTATTGACACGAAACACGGTGTTTGAACTACTGTAACCGTTATTAAACGTTCAAAGAACGTTCTTGTGCTACTTGGGTAGTGGTAAATTTTGGAACTTATTTCATTTATTTATTGTCCTTTCTCTTCTACACACTTTGGTGCAATTCTTGCACTTAAAACACTGTATGTAGCACAACAGAACACTGTACGTAGTGTCAGTTTAATTATGGCGACCCTGTATATCATACAATAAGCGTTTTATTCGTCACTGGATTTGTTAATAATAATAATGCTGTAAAAACATGTCAAATGCCAATAATAATAATTATTATTATTATCGGGGAAGATATCATATCGAAAGTCACAAGCAAAGTTTTAATTTAGACATTTTAACCCTATAAGGGGCGTATAACTTTGCTCATTTAAAATCAACTAGTATGTTGAGGCCACCACAAGACTTTCTTCTTTATAATTTTACACAAATTCATGCAGTACAAATTATTTATTAACCCGTTAGTAGTCGCTAGTTGGTCGATTTGCCGCCCAACGTTCAGTTTTGTCAGATTTTTTTATTCAATAGCCACCAAAAATTTTTATAAGTGGCTTTTTATATACATAAAACGCGAGTAAAATCGAAGAAACGTCGATCACATCCCTTCTTAAAATTATTGGTGACAGTTAAATAAAAAGTGCGCAATCTGTAATAGGTGGCGCTGCCTCTAGCGACTACTGACGGGTTAAATTATAAAATTATTTTTCATGGTAAAAGCAAACGATTTTTATCTGACAGAATTATAACACTGAACGCCGAAAGAAAGTCGATTTTGTGTCACCATCAGAAGATTTTTTTTTTTTTTTTTTTGGGGGGGGGGGGGTTAAAAAATGTAAAAAAAAAAAAATTGATAACTTTGTTTAATTATCACAAATCTGTGGTTCAGCCCTTCGTTTTAAATGTATTGACAATGTCTTTCGAAAAATACCTATATTAAAAAATTTCACCTCCCGGGAATGGGGGGTACTCCCCCCCCCCCGGGAAGGAAGTAATGCTCCCCAATACACAAACTTTTTTTCCTAGTTTACAACTACTATTATCAATGACTCATATTTATTTTACAATCACACGTTAAAAATAGGGCTGGATTATTTATCAATATATCCCCAAGTATTGATATTTTTTAAATATCCCGATAACAATATTTAAGATTTTGCTCTGCCAATATATCCCTTTAATGATATTACCTAGTGCGCACCGCGCGATCAATTGATATGCCGATAAGTACCGTTAAACGCCAACCACGGATTAATAGAATTATGCTTCCGCGCTAGCGCGCATCACGAATAAAACCCGAATTCCCGAATGAAACCCGAGCGAACGAACCACGATCAGCGAACGAAACCCGAACAAAAAGAGCGCGCAATATCCCATTCTCTTATTTTTCTCCCATCCCTCACTGACATAATAAAAATATATAACCCCACCCCAAACGATCACTGCACTCCCACAATGCATATACCTCCTCTTCCTTTATTCCTATGTGCGAAACCTCAAATCTAAAATATCACTGCTTTAATAAGTCCACCGCATAATAAAAAAATGAACAGTATTTATTGAAAGCCATCTGTTTTTCCCACAGTATATTGACTTCCCTCAGTATATTGACTTCCCACAGTATATTGATACATTCATGCATTTACTGACGCTAAACGATAATATGAAACAATTTATACTACCGTTAGTATTTGATAATATTGCACATACCGCTCGTGGATCGTAGGTGTAATACCACAGTAACCAGACAGGGCGATATAAAAACAAACGCTTATTATGACGAATGAAAACAATATCTTTTGTTTTAGCTCATTTCCTGCTATTGGTTCATTGATATTGGTTTATTTCAAAGTATCGATAACTTCTGGCCAATAAGATGCGACATGTGTTTAACTCGCTTTGGGCTCAGTGATGCCAGATTGGGGATTTTTGAAGATTCTGGGGACAATTTTGGGGACCAAATGTTAGTGGGGACTTTTTGGGGGAATTCTAAAATGTTTGGGGACAAATCTGGGGAGTTCTTCAACTTTCTGTCAATGTTGGCAACGTAATGATTTATCCCTACGACTAGAGACTTTCAATAGCTTTACTGTTATTTGGGGATTTTTTTCAAAAATTGAGTTCATTTGGGGAAAAATCTGAGCACAAATCAGAAAAATCTGCTTGATATTCTTTTTTGAAAAAAAAAAAAAATGTTTTTTTTTCCCCTTTTTAGAAGTTTTTCGAGTTCTGTTTTTTGAATATTACTCTTTGAACGGGTCGCCTTTTAGCTTGGTGAACAATTTTTCGAAAAAATTAATTTAAATATTTTATTTCAATAAGTAAATTATGGACTCTAAGTAAAATATTTAAATTTATTTTTTCGAAAAATTGTTCACTAAGCTAAAAGACGACCTGTTCAAAGAGTAATATTCAAAAAACAGAATTCGAAAAAGTTCATTTTTTAATAAAATATTTTTATAAAACGACGCGACAAAAATCCCATTGGATAACATGGGAAGGGAGAAAGGGTGCTGACTGATGTAAAATAAAGTTTTATCTTCAGTAATTTTACAGTGACAGTTTCTTTATAGAAATATATAATATTGGATAGTTTATTACTTTTTTTTATGTAGCATTTACTTTTTCTCTTTCCTTTTCCTTCTTTCTTTCTTTCTTTTTTTTTTTTTTTTTTTTTTTTTTTTTAAAGCCGTACATGTTAAATAAAATTGGTTTAAATGCAAAATGAGTTACTTTAAGTAACAAAATGAAACTTTAACATAATTTTGTTTAAATAATATAATTTTTATACTGACAATGTATACATATATATATATAATATATATATAATTCAATTTTCAATTGTTGTGAAACTATTACGAATGTGAATTGAACACATATACATTTAAAAAATATTGTAATGATTTGGTAAGCAGAAACAAAAATAAAAATGACAAGTAACTGACATTTAGGATGCATATAAGAGTTTTAAGAAAAAAATATTACTCTCTACGACCAAAAAAGGTGTATCCAATTCCAATGGCATTTCTTAACTATTTAAAATGATTTTCCTTTTTATTTAATACCTACATCTTAAGACAATTTTTCTTAAGCTTTATTTTTAGTAGAATTATTAATTTTGATATACTTGGTACAAATAAAACACAGATCACATATTAGCTGTGTTAAAATATGATTTTAAAATAATTAAAGCTTAAAATGGGAAGAATAGAGGATAAACTATACAGAGGTATACTAAAAAGCAATAGTATAAGTTATAAGAAACACAAAATATTGATTCACTTTTTATGATTTTTTTTTTTTTTTTTTCTTTATGATAAAGTTATGGTAGTAATATACCAGAAAATACATGGAAAACACTCTATACTTGTATACTTTAAAATTCGTGTGCATATGTCTTTAAAAAATAACAAATGTCTATTTTTTCCTATCTTGAAAGAAATATCGCAATATATCACTAATATCGATATTAACTTGGTGATATATCGCGATATTTAATTTCTGATATCGTCCAGCACTAATATAGACGACCCCTTAAGCGAAATCTAACTATACCATTTTAAACTAGACGTTATTACAAATCGATTGGTACCAATCACATGTTTCTACGACAACTTATGGCGAAATTGGGTAGGGGGGGGGGGGGTGATTCCGGTTTTTTTTTTTTTCGGATTGACTACCAACAACATTTTTCTACGATAACTTATCTGTGGCTCTTTTCTTTTTTTTGCCGACTACACCTTCGCTAAAAGAGTCCAATAGGTCCAATGTGGTTGTAAAATGCCGCGGCGATCTACTAAACAGCGTTCAACCGCACTTAGATTAATCAGCAATTTAACAGATATTGCACCTATTTTCAGAAAAACTATATAAAACAAAAGCATTTTTCCTACAGTGGTGGGAATTGAATGCTTTAACAGTAGTAACATTAATTTATTTTTCTAAACAATATCATATTTTACGCAGTGAAGCATCGATAATCCGGCATCGGCAGGAAATAGACATTGCCGGATTACGGATTTTTCCGGATTATACGTGTACCGGAAATGTATATCGAAATCATATTCCAGCCACAGCATCTTAACAAATATTTTTAAAAATTAGTTTTAAAAAAAAGATGCAAAAACACTTATTAAAAACAAAAATAAATATAATAATGTTTGATATAAATTAAATTTTCTTAAACAACAATTATATAACAGTAAAACGGATTATTTATTTTTCCACAAATAGTAATAATAATTAAAAATGGATATTAAGACTGGCTTGATAAAAAATAAGATCAGGAATTTGACAGTGCTACATTCTATTAAATATGTCAGTCAATTTCATTTGTTTCGTTCTTTTTTTTTATTTTTCAGTTTGTCGTTGAATGATTAACATATGCACGTTCATTAGTTGATTATCTCTGATAAAATCATATTTTTACAGTCCATCTAAAAAGTATTTACCGAGATTTCGGTCGGTCGTGTTTACTTTGGCTTTCGGTATCATAAATAGGAATGATTTCTTTTATTAATAACTTTTAGATTTGCCATTGCGAGACAAAAATTTCGTTGTTCTTTTTCAGAATTTTTGCCATCATCCTGATTAATCTATTAAAAATTCACGTAAGACCGTAAATCAATAAAATTAAATGAAAATCCATAAACTTTATTAATGATCAATTAAAGTTGGTAAGCATGCCGCGAATAAGAGGTTGATTACTACTACGATTTAAGGGCGGATGTTAAAAGGGAGCAGAGAAGAGGGAAAAAATTCATCAGTGGCGGTTTATGGGTGCTGCTGGATTATAGAATTCCGGATTATGGATGGTTCACTGTATTATTAGTGTTTCACTGTATTAAAAATCTCTTTGATATGCAGAGATGTATTTGTTATGAGAATAATATTACTAATCATAAAACCTAAAACACAAAATTGAGAATATCATTCATACTATAGAAAATAATCGTAATATTTCCCCTTTATGGTGACAGGAGAAATCTTTACTGCGCCAAAAAACTCACAGGGGGAAGAGCGGTCCTCTCTCAAACCATTTTGAAGCAACTGCGTATGGAATGGGAAAAAATGCAATAACATAAATCTTTTTTGAAGTCTGTAAGCACGCTACACTAAAGGCAACCAAGTACTTAGAAGAAAAATTCCTTCAAAAAGACATCATTTGTGATAGAATATCTAGATTCAATGTCGAGCAGAAAAACAATACAAAAAAAAAAAAGTGCAAAACAAATATCTAACAAAATACTTAATCAGCAATTCTGCACAAAAGCATTCTAGCGACAACAGCTACAATACACAAAAATTTGCCCATTCAGTTCAAATAATATTACTGTCGATTGACAAGTCACAGAGAAATTAAACTCTTTTTTTTTGGTAATAAACCATTTGTTTTTATGTTTTCAAAAAGCAGCATTTCTCTTAACACGTTATGAAATTCCTCTCACCAACTCCGATTAGTTATCATTTTCCATCATATTTAAATGCTTAACTTGCTATTTATTAAAAAGAAGAAGGAGAAAAGAAACTAAGAAAAACAAGAAAAAAAAAAGAAATAATAATAATAAGAAGAAAGATCCATGAGAAATGCAAAATAAATAAATAAATAAAAAGATAATAGTGATAATAAAAACAATGGTATAGGAGTAAAACCGTTTGACTGCATTTTTTTTTTTTTTTTTCTTTGAAAGATTAAAATTTCTCTTTCCTTATATTATTATGAAAAGAAAAACGCAGAGATTTTTGAACTCTGATTCGGTCCATTTGAAAACTTCGATCACCAGTGTATCCTATTATTCATCTATATCAGGACACCTACAACGATCACTACTGGCTGGTTAACCCTATAAACACGGTTCCGGCCGATATTCACTATTCACTGGCCAGTTAAATACAAAACTTTCAAAAGAGAAATCTCAGAAAGTAGACTCGACTGTCTCCCACATTATCATAACTGATTGAGAGTGGAGATAGGCGTTTGTGAAATGTCATCTTGATGCATTCCCCCGAGATAATACCTGCACGATCGCCACGAGGACACAAGTCACACGCTTGTTTAGAAAAAGAAAAAAAAAAAAGGAAATGTTTTAATTTTTTTTTCAACATTATCTTTGAATATATATATATATATATATATATATAAATTTTATACATTTTCTTTCTTTTTCCCCTTACAGCAATTTCTTTTTTCTTTAATTATCAGTTTATAACTTTTATATGAGAATCCCTATTGTAAATTAATAGAAGTATAAAAATTTATCAAAAAGAAACTATTGAATAATATAATTAAATAAAAGTCACTCTGGTAATTTTTTTATTTAATTTTGAAAATATCAGTTTTTTTTTTTTTTTTTTCAATGTAAATTTTAATTTTTACCTATAACAAAATCAAGCACATACAATGATAAATTTTTAGAAAATAATAGAAATCTTTCCCTGGAAAAAGTAATAGATTCGTTGACAGTTGTCTTAGAAACAATTAACATTAAAAAAATTAGTTTTTAAACATTTCGTTTTTGTACATTTTTAAAGTTAACATAAATAATAAATTTTCAACGAGTCATTACCAGTAGAAATAATCACTTTTCAATAAATGAATAAATCGAAATATTCCAATTTCTCTTGTATTTGATTTGCACAGACAGAATTAAAGTGAAGCGATAAATATAGATACATTACTTAAATATTTAATACAGTTTGTTTTGTGATTAAATATTGATCTTTACGTAAATAAATACATGAAATTGGCATGTTGCGGCTTTCATGCTACATTCGTGCCTAACTTTTTAAATTAAAATAATTTTTGTAAAATTTCACAATAAACGGAATTCTATTTGCAAAATTTTTCATTTATTACATTTTAACAAAACATTTTTGGTGCATTTTATTTCACTTTGATTTGTCGAAGAATTGCATTGTCAATTAATTAATTTATTTCACTTAAAAATTACTTTAAAAAACATTATCCCCTTTTAAACAATGGAATATTCTTAAAATCTCTTTTAGAGAATTTCTAAATGTATGAAATTCGCAGAACCATTGTCTTTAAAAATTTGAAATCGAATACTTTTTAGTTCTTGATAATTAAATATATTTTTTAGAACGACGAAAATAAACTGTTCGTATAAAAAAGAAAACAAGAATGGACAAACAGGCACTGCAAGAATCATTGTCATAAACACAACAATGTGTATTTGAGAGAATGCAAAAATTTCAATTTATTTATTCAATTTGAGCACATTATTAATTTACTTATTCTTTTATTCACGTATGTATGTTTTCAAATAAATTTTGTAGTATAACAGTTTGCTCGAATTTTCTATTACACTTTTTTTTTTTTTTTTTGTAAATGCTACTCTCTGCTGAAATGAAAAAAAAAAAAAAATCTATATTTATGTATTAAATATTGCTTTATTTATTTTTTAATTTTTACATTTGCGACAAGGATTAAAATAAAAAAAGAAAGAAAGAACAGGCTTAATATTTATAAATTTTTAGCTTTTTTAAGAAATTTTTTTTTTTTTTAAGAAAAAACACAGGTTTGAATATTCTTAAAATTAAATAAAAATAAAAATGCAGTGTGAGGATATTATTGCCTAGGATACATAGACAGTTGATAAGAAAATAGTATATTCACAGATAGATAGGACCTAGTTCGGATATTTACTAAAATATCTTTTGCTTATCTGAGAAAGTAACACAAGCTACTTACAAGGATTACAAGTGAGACGGGGGAGACAATCCATCCATGTCACTCAGACAAAGGCTGGCGATGTAAAAGCACTCCCATGCAGAGAGGAAGAAATTTTCTTCTCCATATTCCTTCCTTCCACCCCTTTATTTTTAGCTTACGGTCCGTACCGGCCAAGTTAGTATTTAAAGGTAGTAGAGCTTTCTTATCGCCCGACGTGAAAGAGTTAAAATATTCTGTTTGCAGGGATATTTTAATAAGTAAAGAAAAATTCTGAATTTATTGTATAAATAAAAAGACATGTTTTAACCATTTGCACTCGAACGTCGCCTCTCAGACGATATCCGATTCATTACTTCAACTCGAACGGCGCTCGAGAGGCTCAATGACCAATTAAGGTACTAATATATCTTATATCTACCAATAATGTTCTGCAATTAAAAGTGCTATAAGAGCATACCTGCCAATATTTTAATTTATTCTGGAGTACTTTTAGCCCCGCCTTTATTTCGCAAAACCTTTATTTACAGAAAAATTTTCTTCGGTACATAACTTACATAAAATAAGAAAAAAATTACTTTTAAAAAATAAGTGGTACGAAATAGAGGCGGGGCTAAAATTACTTCGGAATAAATTAAGATATTTTTTTTTTTTTTTTTTTCATTAAAATCACACAATTAACTGTGGAAGAAAATCATATTTATTGAAATTTTATTTTTCCGACTGAGTGAAAATAATGCATGGACCGGGAATCGAACCCCGAATCTTTGACTTACAAGGTCAATGCTCTACCACTGAGCTATCCAGGCCGACATCCCGGTCTGCATTACTCACTCAGACAACCTTTTTGGCAGAAACATCTCTGGTCTATCATTTAGATAGCTCAACAGAAAATAAGCCGCAGGTAAAGGAAAACACCATTAAACAATGGGAGAGAAATACAATTTTTTTTTCATTAAAATCACACAATTAACTGTGGAAGAAAATCATATTTATTGAAATTTTATTTTTCCGACTGAGTGAAAATAATGCATGGACCGGGAATCGAACCCCGGATCTTTGACTTACAAGGTCAATGCTCTACCACTGAGCTATCCAGGCCGAGCTACTCAGTCGGAAAAATAAAATTTCAATAAATATGATTTTCTTCCACAGTTAATTGTGTGATTTTAATGAAAAAAAAATTGTATTTCTCTCCCATTGTTTAATGGTGTTTTCCTTTACCTGCGGCTTATTTTCTGTTGAGCTATCTAAATGATAGACCAGAGATGTTTCTGCCAAAAAGGTTGTCTGAGTGAGTAATGCAGACCGGGATGTCGGCCTGGATAGCTCAGTGGTAGAGCATTGACCTTGTAAGTCAAAGATCCGGGGTTCGATTCCCGGTCCATGCATTATTTTCACTCAGTCGGAAAAATAAAATTTCAATAAATATGATTTTCTTCCACAGTTAATTGTGTGATTTTAATGAAAAAAAAATTGTATTTCTCTCCCATTGTTTAATGGTGTTTTCCTTTACCTGCGGCTTATTTTCTGTTGAGCTATCTAAATGATAGACCAGAGATGTTTCTGCCAAAAAGGTTGTCTGAGTGAGTAATGCAGACCGGGATGTCGGCCTGGATAGCTCAGTGGTAGAGCATTGACCTTGTAAGTCAAAGATCCGGGGTTCGATTCCCGGTCCATGCATTATTTTCACTCAGTCGGAAAAATAAAATTTCAATAAATATGATTTTCTTCCACAGTTAATTGTGTGATTTTAATGAAAAAAAAAATTGTATTTCTCTCCCATTGTTTAATGGTGTTTTCCTTTACCTGCGGCTTATTTTCTGTTGAGCTATCTAAATGATAGACCAGAGATGTTTCTGCGAAAAAGGTTGTCTGAGTGAGTAATGCAGACCGGGATGTCGGCCTGGATAGCTCAGTGGTAGAGCATTGACCTTGTAAGTCAAAGATCCGGGGTTCGATTCCCGGTCCATGCATTATTTTCACTCACAAGGAGAGGTCACAACATGGAAAATCCAGATCGGGACGAAATTGCGCAGGATTGTAGTAAACTATGAGGGTAACAACATATTAAAGCAGTAGGACCCACTATCCACAAAATTTCGAGAAAAAAGCATTTAAAGTTTCAGTAATCTTTAAATACAAGTTATTTCGCAAGCGAGTCAGAGTCTCAGTGGTATGATCCTAAAGCGCGAGTCTCCCACCCAGATGACTTGGGTTCGAGGCTACCTACGGGACTTTTTTTTTTTTTTTTCCTTTAACTTTTCATGCAATCTTAACTTTTTATTTATTTTACATTATTTTACAATTCAATTCAAAATATGAAAATTTTAATATTTTTTTTTTTTTTTTAATTTTCTTGAGTATAAAATAACTTTTTCCATTTTTAATATTTTTACTTAAAAATACAATAAATTTATATAACTTAAAAAATAAATTTTAGTTTTATTTTAACTGTAAAATAAGGTAAAACTAAAGAAACTGTTTTTAATTATTTATCAAAATATTTTATCTTATTTTAGGTATATTTAATTTTATTTTTTAAATTACAAAAAAAAATAATAATAATAATAATAATAATAATAAAAAATAAATAAATAAATAAAATAAAATAAAATAAAATAAATAAATAAAAAATAAATACAGAGAAATGGTGATTTTAATTGCATATATAATTACTATCCAAATTAAATAATTACTTCTCCAATCGATACAGTTTCTTGAAAAATTATAGTATAGGATTACGATGCTATTAATTTATTACAGGTAAAGAAATGTTATCTTTAAATGTAGATTTTAAATGTTAATGAACATCGTTTCTTTTTCGATAACGACTTCCTTTTTTTTTTTATCCTTCTGTGCACAAAATAAAATTCCACCTGCCCTTTATTATTAACAAGCTAGATGTGTTTACGTAATTTATACACATTCAAACCAAATCAGGAAGCTCAAACCAAGATTTAAGTAACACCTGCTAACTATTTTACACTTTGTTTACAGCTTGCTTATTTTTTAATTATTTAAATATTTGTCTGTTTTTCTTTATGTTTCTTATTTAGGGTTTTGTAAAACTAAACTTTATTTTTTAAGTTATAGAAATTTATTGTATTTTTAAGTTATAAATATTAAAAATAGAAAAAGTTATTTTATACTCAAGAAAATTAAATAATGTATTAAAATTTTCAGATTTTGAATTGAATTGTAAAATAAAGTAAAAATAAATAAAAAGTTTAGATTAAATAAAAAGTTAAAAGAAAAAAAAAAGTAGTCTCGAGGTAGCCTCGAACCCAAGTCGTCTGGCTAGCAGACTCGCGCTTTAGGATCACACCACTGGGGCGCTTGCTCGCTTGCGAAATAACTTGTATTTAAAGATTACTGAAACTTTAAACGCTTTTTTCTCGAAATTTTGTGGATAGTGGGTCCTACTGCTTTAATATGTTGTTACCCTCATAGTATACTACAATCCTGCGCAATTTCGTCTCGATTTGAATTTTCCATGTCGTGACCTCTCCTTGTCAGTCGGAAAAATAAAATTTCAATAAATATGATTTTCTTCCACAGTTAATTGTGTGATTTTAATGAAAAAAAAATTGTATTTCTCTCCCATTGTTTAATGGTGTTTTCCTTTACCTGCGGCTTATTTTCTGTTGAGCTATCTAAATGATAGACCAGAGATGTTTCTGCCAAAAAGGTTGTCTGAGTGAGTAATGCAGACCGGGATGTCGGCCTGGATAGCTCAGTGGTAGAGCATTGACCTTGTAAGTCAAAGATCCGGGGTTCGATTCCCGGTCCATGCATTATTTTCACTCAGTCGGAAAAATAAAATTTCAATAAATTAAGATATTGGCAACTATGTAACAGGTGCATACTTCGTTAAGAAAGAGACTCCACCCACTCTTTTTATTATGTGTTTTTTTGCGTTGCTTGCTTTGGTCATTGGTAAATGGCCAAGAATGCTTTGCAAAATATCACATGATGGAAAATTAAAAATAATTGTATATAAAGTTTGTAATGTGTAAATATACATCAAATATAGAAATATAATGTTTATATTTAAAATTCGTATTTTTCATATTTTGCAGTTTTTATTAAAACTATTGTCGGGTAGCTCATTACGCTTACTAAAAGAAGATTCGAATGCAAACGGTTAATTTTCCCTCACACTTCAGGTCCGCACATTTGGAAAATACAAAGCGGTCGACATAAAAGAGGCCACTGACAAAAAAGAAGGCGCAGCCTTCGTAAAAGGTGCATTATGCCTTTTATTACGCGGCAAGCATAACATAAGGACAGCCAGATCTTATATTAAGCTAGATTAGATTTAGCTAGACTCGCTGAAAAGCGGAAACTACGAACCCTGCTGTACATCTATATTTTTGAATAGATCTCTTACACAATTTTAACTCTGTTCTCAAGCCACGCCTTTTTAAGAAGAATTTTCTAGTATGAAAAATTATTCCGTGAGTCCCGGAAAAATTATGAAGGTTTACTATATATGTGGATCACCAAATATGTGGAAGATAGCTTCGAGTTGCTGGTATACCCATGCGAAAAAGGCTTCGAATGCAAAAGGTTAAAAATAAAATTGCTATCGATTTTCAAGGAACAGTAAAATATTAGTTTAAGGGCTAATTTAACAGCAACTATTTAATAATTTTTATTGACTTTTAGTTCCCATTCTGCTCTCACAAATCATGGTTCATGGAGTGGAAGATAAAAATGTAGTTGTATTAGCTGTCTTTCAGAAACTCAGTTATAAATGGAAAAGTCATAGCATTTTCTCATAAAATATTTCTTACAAGAAGCTATAAAATAAAAGCTTATTATGCAAATAAGAAAACATGCAAATTGTTAGAAATATCTCATGCATTAATAAGAAAGGAAAGAAAAAGTGTTTACACATTGTCATTACATTTTTAATTGTAATTCAACATTAAATTTTAATTTGAAATTTTCGAATCTAAACTTATAAGTTTTAAAATATGCAGTAAAAGCAACTTAAAATATTTTATATATTTTATACTATTATTATTATTATTATTTTCCAATTCATTTTATGAGTTTGTAACATATGAAATGTCTCACCAGTAAAATGTTTGAGATTTGGTTGTTTATAAACTTTTTTGATACAGTCGTTAATTATGTATCATTTCAAACTTAAAATCTTGTCTTTTTCATCTGATGTATTTAAATAAAAATATTGCGATTTGGTGGTAAGTTTATAGCTTTAATCATAGGTTGAATTTTAGAGTACTTATTTTCGTGTGAGTGGAAAAGTAAGCATATAGCTGCATGCAGCAACTGCCCGAAGCAATTATGCTGCATTTCGAAACGGTTCTGTAAATGAACGTACCATTCAACGTTGGTATGCAAAGTTCGAAACTGGAGATGAGAGTCCCACAAACGAAGACTGGGGCAGACCAGAGACTGTTGTGGACAATGAAGTTTTACGAGCAATAGTTGGAAAAAAATTCAAGCAATACTGTTAGAGATTATGCAGAAGAACTAGGTGTATCTCCTGCAACCATTTCACGTCTTCTAAAATTGATTGACGAAGTTAAAAAAATGGATAAATTGGTTCCTCATGAATTGAATGAGAATCAGAAATGCAAACGTTTTGAAATCTTGCCTGCCCTTCCTCTTCACAACCAAAATGATCCTTTTCACAATCGAATTATAACTTGTGATGAAAAGTGGATTCTGTACGACAATTGTAAGCGTTCAGCGCAGTGGCTGGATGCTGACAAGGCTCCACAACACTTCCCAAAGCTGAAACTCCATCAAAAGAAGGTTATGGTGACTGTTTGGTGGTCCTCAGCTGGTTTAATTCACCATAGCTTTCTAAAACCAGGCGAAACCATCACAGCGAAGAAATATTGTAGAGAAATCGATGAAATGCACCAGAAACTTACACGTAAACAGCCGACATTGGTCAATAGGAAGGGTACTATTCTTCTCTATGAAAACGCTAGACCGTTTGTTTCAATGATCACTCGTCAGAAGCTGCACACGTTAAACTATGAAGTTTTAGACCCTCTACCATATTCACCTGACCTTTCACCTACAGATTTTCACTTTTTCAAACATCTCAAAAACTTCCTGCAGGAGAAATGCTTCAGAAATCCAAAGGATGCTGAAACGGCATTCGATGAATTTGTTGCCTCCAGGATGACTATATTTTATGATACCGGCATAAAAATACTTGTTTCTCGTTGTAAAAAGTGTATTGAAGCTAATGGTTCCTATTTTGATTAATAAATTTTGTTCTGTAAAAATATATTCTTTCTTTGAGTAGATCATGAAAATCGGACATTTCATATGTTACAACCTAATATATTAATTCATGTAATTCTCTTCAAAAGAACACACTCATAGCTACCAAGTTTGCTAAATTTAAATCTGATTACCATCAGTTTTTAAATAGGAATCTGTCACATATAACTTTGATGAATGAATAAAATTAAATGAAATGGAAACATTTATGAAAACATTCTGTGAAAATTAATTTTCTGTATACGCCCACGCTTTAGGTCAGATGCATTGTGCAATACTGACAAAATTACATTCATAAATGTATCATATCATTATGAATGTGTATTTTATTTTGTATCATGTCGAATGCATTTTCTTTTGTTTACCTTTCTGTAACCCTCATCGCTCGTATGTCCCTTCTGAGGGAACATTAAAAAATCGAGCCACGCCTTAAGGTGTTCCTCTGCAAATGAAATGTTATATTTCTAAAATGTGTATCTATAGGATACCTTTCGACTACCTGATAATTTTAACAGAAAGATTTATTTTATTTAATGATGAAGTAAAATAAAACAAATTATTACAATATTTCGGTAGCCAAAAGGTAGTAAGTTGGAAACTATACGTGTGACGTTTTAAAAGAATGCCTTCTATTAACGCTTTCATGACCAATTTGTCTTTTTGATAATACGTTTAACCTGTGGGCGTTTCCCTTTTAAGCTACATTATTTCAAAACAAGATTTTCTGCATCCATATTTATATACATATAAATATACATAATAATTATACTCTTTCTAGTAAAAGTATTTGCATCCATACTATTTCGTGAGCAAATATAAAGAAAGAGAATATTTTTATGAAATATAGCAACACACAAATTGCAAAAGAAACGCCCACTGGAGGTGTTTTCTCGTTTTTCATTTTTGATTATCTATTTATTTATTTTAATATTTCATTTTAAAACTAAAATATGAGAAAAATTCTCAAATTGAAAATTCCCATTTTTAAAGTCAAAATTCAAATTTAAAAAATGAATTTTTGGAAAACGAGTTCTAATTTAACGGTTGTGTATTTTCAGAATGTGAAAACAGAATTGAAAAATGACAATTAGTTGTGTAATTCTATAAACAATGTTTCCATTGAATAACATGGGCTTTGAAAATTGCTAAGGGAATATTTTAAACATACACGCGTATCTGGAGATGCACAAGATAATAAGTAGCAATTTTAATGGAGATTACAAAAATGTAAACTATTTTAAAATTTTATTTTAACACGTTGTTTGGAACATATTTTGCAACTGTAAATGTATTAGAGTTGCAGCAGAATGATGGGAAATAAATCCCATACATCTTTCACTGAGTTCGAAATCAAGCGTTTGGAGTTCAATGCTATAAATATCTATAACTTCCATCATTCTAATTGTATTGTTAGTACCATCCGTTTTTACCCACTTCTTTATTTTTTACAGTAATTTTCTGTAAATATAACTACAATTAACACTTTCGCGACCGCTAACGTAGATTCACGTCATTTGAAATCTGTAACTGTGCCATTGGGCGTTTTCTTTGCAACTTGTATGTCATTTACTTCTTAAAAATATACACAATATTCATATTCGTATATTTATTTTGCATATATATTTGTATACATGTTTTTGTTTATAAAGAACAGAAAATGTCCTACAGAACGACATATGTATTAAAATAGCTAGATTAAATGTCGAATTCCAAGCGCTGAAACAATAATAATAATTAAAAAAAAAAAAAAAAAAAAAAAAAAAAAAGTAAAAACTAATGTTTTGTGAAACATTTTATCACCAATTCCGATAAAAAAGTTTCTATCTACAATGGGTAAAATTCACTAAAAGTTGTCCCATTCCATTAACTTTGGAATAAGCTTACAAATATTTATATCGGTTGACTAGTGCCGGATAAATTTAGGTTTTTCTTTGCTTTTGGAAAACGCATAAACGAATGGTGTTAAACAAACGTTCAGCTAAATATCTCACACAGTCCGTCAACCGATATTTTCTCTTGTAAACTTTTTCGAGAGCTATTGGGAATAAACTAGTTTTTAGTAAATTTTATCTATTATAGCTAGATCGATTTTTTCGGAATAGCCGATTAAATTTTTGGGCGGATATTTGTTTTCCATATTTTTCACAAATTCAACGCTTGTAACTCATTATTGATCTAGTTATTCTAACACAATTGATGTCATTTTGTCGATTTCTTCTGCTCTTTCTATATATGCGCTTGCTTTTTGTTTTTCATGTTAGAAAATTTAAATATTAAGTTATATTCTAAGACTTTTAGCTCCTCATTCTACTTGTAGTAGCTTGAACACGGTTTGACATAGGACATATTTGACAGACACTTTTATGTTACATAAAGGCTCTTCTGTTACCCTACTGAGTTTGGCAGTGCAATAAGGAATCATATTTTATATATGGCTACATATTTTTGTGTCCTTAGACGCCCAGATTTATAAAACCATGGTGTCTACTGACCCACCTTTTTTTCCCCCTGAAATTCTCCCACGGCTTTCTTTATATTATATCTTCATCCATATTAAAACATAGAAACATATTTCAGAGGTTTGCTGTATAACATATAGTGGTGGAACAATCGCGGAAGAAACTGTGTTAGTTGACATCCTGAATAAAGTGAATTTCAGGCATACTTGGAAACATCCTAATTAATATTCCGGAGCATTGGTAGCCCTACCTTTTGTTTTCACACCAATAAATTTACAGAGTAATAGTCTCCAAATTCCAATTCCAGAAACACAATAATAATTCCTATTGGCAACATAATAATAGTTTTTATGCGTAAAACACAACAATGTATATGCAGGGATTGAACATATAGGCGCAGAATTCATATCGGTATATGTTTAAGAAATTTCTCTAACTGTAATATCGTTAATTAAAGAAGCAGAAAATTTTCTTACATTGATAGTGGTATGAATTCTGCGCTTTCCGAGTATAATGTTTTGCTTTATCTGTATAATACTTTTTTTTTTCATGATAGTTCTCTAGAAAGAATTTTCAACCGCAAAGAGAAGATAAACCACGCCCCGTAATGTAATGATTAAAAAAAGATTCCAGATGGAGGAGGAGTTAGGGTAGGACATATAACACGGTAGTAGAAGCTTATATATGCCATTATATATTCCAGCTGACAAAATATTCGCACCAAGCAAATTCTGATTTCTATATGCCATTTTTCAGCTGTCCTTTAAATAGGACAATGGGATAAAATGGGTTAATTTATTCCTGAGCATTTTTAACCCCGCCTTTATTTCGTACCATCTTTATTTTAAGAATAACCGAACATCTGCAGCGAAGAATCGGAAAAAAACACCAGAAAAAATTAATAGAAAAGGATAGTTGAAAAGAACTAAGAATTCGAGTAGAGGGTTATAAATTCAGAATATTCTAACTTTACAAATGCACCTAATCTGTTGTAAAGAATAAATGGTATTGTGCAATTTGATAAAAGGTTATATACATAGAAGTGTAAGTGACAAAAGTTACTTTAACGGCCCTCTTCACTTACCGTCGCCGGAAGCCCGACCCAATGTTATTCTATGGGAAAATTTTCTTTACAAATAACTTAATAACTAATACACATTTTTAAATTCTGTTTTCAGATTCAGAAAATTACCAACTGTTAAATGGACGGACCTTTTTTAAAAATGTATTTTTTTAATTTCTAATATTTTATTTTGAAATTACAAAATGAAAAAAATTCACATATTGAAAATACGTGATTGATTCACGTATTGAAACACGTATAATAACTAATACATATTTTTAAATTCTGTTTTCAGATTCAGAAAATTACCAACTGTTAAATGGACGGACCTTTTTTAAAAATGTATTTTTTTAATTTCTAATATTTTATTTTGAAATTACAAATTAAAAAGAATTCACGTATTGAAAATACGTGAGACGTTGATTTTGCAGCTGCAAAACAAAATATAAAAAATTAAAAAAATAATTTTTTAAAAAAGGTCCGTCCATTTAACAGCTGGTAATTTTCAGAATGTGAAAACAGAATTTAAAAATATGTATTAGTTATTAAGTTATTTGTAAAGAAAGTTTCCATTGAATAACATTAGTTTCGGCGGTGAGTGAAGCCGGCCCTTAAAGAGGAAATGGTCAAGATGCATAAAATAAAGTAAGAAATTTATTACGCCAGGTGATATTGCGTTTTTAGTAGGAGTTTTTACTAGT
The DNA here is from genome assembly GCA_963930645.1 of Salticus scenicus. Classification (NCBI taxonomy): domain Eukaryota; kingdom Metazoa; phylum Arthropoda; class Arachnida; order Araneae; family Salticidae; genus Salticus; species Salticus scenicus. The sequence goes on from OZ005661.1 coordinate 222,642,985, forward strand.
TTTAAGGGAGTAGAAATATAATAGTTATGAAAAATATACGCAAGTGAATAAAGAAAAGGGTCCGGTTGTAGAGAGTTTTCAGACGAATAAACAATTTTTAAAAACCACCTAGACGGATAAATAAATTTTTATAACACCTGGAGTGAGGAAAATAAAATTTAATAAAAATTATCTAGAGGGTGAAGTTAGACCAGTAAAAGTTAAGTGGGTATTGCCGAAAATGAGGATTGGACTAAAGTTAAGGGGATCAAAATTTGGAAGGGAAGAGAAAAGGATATAGAAGAGAGTTTTCGGTAAGGAGGGAAATTGGATGATTGGAGTCAGATTTGAGTGGGAGAAAGTTAATTTTGGAAGGTGGACCTCCTAGTATCTTAGGAATATTATTTGCTCGCTGTTGGCTACCGTGGAGACCAACAATGGTGTTGTCATTGCTGCAGATGATAAAAGGTAAAACATTTACTTAGTCTGTTCTGAGAAAGTAAAATAAATATGTGTTTTAAATACTAAATGAATTTTCAGTAGAAGTAAAGTGATATAAAAGATGACTTTGTGTTTAATTCTGAATATCTGTATTTTATTTAATCAAAAATAAAGTTAATTTTTTTTTCATTCTAATTTGAATTATTCTCAGTTTATTCAAATCTAAATTTCTCTTTGTTTTGAAACACCGCAATGTGTAAGATTATCACTTACAATTTTAACACAAACAAAATTTCTAAGAAATTAATTACATTAGACCTGGAGCATTCCAGCAAGAGGGAGACTTTTCTGTAGAAGAAGACGATCTGTTTTCTGTACCTAAACCGCGTCGCTTTTCAATCAAGTCTAACCAGTAATCTCGCGGCGATCTGCTAAACAGCGTTCAACCGCATGAAAGAAAATTAATGAACATTATAGAAAAATGAATAAAACCTTTTCACAGAAATTTTATATTAAACGAAATCTTTATTTCTACAGTGGTAGGTAATAGAATTCCTAAATTCTATGAATATTAATTTATTTTTCTGAATAATATCATATATTATACAGTGAAGCACCGATAATCTGGCATCGGCAGAAAATAGACATTGCTGGATTTACGGATTTTTCCGGATTATACGAGAACCGAAAATGTATATCGGAATCATATACTAGCCACAGCATCTAAACAAATATTTTTAAAAATTAGTTTTAAAAATAGGATGCAAAAACCTTATCAAAAACAAAAATAATTAAAATAATATTTGATATAAATTATTTTTTTTAAATAACAATTATAAAACAGTAAAACGGATTATTTATTTTTCCACAAATAGTAATAATAATTATATTGGATATTAAAACTGGCTTGATAAAAAATAAGATCAGGAATTTGACAATGCTACATTCTATTAAATATGTCAGTCAATTTCATTTGTTTCGTTCTTTTTTTTTATTTTTAAGTTTATCGTTGAATGATTAACATATGCACGTTCATTATTTGATTATCGCTGACAAAATCATATTTTTACAGTCCTTCTAAAAAGTATTTACCTAGATTTCGGTTGGTCCGTTTTTATTTTGGCTTTAGGTATCATAAATAGGAATGATCTCTTTTATTAATAATTTTTAGATTTGCCATTGCGAGACAAAAATTTCGTTGTTCTTTTTCAGAATTTTTGCCATCATCCTGATTAATCTATAAAAAATTCATGTAAGACCGTAAATCAATAAAATTAAATGAAAATCCATAAACTTTAGTAATGATTGGTAAGCATGCTGCGAATGAGAAGTTGATTACAACTACGATTAAATGGCGGATGTTAAAAGGGAGCAGAGAAGAGGGAAAAAAAATCATTAGTGGCGGTTTTTGGGTGCTGCCGGATTATAGAATTCCGGATTATGGATGCTTCACTGTATTATTTCTTACAGAAACATTTAAAAAATCTTTTTGATTTGCAGAGATATATTTGTTATGAGAATAATATTAATAATAATAAAACCTAGAGAGCAAAATTGAGAAAATCATTCATAGTATAGAAAATAAGTGTAATATTTCACTTTTATGGTGACAGGTGAAATCTTTACTGCGCCAAAAAACTCAGAGGGGAAAGAGCGGTCCTCTCTCAAACCGTTTTGAAGCAACTGCGTATAGAATGGGAAAAAATGCAATTACATAACTCTTTTTTGAAGTTTGTAAACACGCTACACTAAAGGCAACCAAGTATTTAAAAGAAAATACCTACAAAAAGGACATCATTTGTGATGGATCTAGATTTAATGTAGAGCACTAAAATATTAAAAAAAAAAAAAAAAAAAAGTGCAAAACAAATATCCAACAAAATACTTAATCGGCAATTCTGCACAAAAGCGTTCCAGCGACAACAACTGCAATACACGAAAATTTGCCCATTCAGTTCAAATAATATTACAGTCGATTAACGAGTCACAGAAAAATTTATCGTTTTTTTTTTTTTTTGTAATAAACCATTTGTTTTTATGTTTTCAGAAAGCAACATGTCTCTTAACACGTTATGAAATTCTTCTCACCAACTCCGATTAGTTATCATTTTTTATCATATATGCTTAACTTACTATTTATTAAGAAGAAGAAGGAAAAAAGAAACTAAGAAATGCAAAATAAATAAATAAATACGAAGATAATAATAATAATAATTGTATATTAGTAAAGCCGTTTGACTACATTTTTTAACAAAGATTAAAATTTCTCTTTCCTTATATTATTATGAAAAGAAAAACGCAGAGATTTTTGAACTCTGATTCGGTTCATTTGAAAACTTCGATCACCAGTGGATCCTATTATTCATCTATATCAGGACACCTACAACGATCACTACTGGCTGGTTAAATGTATAATAGAGAAATTCAGAAGTCAATTTCATAGTAGCCAACATTTTTGCTTCTTGTTTACTGAAAAAAGATTTATTATTTTTTTTAATTATATATTTCCATAGTTGCCAACATTTTAATTTCTTCTGGAGCATCTTTAGCCCCGCCTTTTTTTTTTTTTTTTTTACACGCAAAGCTAAAAATACTCCGAAAAAATTTAAATGTTGTCAGCCCTGTATTTCTAGACTTGGAATTATGCTAATTTAACCCTAATAGCGTTCGGCTCCGTCATTTTATCCCACCAGTAAATTTATAGAGAAATATTTAGCAATATATAATCATGGTTAAATAAGAAGACAATGACGCAGTGTTGCCAGATGAAAATTTAAATTATCCCTACTTAATGGAGAAACAATCCCTACATTCCCTACGTTAAAACATTTTTACCCTACGAAATATCTTACGATTCAAAATTATTAATGGAAATTATATAAAATCATATTATTATTATTATTTAAATATTTTCTAGCATTAAAACAACAACAACAACAAAAATTCTTATTAATATACACATAAGTTGATTGTTGAAACAAACGGACAAATAAAATCAAGTACCTAATATATGTATACAAATGTATATTCGTTAAAACACAGTAAATAAAATGAACTATGTGTCTATAATTTGTTTAAATTTAATACCGTTAGCTCTTTATTCTATTAAATTATTAAATCAAACCTCCGACTACTTAGGGGGTGTGGCTACACTAAATGGGTGGTGTGAGCACATCAAAGAGAAATAAAAAGACTAATTTACAGAAAGGAAAACGAAAGACAACGCATTCTGACGCTAAACAAAATAAAATACACTTTTAGAACAGTGTAATGTATTTACGATTAAGATTTTGTACTGCACAATATATTTTATTTCAGGGGTGGGTGAATACAAATTACAAATAACTTGACAATTAGCATTTCGAGGTAATTTAATTTTAACATGTACATGACTTATTGTCGAATTTATTTTAAAACTTTGATGTTAATTATATCAAAATATTAAATAAATGTTATATTTTTATTAAAATTATATAATATAATTACCATTTCCGAATAATAGTCATAGTAATAACAGGGAGGACATATAAGAAATATGCAAATTTTCCAACGATTATAATTTATACCGGCGCAATCATAATAATGTCCTATTTTCTCCCTTACTAATTTTCTTGAGTAATTTTGCCCAGTATGTAACTAAGATTAAATAGGAAGAAAACAACTCTTATAAAAAAGTAGTAGAAGTACGAGAAGTAGAGAGCAGTACTAATAATACACTGGAATAAATTATAGATGTTGGCAACTCTGAGTTATGAGATGTTTCACTTCGCATCAATCTGTTATAAAATAATGTATCAGAAACAAGGTATTGTAAGCAACTTTTTTACAGATATGTTTAAAACTTTTTGCGTTCTTAAAAAGAATTTTATAATTATCATTAGATAATATAAAAATCCCTACAAAACAGAATTAAAAAAAAACAAAAAAGCACCCTATGCCAAAATCAGAGCTAAAAAACCCTACTGTAGGGAGAAATCCCTACATCTGCCAACACTGCTATTGCAGTACAAATATACTCGTGTGAAAAAAAAGCAGAGCCTAATACTATTACGGGATCATTTAGCATAATTCCCATTTTTATATTTCTATAATAATTTTTAATGATTTCATAAAATAAAAGGTTAAATAAAAACTTTCCGGTGGCCAGAAAGCGTAACAGTTGGCAACTATTAAATATACGAATTAATATACATGGATTTATTATGCTTCAATATTATTTTTCACAGACACAGAAGCTTTCGCACCTTTACTGTGAGTTATATCTATATATATATAAGAGCAGAGTTTGTCTGTGTGTGTGTGTGTCTGTCCGCTATAAAATCCTAGGCCGTTTCACCGAGCGGGACCAAATTTGGCACGGTTAATGTTTACGACCTTAGAAAGACAAAGCCGCAAGCAATTTTACAAAATTCGCCCCCCAAGGGGGGGAGGGGGAGGGCAAAACGTAATTTCACAAAATCATTCATATCTCAAACAAAAAAAACAGATATCCGTAAAATTTTTGCTTTAAAATATAGCTAATACAAATGTATAAAAATCAGTTTTTGGAATTTTTGAAATTCGGTCCCCAGGGGGGGGGGGCGGGGGGCAAAACGTGATTTCACATGCTTAAAACAGGGATGGAACACGGGCGCAGAATTCATACCACTATCAATGTAAGAAAATTTTCTACCTCTTAAATCAACGATATTATAGGTAGATAAATTTCTTCAACAGATTCCGGTATGAATACTGCGCCCGTGTTCCATCCCTGTTAAAACGTGATTTCGCATAATCCTATATATCTCAAACAAAAAAAAATAGATATACGTCAAATTTTTGCTCTAAAATATAGCTAATGCAACTATCTAAAAACCAATTTCTGGAATTTTAGAAATTCAGCCCCCAGGTGGGGCAGCAAGGGCGGGGGGGCTATGGAGCAAAAACAAATAGAAATACAGTTAGGCCGTTCAAAATTGGTACAGATAGGTTTTAAAGGCCTGCAAGTCGAATGGGGATATTTTCGATTGTGCAAAGTTATTAGGAAAGGCATGAAGGGGGCATGGGAGGGGGCGGGGCAAAAAAATAAAAGTAGTGTCATATCGTTAAAAATTGGTACATAGAGGTTTTCGGTACTTACAAACCGATTGCGGATATTTTTGAATTTGTAAAATTATTAGGAGGGGTGGGTAGGGGGGTGGGGCGATAAGGGGGGCTATGGGGCAAAAACAAATAGAAATACAGTTAGGCCGTTCAAAATTGGTACAAATAGGTTAAAGAGGCCTGCAAATCGAATGGGGATATTTTCGAAACTGTACAGTTTTAGGAGGGGCGAGAAGGGGGGAGGGGAGAGGGGGGGCAAAAAAATAAATATAGAGTTAGATCGTTCAAAATTGGTTTATAGAGGTTTTCGATACTTACAAATCGATTGCGGATATTTTCGAATTTGTAAAATTATTAGGAGGGGCGAGAAGGGGGTGGGGCGGTAAGGGGGGGCTATGGGCAAAAACAAATAGACATACAGTTAAGCCGTTCAAAATTGGTACAGATAGGTTTTTGAAGGCCTGCAAGTGGAATGGGGATATTTTCGAAAGTGTTAAGTTTTAGAAGGGGCGAGAAGGGGGGTCAAATAATAAATATAGAGTTAGATCGTTCAAAATTGGTTTATAGAGGTTTTCGATACTTACAAATCGATTGCGGATATTTTCGAATTTGTAAAATTACTAGGAGAGGCGAGAAGGGAGCGGCGGTAAGGGGGGGGGGGCTATGAGCAAAAACAAACAGAAATACAGTTAGGCCGTTCAAAATTGGTACAGACAGGTTTTAAAGGCCTGCAAGTCGAATGGGGATATTTTCGAAAGTGTAAAGTTATTAGGAGGGGCGAGAAGGGGGAGGGAAGGGGAGGGCAAAAAAATAAAAATAGAGTTAGATCGTTCAAAATTGGTTTATAGAGGTTTTCTATACTTACAAATCCATTGCGGATATTTTCAAATTTGTAAAATTATTAGGAGGGGCGAGAAGGGGTGGGGCAGTAAGGGGGAACTATGGGCGAAAACAAATAGAAATACAGTTAGACCGTTCAAAATTGGTTTATAGAGGTTTTCGATACTTACAAATCCATTGCGGATATTTTCGAATTTGTAAAATTGTAAGGAGGGGCGAGAAGGGGGTGGCTCGGTAAGGGGGGAGGCTATGGGAAAAAATTGGTTACAGACAGGTTTTAAAGGCCTGCATGTCGAATGGGGATATTTTCGAAAGTGTAAAGTTATTACGAGGGGAGAGGGGGGGGGGGCAAAAAAATAAAAATACAGTTAGATCGTTCAAAATTGGTTTATAGAGGTTTTCGATACTTACAAATCCATTGCGGATATTTTCGAATTTGTAAAATTGTAAGGAGGGGCGAGAAGGGGGTGGCTCGGTAAGGGGGGAGGCTATGGGAAAAAACAAATAGAAATACATTTAGGCCGTTCAAAATTGGTATATACAGGTTTTAAAGGCCTGCAAGTCGAATGGGGATATTTTCAAAAGTGTAAAGTTATTAGGAGTGTCGAGAAGGGGGGCAAAAACATAAAAATACAGTTAGATCGTTCAAAATTGGTATATAGAGGTTTTAGATACTTACAAATCGATTGCGGATATTTTCGAATTTGTAAAATTATTCGGAGGGGCGGTAAGGGGGTGGGGCGGTAAAGGGGGGGCTATGGGCAAAAACAAATAGAATACAGTTAGGTTTTAGAGGCCTGCAAATCGAATGTGGATATTTTCGAAAGTGCAAAGTTATTAGAAGGGCCGGGAAGGGGGGGGCAGAGGGGCAAAAAAAAATAGAGTTGGATCATTCAAAATTGGTACATCGAGGTTTTCGATACCTATAAATCGATTGCGGATATTTTTTAATTTTTAAAATTATGGGGAGGTGCGGGAAGGGGGGGAGAGAGCGGAGGGGCAAAAAAATAAAAATAGAAATAGATAGTTCAAAATTGGTGCATAGAGGTTTTTGATACTTTCAAATCGATTGCGGATATTTTCGAATTTGTAAAATTATTAGGGTACTCATATATCTGCATTCGCGCAGAAGGCAGTGGGGACCCGGTGCGACATTTTTCCCGATCAGAGTTTTTTTTCTTTTTTTTTTCACATGATAAAAATGAATGCAATTTTGAGAATTCATTAATTATAATGATTCATTTAAAAATAGTGACCAGCGAAGCGGGCGTAGCCTGCTAGTATATACATATTTTTTTTCTTTAAAAACTTTTATTAAAAAAGTAAATAAATAAATATAGGAAAAGAAAAAAATTTGTATTCCTTTAGATAGTCTCATCGAAACACCATCCACCAACTAATCCTATAAATCTGTCATAATCCTATGGGAGTCACTATTGAATGGTTTAGTTTATATAGAAGCTATTCAGAACATCACTATGCGTACGCACAAATAATTCTTTAATAACGTAGATACATCATGTGTGAATCTAAAATATATTCAAAAATAAAAAGCGCACCTATGTAGTAGACAAAATCTTGTTAAATGTACTAATTTTACTCGTTATTTATATATGTTCAACAAATATAATTATAATATATAAAAAATGAAGTAGAATAGAATAGATTAAAATGAATAATTAAATATATATAAAAAGAAAATAAAAGTAAAAAAAAATATATTGTACGTACAATATATACGTACTTGCCAACCATCTTATTAATAATAATTACAGAACTTTGGATAAACACCATAACACTGGAAGATCCTGTGTTCTTTCGATCCGAAACAATTATTGCGAGTTTATTGCATTTTATGGTGTTTATCCAAATTTCTGTAATTATTACTTTCAAACGTCAGTTCTGTGGTGCTTCATTATTACATTTCATCAATAACAGGGGTCGTACTCTCCGCCTTTTTTTTTTTTTTTTTTTTTTTCAAGACACTCTACTAGATGAATAATTTCTGTCTTTATTGGTACCATAATTAGTATACAATAATTTCAGGGATGGAACACGGGCGCAGAATTCATACCACTATCAATGTAAGAAAATTTTCTACCTCTTAAATCGACGATATTATAGGCTGAGAAATTTCTTAAACACATTCCGGTGTGAATTCTGCGCCCGTGTTCCATCCCTGTAAATTCTATCCTATTTAATCATGACATATTTCCTTTAAAAAAAAATACCATAAAGACTTCTGGATTAAATTAGTGGTGGTAAAAAGGATGAAATTTTGTTTGAGAAAGTGTCCTCAAAAAAGGGCGGAGGGTACGACCCCTGAAATAACCGTAGATCAGGGGTCGTACTCTCCGTCTTTTTTTTTTTTTTTTTTTTTCCAGGACACTCTCATGGATGAGAATTTTTTTAACTTATTGCTAACACTATTTTGACTATTAATTTTATAAATTAATATTTACCCTCTATAATCATCACACGTTACTATAAATATAGCAGTAGCATTTCTGCATTAAAATGAAATTAGTGGTGGCAATAAAGACAAGAATGTCTTATCTCTGAGTTTGTCCTGCGAAAAGGGCGGAGAGTACGCCCCCTTCTCTACACCACATTATTTTTCCAGTATCCAAACGTTGTTATGATTAAATAGGAATAAAATTACGCTACAAAATGAATAAAGGTAGGGACTAAAAATTTTACAATTCATAATGAGATGGTTGGCAAGTATGTGTATACATATAATAATAATAAAGTAACAATTTTTTTGCCAACATTATTTTCTTTGGATTAATTTTCTATTACTACATCGAATATATTGTTAAAATATAACAACATTATTCTATGGAAATAGTTTCTAACAAATAATTTCATACAGAATAGGTTTTGATGACTTAACTTCACCTTTTGAGCAAAACTTTTATAAAACAACCCAAAATTATTTTTATGATAACATGTTTTATATAACAAGCATACTTGGCAACCATCTCGTTAATAACCGCACAATTGTTAACGCCCCCTTAACAAACGCCCCTTCTCTCTCACCACTATATTTTTAGAGTAATTATCTCCAAATGCTGTTACGATTAAATAACTCAAAAATTACTCTAAAAAATTTTTCATGTATAAAAAAAGGCGAGTACTAAAAATTTTACGGTTCATAATGAGATGGTTGGCAAGTATGAACAAGTATATTTGCCAACTTCGTATATTCATTTTCGAATACCATTAGTTTAATTCATTTCTGTTCTGTTATTTAACACTTTGCGTATTGTTGCCAACTTAGCACCCTTTGGCTACTGGAAAATTTTAATAGATTTTCATTGCTGAAGGAAAATAAAATTTTTTATTAAAATTTTCCGGTAGGCAAAAAATGCTAAATTGGCAATTACACTTTTGCGACCGCTGGCGTAGATTCGCATCATTTAGAAATCTATTACTCCGCCCGTGGGCGTACCTTTTGCAATTTCTGTATTTCTTAAGAAAACTTCTTTTATTCATATCTGTACGATCAAAATACTATTCATACAATTACTTTCAGAAGATAGAGTATAACTATTACGTATAGTATATGAGAAAAAAAAAGCATACAGAAAACCTAGTTTAGAAATATTGTAGTTTAAAAGAACATCGCCCACTGTAAAAAAAAAAAAAAAAAAGCGGTGGGGAAAATATTTAAGGATTTTAGTTTGTAAATACAGAAAAAAAAATTTGCACATATATAACAGCATACAAAATTCGGCTGAGAAAAAAAAACAAAATTTTAAAAGGTGGCGACTAAAAATTGATTGTTCTTGAAATTATTCACCATGAAAAATATTTTATGTGCTATCCTGGTACTTCAAGAGCAAATTATTAAAAAATGAATGTTCTTTTTTTAGAGAAAAGTTGCACAAAATTTACTTCCAGACGAAATATACGTAATTACTTATTCTTAAAAAAAAAAAAAAAAAAAAAAAAAAAAAGTTATGAAAAGTGGAACTCATACACTTTTGTAATACTAGAATGGAATAAATAAAATTCTTAATCAATTAATTAATTATTAATTTATTTAATTTTTTAATTTTACAACACTCATGTAATAAAAAACTCTCTTTTTGGATGTCTGTACCAAAAATATTAAGTGCTTAATATTTTCCAATAGCACATACTTTAATTAGAGTTAATCGCCTTGCTTATGATAGAGATACTTTCATTATTTACGAAAAATCTTAAGAGAAATTTCTAGATTTTGTATTAATTATATGTATATATATTTTAATATGTCATTTATGCCGAATTATATATAAGTGCACGTGCATCTTTTATTGCAATAAAATAATTATAATTTCATACATGTATGTATATCCTTGAAAACGATGACAAAACGTGTAATAAAATGAAAACTATAAGAGCCTATGAAAAAGTAAATAAATAATATACGCAAATTTTTGGGATAGACAGGGATGGAACACGGGCGCAGAATTCATACCGGAATCTGTTTAAGAAATTTTACTACCTATAATATCGTTGATTTAATAAATAGAAAATTTTCTTACATTGATAGTGGTATGAATACTGCTTCCGTGTTCCAACCCTGAATAGAATATAGGAACATCATTATAAATATTAAGGTTACAGAAGCATTGCGTTGTTAAACATATAATTAAAGGATATACAGGATCATTCCTCATTGAGTCGACAACCTTAGGGGTATAACAGGAAATTTTCATATGAAGCACAATAATGCACACTTACTCTGTCTTATATCAAACCATTTTCAAGCTACAGCAAATAGAATAAAAGAGTTAAAACTATCCTTCATTTTTGAAGTTTCTGAAAAAACTACATATTGAATATATGTTTATAAAGATTACAAAAAATCCTTCACAACGACACATGCTTTAATATATCTGCAATTAAAGTGGAATTCCAAGCGCTGAAAGAATTAAAGAAAATAAAAACAAATATCCTGTCAAAAATTTGATCAGCAATTCCAATAAAAAAAAAACTGTCTAGCTACAATGGGTAAAATTCACTAAAAATTGTCCCATTCCAATATCTTTGGAAATTGTTTATAATTAATGATATCGGTTGACTAGTGCGAAGTTTAGGTTTTTCTTTGTTGTACACAAATCGTTTTCATGTTTAAAAAAACGAGACTCCTCCCATCCCGTTTTGAAACTCCTCTTAAAAACTCACATTGGTACAGAGCTGCCAACCTAATCCGGCAAATTGCTAGTACCGCCCCTTTCTCTACACCACTTAATTTTTAAAGTAATTTTCTTCAAATATATTTGTGATGAATAAGGAAGGAAAAAACTCTAATAAATTACTGGTGTAGAAAAAGGGGTGGTACTAAGAATTTGCCGGATTAGGTTGGCAGCTCTGTTAGTACTTTAGTTTTCATCATACTTAACTTACATGGGGCCCATCAGCGGCCGAGCAGTTCCGCGCTCACAGCTGGTAGATGGGAGGTGCCGGGTTCGATCCCAGGACTCATCGGAATAGCCATTCGGAGTTTTCCGTGGGTTCCTACGAAACTCGCATAAATACGGGCTAGGACCCTTTAGAAAGACCCCCACGGAGGGTATTCCCCTATAGGCCTAGGACACATACGGAGTGAATCGGCCTTAAATCCTTCAACCAACCAATCATACTTATATGTTAGGATTTATTTATTGAATAGGCAATAATTCATGTTTATGTCAATTATGTGTAAAATTATTATAAGCATTTATTTGTATTTTGAATAATTCATTTGTGTTTTGTTACACAAATAAAGAAATAAAACGGAAATTATTGTAATTAACACTTTCGCGACACCATGTTTTTGTCTTTTTGTTAGTATGTTCCACCTGTGGGCGTTATTCTTTTAAGCAAGATAATTTCAAAACAAGTTTTCCTGTATACATATTTATATTACACATGAATATAGGTGATGATTATTCGTTTTCTTATGAAATGAGATGATTATTATAATAATCATACTCTTTCTTTCTTATCTAGAGTATTTTAAAAAAGAACGGCCATTGGTGGAGCTACAAATTTCCAAACGACCTGAATCTATGTCAGCTGTCTCGAAAGTGTTAAACATGTGTGGAGTTTATACTTAAAAATATGTAAAACATCCGTATAAAATTTGTTAATTCTATAAAGTAATGGTAAACACAACACCGGGCTAGCCTTCCTTACGCATACATATTGTAATCCTAGACATGGAGTAGAAGTTTGTTTTCAATATTTTAATACTTATTTTTATTTTATTTTTCTACTGCTGTGTGAATTAAACACACTTTATTCTGGTGTTTTAGGCAATTTTAGAGATAACTCCACCTATGTTTAATTATACTAATTTCTGTACTAGAGCTGTTTTTTTTTTTTTTTTTTTTTCTTTAAATCAAAATACTGATGAAAGGATTTAATAAAATACGATAACAGATAAACGTAAATTATTGTTTTTGTAATGATTAATCAGTAAATCAATGAATTAAAGTGTCACCAAAAATGAAAACTTATAGAAGTTGTCAACACTTTCACGACCTCTGACGTGAATTCACGTCATTTGAAAATTTGTAACTCCGCCGGTTGGCGATTCTTTAGATTACATAGGTTGCATTATTTCTGGGCAATATACCCAATATTCACATTTGTGCAATCATTGCTCTATGGATACAAAGTCTCTGATTAGAAGAGAGTATAATTGTAACGAATTATCATTTATAACTGTAATAATAATAGAAGACGTCTGATTGTCTGTCTCTCTGTCTGAGTTGGTCGATTTGCCGCTCATCCTTCAGTGTTGCCATATTTTTTTTATTCAAGACACCAAAAATTCTTAGAAGTAGCATTTGACATATATAAAATGCGAATAAAATCGAAGGTACGTTGATCACGTCACTTCTTAAAATTATTGGTGTAAGTTAAATAAAAAGTGCGCAATCTGTAATAGGTGGCGCTGTCTATAGCGACTAGTAACGGGTTAACTAGATGCCTGTCGTGTAGCTTGGAAACTAAGCAACAGTTGAAGCGGCAGACAGCGCCAACTAGTAAAGAATACATGACTTTGTCATTCAACTCACACCAATAGTTTATAGAAGTGATACATTATATAAAATTGACGTTTCTTCGATTTAATTCGCCTTTTATGTATATAATATCAGATTTCTAAAAGTCTTTGGTAGATGATGAATAAAAAAGTCGCGCAATCTGTACCAGGCGGCGCTATCTACAGCTTCAACTGTTGCCTAGTTTCCGAGCTACGCGATAGGCATCAAGTTAAGCAGCCTATGGTCTGACTGTGCATCTATACGTTCAGCCCCTACTGAACGTAGAAGTATAAATTTCACATACGGGTGCTCAGAAGCCTTCCCGACGGGACAGTGAAAAAAATAATTAAAAATTTTAATTAGTTGTGGGGATATTAATTAAATTGTTGACCTATGTCTAATCAAAAAATCGATCTCAGTGACTGAGAATTCACCGCGATCGCATAGAAATAGATATTTTAACTGAGTTAAAAGCAGAAAAAGGGGAAAATAAATTAGAAATATTAGTCCGATTTTTACGAATTCGGTATTAAATGAAAGGGACAATTTTTCCGAATCTAAGAGTGCAAGTAGCTTATCGATACAAAAATTAGATATTTTTTAATAAACTAAACTATGAATTTTAGGTGGCAACATCATTTCAAATGCCAGACGACTGACTGCGATGAAAAAGGAAATGATTGTAACCAATTAAGATATCACGTGTTTTACAGTGGGGGGAAAAATTGCAATTTTCAAGCTTTTTCAAATTTTCATTCACGTTACATTTAAATTAATATTTGGCATAGACAACATATTATAAAGCAACAGTTCAATTTTCATGAAAATATGTGAATAAACAAAAAAGTGACATTTTTATTGGGAATTATATTTATCACATCTCACGTGACCAATAAAATGCAAGACTAAGATTTCTTTTGTATTTTGTAGTATTTTAAATTGAGATATGCCGTTGAAATTTCGTAATATTTGGTTTTAACGCCCGATAATTCGATTATGAATATTTTTTAAAGTGTAGAATTATTAGGAAGGGCTTAAAGAGGAGGGGGGGGCGAAGTGCAAAAAAAAAAAAAAAAAAGAGTTACAGCGTTTGAAATTGGTTTGCTATTAGGTTTTAAGGCACGATAAATCGATTGTGGATATTTTCAGGTGTAAATTTATTAGGAGGGACGGAAAAATGAGTGCCAAAGGGACAAAAATATAGAAAAGGGACAGAAGTTTCGGAGAAAAGAACGGAAAACCCAGAACGCCTTTATTCTTTTATATTTTGCGGAGTTTCGAATTTCAGTTTCCGTCACCAGAGGGCGTTTTGATAATTTAATAATTCTATGTCTAGAATTCTAATTATGATTAAATTACTTATACAACGTCATTTAAAAATATTGCGGACATTTAAACTGATATAAATTGTTAAATTCCGTGCGGGGGTTTCAGAGAAAACCAAAAAAAAAAGCCAGAACACCTTTGTTACAATTTCTCCAATTCTAATTATGAAACAGGTTTTCGAAATCCGATTCTCCGCTCACATTTCGTATTAAGGATTGTTAACACTATTTAGCCCGCAGTTACGCAAGTACAGAGAAAAACCACCAAAAAAAAAAAAAAACCAGAGACAATTTTTTTATAACAATGCTTATATTACCTTTGTAACTTAACTTCTACTTAACATAATTTCATAGGTAAAACATCATTTTAAAAGTCATTTAAATTGAAATTGAAAAGTAATTCGATTGTGAATATTTTTGAATGTGTAGAATTATTAGAAAGGGTATGAGGAGACGTGGGTTAGGGTGGCAAAAAAAAAAAAAATAATAATAATAATAATAATAGTTACAGTGTTTAAAATTGGTATTATTAGGTTTTTAAGGCAAGAGAAATCGATTGCGGATATTTTCGAGTGTAAAATTATTAGGAGGGATGGAAAGGGGGGCGAAGGGGCTAGCATGTAGAAAAGGAAAGGAAGTTTCGGCGAAAACCATGGAAAAACCTGGATCTTTTATTCTTTCATATTTTGCAGAGTTCCGAATTCGAATTTCCGCTAATATTTCATACTAAGCATTTTTAAAGTTATATAGCCTGGAGTTACGCATGTTTCGGAAAAAACCACGGATAAGTCAGACACAAATCTTTTTATCTATAATAATAAAAGAAGATGTGTGGCTGTCTTTGCATCTATACGTTTAGTTCCTACTGAACGTTAGAAGTACAAAATTTGACATACGGGTGCTCAGAAACCTTCCCGTGGGGATAGCGAAAAAAAGAATTTAAAAAAATTTAATTAGTTGTGGAGATATTAATTAAAATGTCGACTTATGTCTAATCAAAAATCGATCTCAATGACTGAGAATTCACCGCGATTGTATAAAAATAGATATTTAAACGGAGTTAAAAGCAGGAAAAGTGGAAAATAGAAATATTAGTCTGATTTTTACGAATTTGGTATTAAATGAAAGGAACAATTTTTCTGAATCTAAGAGCGCAAGCAGCTTATCGATACAACAATTTGATTTTTTAAAATTAACTAAACTATGAATTTTAAGTGGCAACATCATTTCAAATGCAGTGATGTACTGCGGTGAAAAAGGAAATTATTGTAACCAATTAAGATATCACGTGTTTTATAGTGAGGGAAAAATTGCAAATTTCAAATTTTTCTAATTTTCATTCACGTTACATTTAAATTAATATTCGGCATAGACTGCATATTATAAAGCTACACTTCAATTTTCATTACAATATGTGAATAAACGAAAAGTTACATTTTTATTGGGATTTATATTTATCGCGTCTCACGTGACCAAGAAAAT
Source organism: Salticus scenicus (assembly GCA_963930645.1). Lineage (NCBI taxonomy): Eukaryota > Metazoa > Arthropoda > Arachnida > Araneae > Salticidae > Salticus > Salticus scenicus. The sequence continues at coordinate 222,659,159 of OZ005661.1, forward strand.
GCAAGATTAAGTTTTCTTATATATTTTGTAGTATTTTAAATTGAGATATTCTGTTGATATTTCGTAATATTTGGTTTTAATGCCCGATAATTTGATTGTGAATATTTTTCAAAGTGTAGAATTATTAGGAAAGGCTTGAGGAAGGTTGGGTTAGGGGGGCAAAAAAAAAAGAGTTACAGCGTTTGAAATTGGTATTTTTAGGTTTTCAGGCAAGATATATCGATTGCGGATATTTTAGAGTGGAAAATTATTAGGTAGGACGGAAAAGGCTGGTGAAGGGGCAAAAATGTAGAAAAGGAACGGGAGTTTCGGAGAAAACTATGGAAAACCTAGAATGCTTTTATTCTTTCATATTTTGCAGAGTTCCGAATTCGAATTTCCGCTCACATTTTGTACTAATGATTTTTAACGTATATAGCCCGGAGTTACACAAGTTTTGAAGAAAACCACGGATACTTCAAACACAAATCTTTTTATAAAAATGTTTATATTACCTTTGTATCTCAGCTTCTAATTAACTTAATTTCATAAGTAATATCTCATTTTAAAAGTTATTTGGAATTGAAGAGTATATGTTGAAAATCTCTGTCACCAGAGAGCGCTTTGATATTTTAATAATTCAATATCTCCAATTCTGATTATGAGTAAATTACTTTTAGGGAGTAGATTGATCATACCGGGTTGCGGATTTGCCACGATGAGAATTTTCAAAGCTATACTTTAATATTATTATGAAATACTTGGTGAATGAACAGTCTGTTTCAAATCATGAAACGTAAAGCGGCGTCTTAGCCGCCACAGAGCGCAAAAATTTCAAAGCTATTTGTGCTATGTGCGAGCAAACTGTTGTAGGTTCTAAAACGGGAATAAGGCACCGCAGGCGCCATCGAGCGGGACTTTGCTAAAGTCAGAATTTTAAAGGTCATAACATGGTGAGTGAACAGGCTGTTTCAGATAATATAACGGGAAGAGAGCGACGCAGGCGCTACAGGGCGGTAATTTACTGCGCTTAAATTTTTCAATAAAGTTATTTTCACTATATGTCAATAAGCTGTTGTAGGACTTGGAACGGTAAAAAGGCACCGCAGGCGTCACCGAGCGGGAGTTTCTTAAAGTCTGATTTTTTTCAAGGATCGCGAACCAGTTGGGCTCCGAAGGCGGTTATTCATATGAATACAGAAAATATTCATTCAAATAAAACTAATGTAATGTGAAAGAATAACGGAGGAGGAGCTTACTGTCAAAAAGATAAAAACATGCTGTCGCGAAAGCGTTAAGGGGAATTTCAAGACATGATGGGAGGAGTTTCGCTTTTGGAAAACGTATAAAAGAATTGTGTTAAACGCACAGATAAATATCTCGGGCAGTCGTCAACCAATATTGTTCCTTATAAACTTTTACGTAAGCTTTTGGAACAAAACCAATTTTTTATAAATTTTATCCATTGTAGCCAAGTAGAAGGGTTTTTCTGGAATTGCCGGTTGAATTTTTGGGCGGATATTTGTTTTGCATATTTTTCACAAATTCGTTGCTTGTGACTCATCATTCATTAAGTTTTGCTAACGCAACTGATGTCATTTTGTAGATTTCTTCACCTTTTTCGAAATATGTGCTTAATTTTTTTATTGAACTTTTAGAAATTTCAAATTGAGAGTATTCTAAGATTTATAGCTCTTCATTCTATTTGCAGTAGCTTGCAAACGGTTTGACATAGGAAGTACCCGCATCGGTCCCATATTTTCACGTGTGTTTTATTATTTTAATACCACAAATTTTTTATACATTTTTTGTGGAGATTTAAAGCTAAAGTAATATGTGAAAGTATACTGATTGATTAAAGTAGTTTGAAAATAATAATGTACATGTAAATGTTGGAAATAATTCTTAGGAAATGTTGGTCTATGTAAATATTGGACGTGTTTGACAGACATTTTTACGTTCCACATGTACTCGGTGTGAATAACAAATTTACCATTTTATATCTGTACTGATAAGTATAAAGGATTTAAGTCCATATTCTTCATTTTTCAGGAGACGAAAAATAAAGTTTAACTAGCTAAAAACAAATCAGAAGAATCGATTAGGAAAAAGGTATTTCGTTGATTTATACCCTTTATACCATTCAGTGGTTGTCAACCTTCATTTAATAACGGGAAAAATTGAATTAAATATTTTATACCATCCATACATGAATGGTAAATTTCTGAATTGGTCCTTTTTTTACCAATGGATTTTCTCAAAGACTAAATGACATAGAATTAAATCCTCTATACCAATCGATAGAGAATTTTTTTCTGAGTCTGACTATGTACTTAACTCAAAATCGACATTTTTGGACTTAAATCCTTTATACTTATCAGTACAGATATATGGCTGCGTATTTTTGTTTCCTTAGAACCCCAAATTCATTAAACCAGGGTGTCTGCTGAACTATCTTTTTTTCTTTTTCTTATTTTTTCCCTTTGTGATTATCCACTACTGCTTTTATACACCCCTTCTCATATTTATAAGGACACTTTATGTTTTGAAATAACTAATGTAAAAATAATTATGAACAAGATTATACTAAGTACACTTAATATATCTAGTATTATAAAAACCAAAACTATTATAATTTTTTTAATATGAAACAAAATTAATAAAAAATAATACCAAATATTTTTTTCTCTACGTTTTTAGATGTTCATAATTATAGGGACAAACAAGATTTTTTCGTTTTATTTAACTTACTAACGGATAAATTACAGTTGACATGCGAAATTGTTAACTACTGGGCTAGATTAATTCATATATAAGCCTTTAATTTTTCTTGGACGGACATTACTGATAATTCCTCGAAAGAAAGAACGTTCATGTAGTGAAGTAGGATAAATGTGTTTTTTAAGAGGAAGGATAATTTCAATCCGCCGAATTTCTAATGAAATTCGAAGATCTAAAATTGCTGAAGGAAATGTGATCAAACGTTGAACTGCTGGTTCGATAGGAGAGAAATCTGATGCAAAATCAGAGTTGTTTTAGAGCGATCGAAGACTCATAATTCCTCTTACTGTTCTACTCATAATGACTGCTGCTGAATTTGCTCGTAATTTTTAACGACAGGTTGGGGTCCACATTTATGCATGTTTAAAATAATTAATAATATGTTAAAATGAATAAAAAACCTGTAATAATCAATAAGCATTTAATGGGGGAAAGAACGCCTGTGTTAAAGTTGAATAAAGACAATATTAAATGGTAAAACGTTGCATTTTCGGGTGAAAAACATTTTATTCTTGATTAACTAAATAGTTTTAACAGTTACTAGCACGATCTGAAGATAACGAAAGACAAAGCAGATTTTTTAAAGGCAGATATGAATCGGGCATTTTAAAGGTGGATCTATGGTGCTCTGGGAAGCATTTTCTACTGAAGGCAGAATGAATTTAGTAATTTTTTCTTTTACTGTGAACATCAAGAAAATATCCGCAAATTTTAAATATGGAATTCTCAGATTTTTGTTAGATTTTGGAGGGTAATAATATTTTTTTCAACAAGACTTACATTTTTGCTCTACTTCTAGAGCAATAGGAAATAGTTTGAAGAAAGAAACTTCTGTATTATTGCTTTTCCCGTGGCCTAAAAGTTGAAGAAAACCTTTACTTATCATATTAGAAAAGTGCATGCAAGTGGAAAGCAATTTTAAATAGTTTAAATATATTCAGAATATCATCCATGCTGTATGAAATGGTATTGAAACTGAATATAAAAGAAAAAAAAATGTATATTATATATATATATACCAGAGAGAATATTTGACTGTTTCACCGTAAAAAGAGACCCCATAGAATATTAATATAAAGAATAACTGAAAAAAAATTACTAAGATTCGAGCTGCCCTTATAATTGTGAACACCTGAAAACTCATCTTTTTGACCGTATTTAAAGTTTTTTAAGATAGAAAAACGATAAAACTTTTTAAATATAGTCTATTAATGAAATTCAAATTAAAATATATATATATTTGTTTAAGTAATAGTGTTCAGTGTTTAGTTAATATAGAAAAACGGGTGTCCTTATAATTATGAGAACCAGTGTATAATTTCATTTCCCATAATCAATCATGAAATGATATTTCAGAGGTTTCTCTCTGAGATTTACCCTGTGTTGTTTTATGTGTGTGCGGTTTTTCCTCTTGTGCTAATGTTAAAAAATAACAAAAAAAAAAATTAAATAACGTATTAAGAACATAGAATTGTTTTTCTACATTATAAATTTCAGTTGATCTTGAAAATGTTTTTCTCACTATCCCCATCCTTCCTTAGAGTTTAATAATGCTTTCCAAGTAATAATAAGAAAAAAGTTTAACTTTTTTCTTATTATTACGTACGATTCCTATTCTTGTATTAGTTCCATAACCCTTTATGTTTAATTTTTTCTTTGCGCTTTTTGTTCCCCATTGGCAATGGAAGTGATTTTCAGTAAATTCCCCCCCCTCCCCCCCCCCTTAGTTCCTACCTTTATGCAGAAGAAGATGCGTGAACTAGTTCACAGGTGCTTCCGTTTCACATTGTTCAGAGTCGAAGTCGAAGTTATTTCAGAGTTTTACGAATCCCGGAAAAAATGGTAACGGTAAAAATGGTAACGGAAAAAATGGTAAACGGAAATAATGGTACCGGAAAAAATGGTAAACGGAAAAAATGGTAAACGGAAAGAATGGTACCGGAAAAAATGGTACCGGAAAAAATGGTAAGTAGAAAATTAGTTTTCTGAAACATCTGTACTATGAATCCATGGTATACATTGTCACCGAAAATGAGTGTCTAAAAAATAATCTGTAATGATGATCTGAAATTTGTATTATTAATTCCATGTTTAATGTCCTTTCGTCAGGGGTAAAACTACTTAATATGCAAGAATCCTGAAAATTGCAACATGCATGCGAAATGAATGGTTATTATTAAAAATATTATTCATACCTTAAAAAAAAAAAATAATAATAATAAACAGATATTGGAGTTCCTGATACATTATGAGACAAATAAAAGATTCAAAATAAGAAATTAATGTACAGTCGGGGAAAAAAAAAAACGCAGCACTTGATGGTATTTCGTTATTAATTGACGCAGAAAAACTTAATAGACACCATTCAACAGGAAATGAAATGCACTTTCTGAAAATGTCATCGAATTTTGAATTAGGGGTCATCTGCATATTAAAATGCGCGCCAATTTTGAGTTTTTCAATAGTAACACCCAATTTTGACTTCATATTCAAATTTCTGAGAGTCTGGCAGTGCGGAAAAGTATACTGTTTGTATACTTTATTTTTAGTATTCATAGAGTTATGATCAAAAATGTGTTAGGGGGCTATCTCTAAACATAGAAAAATGAAATTAAGATCCTACAAGAGCTAGACAAAATTATACTGTTTCACACCGGAAATATTTCAAGAAAAAAAGAGTTATAAAAGAAATAAAAATATTAACACCTTTGCAGTATCTTAATTATCGTGAATTTAGTTTTTTAGATATGTATATACTTTAGTACTTTTTTAGATAATTTTAGGTAGATTTAAATACATTACACTTACGATTGGTCAGACAATACTTTTTATAAAAGTGGAATATTTTTCAATTAAAAAGTATCTATCATGGATATACTGATCACCAATAAAGCTTAAATTTTCTTTCGTACGTGTAACATAATACACAAACTGAAATAATATAGCTATATATATATATATATATATATACAACAACGCATAAACTAAATCTTTTTGGATAAATTATTGTAAGGTTTCATAAAGTAAATATTAAACAATTTTAATAGCACTTACCAATTTTGGGTCAGTTGAACTCTTTGGAACTGTAAGATTTGTTTTATAATTTCTATGAAAATATAATTTCTTAATTAACGCTTTCGCGACTGCTGACGTAGATTCACATCATTTGAAAATCTGTAACAATGCCAGTGGGCGTTTCTTTCGTAATTTGTGTGTTACTTATTTCTTAAGCATGTACCCAGTGTTCATATTTTTGCAATAAAATATACTATGGATAGAAATATATTAATTAGAAAGAATATAGTTATAATGTATATCCATCTGTAATATAATTGTGACGCAGAAAATTTGTTTTGAAATATTTTATTTTGAGAGTATTTCAAACAGTAAACCCCGCCTATTTAGTTAATTTTTTTCTTCTAGTGTTCGTTTAAAGGATTCTAAATTTATCACCAGTAATCGATGAAGTAAATACCACTTGTGTATATTTTTGTCAAAAAATAAGGGGTTTAACACGATTACTCAAAGTCACATTCACTTTTCGTTTCTGTATTATTTTGTTTTGAAGAACGATAAAAGAAAGATAAAAGCTTTAGAAAACAGGAATTCTTGACACTAACACAAATCTCTAAAAATCAACATTTTTGTTTCATTTCTTTGCATTTGACGTTGTTGTTATATAATTTGACCCTTAAATAAAAAATAAAAATTTTTGTTCAATTTTCTCCGTTATTTTTTAAGATTTGCTTCGTTATCCCATTCAAAATTTTTTAAGAGACGGCCCCCTAAACCACTCCAAAAGAAAGATTTATTTATATCTCGAAAACTAATAACTGGAATGAGCTGCAAATTTGCGCACCCATATTTTTCAGCATTAGGATTCATTTTATGTAAAAATTAATATAGGTCATAATTCATAATTTTTATGAATATGAATTTATTAATATTTTTCAGAATTAAAAATATTTTTCAGCATCAAAATTAATGATGGATTATGTTTGGGTGTCTTCACTGTATCTCGTAAAAAAAGAATTATATCGATCAAGTTATTTTTTGTGAAGATATTAATAAAAGTTTGAAATATGAATTTAACATTAGCACCTTCAAACTTTGAACGCTTATAACTCTGTGAAAAAATAAGCAAAATATACAACCAATATACTTTTTCGCATTGTCGCGATCCCAGGAATTCAAATATAAAATAAAAATGGGGCATTACCATTGAAAAAATCAAAGTTGGTGCGCGTTTAATATGTAGACGACCCCCAATTCAAAATTTCCGTTCATTTTCTGAATCTACTCTCAATTCCCCGTCGAATGATACCTATTACATTTTTGTGCATTGAAAAGCAACGGAGTTACATCGAGTGCTGCGTTTTTTTTTTCCCCGACTGTACAAACAAATTATTTAGCACGAAATTCAGAGACAGCAAAATTTTTAAAACCCATAAAAGTTACAAATTTCTTTCGTACGCACTAATAAATGAAAATTAATAAAAATCCATATTAGATAAGCTTTTTATATTGTGTAATCCATGTTAATTCTAAACACAAAATCTATAATAAATTAATAAATAATAATTATAATAAAATATTTTGTCTTGATTTTGCCTCCAAGGCAGTTGCACGTGTTTGCACCTGATGAAGAAAGGCTACGTTCTTTCGAAACCGGTTGTGCTGATTTAAATTTTATGGTGTGTGAAGAAGTTTTAATTACTTTCGATTGACTGTACGCCAGTTTTTGAATTTATTTTTGGTTTCTCTTTTTATTAGAAATTATATCGATTATATTATAAGGGATTTGCACATTGGTAAATCTTTTATAAATGATAGAACATTTTTAGATTTATTACATTTTGACGAGTGTATTTCGATTTTTTCCCTTTTTCTTTTTTTTTTTTTCGATATTTACCATAAAAAAGGTCTATGTTACAGATGTCTTTAAAAATATGAGCACCTGACCCGTCACTGGAATACGTCTTCTAAATTGCTATGCCCTTCTTTTTCTAAATGAAAATTCTTTCATCTTTGAGTAGTTCATTCTTATATTGGGTATCTTGTCCTGTTTCCATGCCCCTTATAACAAACTCATTGATTGACATATGGGTCGAGCGGATAAGAATGGTTCCCAAGCGCATACAATTCACGGCTAATATGTATATATAGTTTATGTTTAACAAAAAGTATATATCTTTAGAATTTGGGCTTTAAAAAAAAAAAAAAAAAAAAACATATCTGCATTTTATTTGCTGTGTATAACTATGACAGTCACACAAGTCAGTGGCGTAGCGAGCATAACGGGCGCCAGTCACACGGTTTCTTTCTGGTGCTCCCCCTTTCTCCCATAATATATATATATATATTCTGAATTTTGCTTTAAATTTTTTCTGTTTAATTGAGCTAGTATTTGTAGAAGAACAGAGTTTTTTTTTTTTTTTTTTTTTTTTCAATTTCCCTTACCGAAATATGTTAGAGAAGAGTATTGTTTTAGGATCAAATTTCGGAAATTGAGTTTTTGTGATATTTGAAAAAATTGAGGTCCCTCAAATTCTAAAAACAGGTCATTAGCGGTTTATGTGTTTGTTATGTGTGTTTGTTATCGTAACTTGGGTTTGAACTTTGGACTTTCCGTCTGTCACATAGTTGCGAACATCTTAATTAATATTCAGTAGTACTATTAGTATCCGTCGCTTTTTCGCAGTGGTTTATTTTTAGAGTAATTCGCTCCAAATGTATTTAAGATTAAATAAAAAAAAAATTCATATTCACGCTTGTTTGGGAAAAAACCACGAAAAATTCTGAATGACTGGGTTAGATCGAGAAGTGTGATTTGGGTTTGAACTCGGGACCTCCCGTCTAGCACATAGTTGCCAATATCCTAATTATGTTCCATAGTACTATTAGTATCCACGGCTTTTTTTTCCGCACTGGTTTATTTTTAGATTAATTCGCTCCAAATGTAATTAAAATTAAATAAGAAAATTCATATTTACTCTGGTTTCGGAGAAAACTGCGAAAAATTCTGAATGGCTGGGTTAGATCGAGAAGTGTGACTTGGGTTTGAACTCGGGACCTCCCGTCTGGCACATAGTTGCCAATATCCTAATTACGTTCCGTACTACTATTAGTATTCGTGGCTTTTTCCGCACTGGTTTATTTTTAGAGTAATTCTCTAAAATGTAAAAATGATTAAAGAAGGGGGGAAAAAACCCTCAAAAATCGTCTGGTGTGAAAATAAGGCGGGTACTAACATTACTACAGAAAATTAATTAAGATGTTGGCAGCTATGCTATCTTCTTCGAGAGCAGAATATTTCTAACACTGAAGGGGAACTCTTTATTTATAATTTTCCATTGATCAAAATTTCTCTATAACTTTTACTTAAAGAATAAATGTATGGAGATACGTAGTTTTTGATTCTCTTTCCGACATAATTCAGTGTATTAAAATTATAAACTAAACATGCATTTAATACTTCTAGTAAATAATTAACACCAAATAGAAAAAAAATATATATAATTAATTAACGTATGGCACTTTTATCGGATTTAAAATGTATTAGTTTAATATTTTTAAAAATTGGCTGAACTATAAAGAAGTTTGTTCGATAAACGATATGTTAATGTATGTGCATTAAGCTGTTTTTCTTTATTAAATTTGGTGTAATAAATATTTAAAAGCAAGGGATTTTCTTTTGTTTTGATTTTAAAAGATCATCGATTTGTTATAAAACTATCTTCTACATGCAGAATAACTTTCGAGATTCGAAGAGCTTGAAAAATAAATAAATAAATAAAATAAAGGGTGGGGCGGTCCTTTATTAAGCATATTTCTATGACTCAAACATTCTTTCTGTAAAGAAAAAAAAGAAAAAAAAAATCTTATGAGTTTATATATTTTTTTTATCGCTGAAAATAAAATTAAATTTACACAAATGTTAAGTATACTTTTTAGGATGGAGGACTATTAGTTTCAATGTGGAATAAAACGTCCTCGCCAGTTTTGTGTAACACCAAAGAAAAGGGAAAGGTGGTGGGGTGGGGAGTTAAAGAGGAAGATTGCAGAATAAAATGATTTTTTATTTCACCATTTTACCGATTTTAATGATATATAATATAAGGAGATTCTATAACTGTCACTTACTTTTTATGACGATCACAATGAGCGTATTATATACTTGGGTGGGGGGGGCAAGGGGGCGCAGATGGAAATGAAATATATTATTCGTTAAACTACCCTATAATCGATTAAAACCAAACCTTTGTGTATATACAACGTGCAGTTTAAGAAAAATTACAGAGAGTGTTACACATATCTGAACAGTTTACTAGGGGAGGGGGGGGGGGCAGAGTGAAGAAAATGGTTGTTTTTATATCACCATGCTACTTATTTATATGAAACTTTGTACTATCACTTACAAGTTACGTATAGTTGATAAGGGTGAGTAGGGGTAGGGGGGGCAGATGAAAAATAAAATAATCTTTTTAAATAAAACTTATTATCGATTTTTGTATTCACATTTTGTGTAAATATCACTTATTGTTACTATTAATGAAAAATCAGTAAGGTTACATATTGGGGTGGGGGGGGGCACAGGAGAAAAGAAAATGAATGTTTGTATCACTATATTTTGCATTTTAATAAAATTTATTATAAATATCATTGAATATTTAGAAAAATTTACGCTGATTGCTGTATATATCTTGGGGGCAATGGAATAAGGGGCAAATGAGAAAAATTATTGTATAAATATCACAATGTTACCAATTTTAATTAAAATTTCAAAAACTATCACCTACCTTTAATAAAAACTTTCAAAGAGTGTTACGTATATCTAGGAGGAGGGGAGGACTGAGCGAAAAAAATATTGTTTAAAAATCACTTTGCCTTATATTTATAGGAAATTTTGCATAAATATCTCTTATTGTTTATCAAAAATTGAAAAGAGGGTTACACTACCTGGTGAGAGCTAGGGGCCCACATGGAAAGAATATATTTTATAACATCTTATTGCCGATTTAATGAAACTTTGTAGAAATATCACTTAGCATGTATAAGACATTACAGTGAGGTTTAAATATCAGTTTTATTCTCTTCCTAAGTTTGTACTCAAAAATTCAATATATGATTCAAATCTGAAAAAATGCCCCAAAAATAAAATTCCTTCTTTTAATCTGTCTCTTTTGATCCCCCCCCCTCCCCCAACGTAGAAATAAACTTACGCTCTCGTTGATGTTTAGCATGAGTTTTACAAGGAGAAATTAAGAAAAGTGCCCTTTTTCTGGATCGCAGAAAAAGGGCACTTTTCTTAATTGTAAAATACTTCCAAATACGAAAGATAGCAAAAATATTTTATTTCTACGAGGGGAAGGGGGAGAAATGGGACAGATTAAACAAAAAAATTCTCTTTCAGAGTAATCTTTTACCAATGTTTGACATTACATTTTAATTCATGTCTTATGCAAACAATGCATTGAATTTTTGCATGCTAACTTAGAAACTGAAAGATTCTGCGATGCGTAGCCCTCTCTAAAAATTTCCATAAACAATAAAGGATATTTATACAAATTTCCAGTAAATATGAAGCAGTGTGATTTAAAAACAATCGTATTTTTTTTTCTCTGCCCCCACCTTGACCGCCAGGTAAAGGTAACACTGACCGTATAATTCTTCATTAAAAGTAGGTGATAGTTGTTAAAATTTTAATTAAAATTGGTAACATTTTGATACTTATACAATCCTTTTTTTTCCTCTGATCCCATAGCCCCCCAAGATATACATAACAATCAGCGTAAATTTTCCTAAAAATTAAGTGATATTTATAATAAATTTTATCAAAGTGCAAAGTTTGATGATACAAAACATCATTTGTATCCTCCTGTTTCCAGCACCCTCCCCCACCAACCCTCGCCCAGACATATGAAACACTCACTGTAATTTTTCGTTAATAGTAAATGACTTCGCACAAAAAAAAAAAAAATAATAATAATAATAAAATAAAAAAGTGTTGTTTAAACATATTTTGTTTTTCATCTGCCGCCCTTCCCCACTCACACACTGGCCCCCTTTTTTAGCCACAGGCAACTTTCATTATAATTTTAATAAAAAGCAAGTGATAGTCATACAAAGTTTCATATAACTAGATATAAAAACAACCACTTTTTTTAGCCTGCCCCTTCTTAGCAACTCCCCCCCCCAGATATGTGTAACACTCACTGTAATTTTTCTTAAACAGTAAGTGGTATATACAGAAAGATTTGTTTAAATCGATGCTAAGGTAGTTTACGCAAAATATTTTTTATTTCCATCTGCAACCCCCCCCTCCCCATCCCTCCAGGTATATAATACACTCATTGTGATTTTCATAAAAAGTAAGTAATAGTTATATATACCATTAATAACGATAAAATGGTGACATAAAAAATTATTTTATTTTCCTCTCCCCCCCTCCAAATACTTACTGTAATTTTTTCAGAAATTGTACATGATTATACAAAGTTTTTTTTTTTTAATTATTATTATCGATAATAGGGTAGTTTAAAACAGAAGATATTTTATTTCCATCACCCCCCCCCCCCCCCCCCACCTTGCCGCTCAGGTATATAATATGCACATTATGATTTTCATAAAAAGTAAGTATAGTTATACAATATATCAATAAAATCTGTAAAATGGTGATATAAAAAATCATTTTGTTTGCCTCTGCCCTCCCCCTCTCTTTAACCCACCACAAAGTATGTCTGAAAATTACTGTAATTTTTTCACAAATTGTACGTAATTATACAAAGTTTTTTTTTTTTTTTTTTTTTAATCAATAATAGGGTAGTTAAAAAAAGAATAAATTTTATTTCCTTCTACATCCCTCCCCCCTCCCCCCAAGTATGTCTGTCACATACTGTAATTGTTTCACAAATTGTATGCGATTATACAAAGCTTCATTAAAATCGGTAGGAATGTGATGTAAAAACAATTGCTTTGCTTCGATCTGCTCCTAGTCTCCCCCCCCCCCCCTTCCTCCAGGTATACACTAATTGAATATTGTACCAAATCAATTGAAATTTCTAAAACTGTAATCTGGAAATCATTCTGTAATTCTTTATTTCACATTATTTTGCAATTTGCGAATTGGAAAAGTGCCCTTTTTTCCGGGATCTCCTTACAACATTATTGTGACAGTAGTTCCATTCTCACTTTTTGTACACAACTTGTTTTCATATCTCTAGGTATTCATATAGCTAGAATGGATGAATAGATCTATAATCGACTTAAACAAATTTGTATAATGTCAATATTTCTAATTTCAGCAATAACTAAAAATACATTTTAAATGTTAATCATATAAGTAATGTAATGTTTTAAAACACATTTAAAAAAAATAATAATATTTCCTGTATTATCTTTTTATTAAATACATTAAATAATGCTAATCATCTCAGTTATTTTTAAAACTGTATCTGAAAAAATTATAATTTGTGTTTAAGTGTTTTTTGTTTCTTATAAGGCAGATTTGTGAAACCTAAAACATTTGGTGGGCCCACAAAGAAAAAAAAAATCACTTTTTTTTTTTTTTTTTTTAACAAAAAACAAACAAGCACCTTGAAAACTGTTAACGAATTGACCGGTTCCAGTGGGTATAATCGGATCCGTATAATCACGACCAATCTTGTTCTTCCTCTAGGGAGAGAGCGGAGTTAGGCCGAAATAGAATGTTCCGGAATGATTAGCACTCTCGCTTCAATAATACAAGTTAAAAAATGACCTTGACATTATAAGTTCAAAAACTTCACTTCTTCCATTGAAAATGAATCAGGAACAGCAGGAACTTATAACGATCCAAAACTCTTCTGACCACTTCAGTTTTGAGCCACTCAATAGCTGTGTAAAATCGCTTTCATCATGATATGATAATGATATTATTGCAATTTGATTTTACTAATTTCTCTCATTACCATTTTTTCCGTTTACCATTTTTTCCGGTACCATTTTTTCCGTTACCATTTTTACCGGTTACCGAGTTTTACAGTATAATATGTAGTGGTTGAAGAATCGCGAAAGTAATTGTGTCGGTTCACACCCTGAATAAAATAAATTTCAGGTCAAGCATTATAAATTCCTGAAATTCAAAAAGTATTCCTGTCGGCAACATAATAATAGTTTTTATGTATAAAAAACAACGATGTACATGTCTCGCGTTTTTTTTATACTCATTAACACATTCGCGACCGCTGACGTAGATTCACGTCATTTGAAAATCTATAACTCCACCTGTGGGCGTTTCTTTTGCAATTTGTATACAGTGTTGGGCATAATTGATTAAAAAGTAATTGAATTACAATTGAAATACAAATCAATTACAATTATAAATATTTTACTGTCAATCAATTAATAAATAATTGATTGACAGTAAAATAATTATAATTGTAATTTAATTGTAATTCAATTGTAATTCAATTAATGTTTAATTAATCATGTCCAACACTGTTTGTATGTTTCTTGTTTCTTAAAAATATGTATAATATAGATATTTGTACAACCAATATTCAGTGGATACAAATACGTTGATTAGAGGGAGTATGATTATAATGTATATCCATTTATAATATAAATGCGAATATCGAAAATTTTGTTCTGAAAAATTGTAACTTGGGAGAATAACACCCACAGGCGAAACTTACTGTAAAAAAAAAAAGCATGCAGTCGCGAAAGTGTTAATAAAGGCTACTATTCTGAATTTCTGAATTTGTTTTAGACCAATAAATATTTTACAGTAATCATCTATAGCAGCCCTTTTAATCTTGTGGGGCTTCTTGATTTGTGTGAAAAATTGTTTAAATATCCTAAAATTTGTCTTTGGAATTTATAGATTAATAACACATTTATTTGCACATTTGTAATTAAAAATATTTAATTTTAATTTTAACTTTAATAACAAACTATTAAACTTGAGCACGCATTCATAATTAGGTAGATTCCTTATAGGAGATCTACCTATTGCAATGGTTCTCATGACACGACTTCTGGAAAATTTCTTCATATCTTCACCGATCATGACCCCTAGAACCCAAAACCACCCTCCGTTCAAAAGTTTATATATATATATATATATATATATAGGTATATATATATATATATGTATAACGCTTTTTCCCATGTTAAGTTGTGAACACGATAACTAGAGTAATTTTTATTTAAATTTAACCAGCTCGGGATATGTTGTCAGGACAGTAAAAATCTCGGTCAAGTTCGTAGATGGGGTATCCAGCTCAAAGGGGGTGGAAATGGTGGGGGATGGAAATTTTCCTTTGCCCATAATTTCTTTAATATTGAAAATAGGGGGAAATTTCAAATCAGTCGAATTACCGCCTTACTCTAAAGCTCAATTTTCGTATTTAAACTTTTTCGATAGCTTCAATTGCTTAGAAGTTACAAGCTAAAAAGTGTTTTTTTGTGTGTTGAAGCCGACATTTTCTATAGCTTTCATTGCAAAAAATTTATAATCTGATGCTTATGTCACGTGCAAACGATAATAAAAAAGATAGCTGAAAATATAATAAAATTTTAATCATGTTTTTAAACAATATAATAATATGATTAAAAAAAAAAAAAAAGTTTAATTTAACGGAAAATATGACGTCACAATTACAACAATGTACTCGTAGTGAGAAAAGAGAAATGAAATTTTATCCGTGATTTTAAACAAATAAAATAAAAGTTAATAAATAAATAAATTAATATGTAAATAAAATCAATATATCTTAGGGCTAAGCAGATTTAGACCATAGAATAATAATAAAGGAAGAAGGAGCGTACGTGTTTTGGTTTCGGTTTGTAAAATCCAGGAATGCCGGGTATAGGGTTGTAACAGTGCTTCCATCTGATTGGTTGGCGACTTGTTGGCGAGATTTTTGAATCGTCTCGTCTCTCTGTCAATCATTCTGCGAGGCAGCATCCACAACAAACAGTGATAAATGCGCTGAGGATGGGTGCCCTACTTCAAAGTTGAGAGGAGCAAAAGTAGCTTTCGCTGGCATTTCACTAGAAGGGGTTTCTAAGCATTAGAGTATTGGCGTGCTCCTTCTTCCTTTATTATTATTCTATGATTTAGACTTAGCTTTTTATTATGACATAGATGCTATAATGTAAAAAATAAATGTCATCGTTAAAAAAAAAAAAAAATCGTGTAAATCGATGCTAAACGAATTAAACTGTCATGGTAGAAAAAGTAATAAATTTGGGGACATTTAGGTATTATCCCTTTGACAAATGCACTGGGGACGATTTTAATGAATTTTACGTTGAAGTTTATTTTCATAAAAACTTAAATTTAAATTAAAGTATTTCATTACTCGAATTCCCTTATTTTGATAAATAAAATTATGCCATTTAAAAACAAAAATTAAGAACACTCTTTTATTGAAAAGTGAACTAATAAAGGTTTTAGAAAACTATTACATACTTTTAAATCTATGTATAAAAAAAAAAAAAAAAAAAAAAAAAATTAATTGTTGCCACTCGACATAATACAAATACATCCAAATCCGTGTCACATACGATAGTTTTGTATAAGTGTAAACTTTTTGTTTGCCCCTGATGGAAAAAGTGCATGCAAATACTTGTATCTAGTATTGTCATTGATTATGAAGTCGTGTGCAAAATTTCAGGTCATTCGGACGAGAAGAAGTTGCCCAAAATTGAATTGCAAAATTCCGTTACATACATTAATCCGCGATTGTAATGAAATGCTCGCCCTCTGGTGGGCTAAGGTGAAATTATCACACCACTGCATATCATCATATTATGCAATCGATTTTCCATGATGTAATGGCGGAGAAAGCCACGTGTATAAATACACGTGGCTATTATATTTACTAACAACTGCAGTTCAGAGAGCGCCATCTATCGATCATTACAAACGCGGATAGCTGCATTATATCAAGTTAATAAAAGTGTGTTAATTAAAATCCATGTTAAACGCTTTAATTAATCATTTAAAAATATAAAATTATAATAATACGTCAATCTTAATACAAATATCGTTTGTGGTAAATAGTTCAGAATGTCGGTTTAGGCAAGAATACAAAATTTACAATTGAGAGTAATACGTTACAGCTTCCTTTGACTTTTTATCTTGTCGAAACAAGATACTGATCTGTGAAGAGGTATGAGGTTTTTGCGTGGAAAGAAAATATAATGACGCCAAAGCTGCCTTTCTCCATCGCCAAGCTCGCCAAATTTTGTCGTCAGACAGCGAATTTTGTCGCCAAGTCAAAAATTTCATCGCCAACTATCAAATTTTGCCGCCAAATCACAAATTTCATTGCTAAGTCGCAAGTTTTGTCACCAAAATCTCGCCAAATCATACAATTTATTAAATTCGTAACATTGAAATTCAGCGGTGCCAAATGGTCCAATGTTAACTAATGTTAATGTTCCAGCTTATGTGAACCAAAACAGTTTCACTTTACAATTTTTACTCATCTGACAATAAAAATCACGAAAACGCAATACAAAACTTTCAATAATTCAATAAAAATTACAGTGAAATAACTATACAAAAACCGCTACCACTTAACTGTATTTGACTTGACCGTAGCAACGCCAGGCTTATCAGTGCTTGACCATAGTAAGGTCACAAGTGCATTTTCACGTTTGTATTATTATTATTATTATTATTATTATTATTATTATTATTATTATTTTTAAGAAAGATATTGAACAACAGTTATGGATTTCAAATAAAATTTATAATTTTGATTAAGATTGGGTGGGGAGGGGGGTGTAGCCCAATAGCCCCCTCCGGGATTCGCTATTGCTGGGATTGTATATCTTTAAGACTTCTAATTGTTGAATGATTATGAGCTTGAATTTTAAAAAATTGAAACATTTACAGACCAATAAATCTAGCCTAAAATTTTTAGGTAGATTGAATAAAACCCTTTTCTAGTTGAAAATTAAATTTCTTGAAAACAGAATAGCGACGTAAATATTGCAATGTGTGAGAACAAAGCCACTGGCTAAGTATTAATGCAGATGTAAAATTTCTTTACATTTGTAACATTAACGTAAAGGAATCTACCTTTGCCTTTAAGCTTGCCGAAAAGGGATTTTTTTTTAGTTGTGCTTGTTGGATACTAGGTTTCAGTACTAGTATTTACTATTAATTTTCACTTTATTTAAGCAGAGAAATCTGGTACAAGAAGAAATAAAAATAAATCCTCTAAAATACTTCGGACGTTGGGAACTCAGCGGTAAGTATTGCAAATAAAATTTTTTTATACAAAGCAATCGTTCAATCATTCTTATGATGATTTCTTATGAAAACATTAATGACGTTTGTTACGTAAAATAGAAAAAGATACTGAAAGTAGTGACTATTGAAAACTAAATAGGATGTGAAAAGGTCTCTAAGATATTGTGATTTACCACAGCATGAGTTTGTGCGAATGTGGTTATTATGTATGTAAGTAACTATTAAACTGTTACTAACACCGAGAAACTTACAAATTTTATTTATTATTTTTAATAATTTAACTTTACAGTCATAAATATCATTCAAATATTACATTTTAATTATTGCCACCAGTGATTTCATATTAAAAACGCATTATATAAAAAAAATCAGTTCAGTGAAGTTAATTGTTAAGTGAACTCTCTCTCTGGATGCGGTTGCGGCTGAATAGCTGTAGCTGTACAAAATGATTCCTGATAGTGCTAGTTACTAGCGCGTCTTTCTCAAATCGGCTCTCTACGAAACAGGCGAGTTTATTATACGTGCAGGTGGTAACGGAGAAAATGAGGGCTAGGTGTTGGGAGGAGGTAAGAGCCGCAATGAGTTTGTTTCGCTTTCGCGGTTACTTTGGTTGCAGTTCGTTACTGTTTTGATTACGACTAAGGCAGTTTAAAAGTCTGCAATAAAAGTATTTTTAAATAATTTTGGAGTGATGTATTATAAGCAATTCAAACATAATTAGAATTGGAGTTATTGAAATTTTACAATATTAAAGAGCTGCCTTCTAACATATTTTTGACATCTAATCTTCGATTCCAATTCAAATAAATTTTAAAATGATATATTATTTATGAAATCTTGTTAAATAGAAGCTGAGATACAAAAGTAATGTAAACATTGTTATAAAAAGATTTGTGTTTGATTTTACCGTGGTTTTCTCTGAAAGTTGAATAATTCCAATCTGAATAACGTTTGAAAAAACTAATGTAATGTAACAAAATGTAACCTGAATATCGGAATTCAAAAATCTGCAAAATGTAAAAGAATGAAGAGGTTCTTGGTTTTCCGTGTTTTTCTCCAAAATATTCATAAGAAATGTGAGTGGCATATGATTTATCTGGTTTTTAAAACCTAATAATACCAATTTTCAATACATTATTTTCACATTTTAGTACCTTTGCCCCCCCCCCTTTCTTGCTCCTCCTAATATGTTTTACACTTTTGAAAATATCCACTTTTTTAAGCAGTTAGTTAATCATTCTTTCAAATTAGTGACCACCTGAATATTCGACCATAATAAACTCGTACTTGGAGGGGGGGGGGGGGGTACAATATGTTGCTTTAAACAAATCTGATTGCTGCAAATACTACCTAACAAATTGTACATAGATCAGAAAATTTTCTAATACAGCAAACTCATAATCACAATTGCCTATGACAACCCCCCCCCCTCTGGTGAACACCACCAGCCAGTTCGCATCCCATAAAAATTTGACCATACAAACTAACACTTGCTGGTAGATTCAACCTGGTATATTGAATTCAAAACTGAGGTCAATTACTATGTGAAATACAGATATTATTAGTAAAAGTAAATTCTTTATTATACTATAATTTCAATTATTTAAAAATAAATAAAAACACATACTTTTTTTTTTGGTATATGATGTACAAAATATTCTTTTACATTCATTTTCACATGAAAATATATATTGCCTCAAAACCATGATGTCATTTCCCACAGGTTTGATAAAATCTAAGATGTGATAAATTATTAAGAATTTATCAAATCGTAATCTTTAATAATTATCATTTTAAGATATGAAAATTTTTTTAAATGATGCCAATTTCACAATGTTTTTTCATATTCATTTTCTACATGTGAAAATATACATATTGTCTTTACCATGACATCACTTTCACAGGTTTTGGAAAACATAAAATAATTCAAAAGCAAAATTTAAAATCAGGTTTCATATACAAAGGAACTTTTCTGTTTGTGCTTCATAGCTGCCATGCAGTTTAGTAAATCGCACACATGGCAAGAACTAAGAATAGTGCTACCTCAAGACTAAACCATTCAAGATCTTCTCTCACCAAGGCGATAGCTAGAAAAAAAATGTCGGAGGAAGGTTCAGGCTTTAGAACATAATAAGGAGTGTTAAAAATAAAGAATAACTCTATAATTTTCGATAATCTATAGAATTTCAAAGGTGCCCCCCCCCCTTTGGGTATGGCCTTGTCCTTTACAAAATTCATAAAGAAGAAATCTGTAATAATTAAAAAAATATATAATAAAAATTTGTAAATTCATTTGGTTTGAATCTATTAATACATACATTATTATTGTTACATTCTAAAAATTTATTATAATAATTTTAATTACTTTTTTGTAATTGCTTCTACTTTAGTTAAATGTTTTAGACATAATTAGACAGTTTATTACAGATCCATGAAATAAACTTGCTAGATTGTGAAATATCAGTCCTCAAACAGAAAAAATACCGAATCAGATTTTGTAATGATACAGATGTATATAAGATATAGTTAATCTCAGCCCCCCCCCCCTTTCTATACAACAATATGACAAAACAAACTGACTTGAATACACACAGGTAATTTTAATGTAAGTAGCAAGGCTATTAGCCAGGGAAGGGAGGGGTATTTTTGAAGATTTGTGAAAATTTTGAGTTATATGTCATTTTTAATACTCACTATTCTGTACTAAAGCTTTACCCCCCCCCCCCCCCCCCAAAAAAAAAAAAAAAAAAAAAAAAAAAAATCTAGCTGCAGCCTGGCTTGCTAGTTTACATTATAATAAGTTTTAAGTGATCCTAAATTCTTATTAATCTGGTGTCCACTTACACTGATTCAGAGTTTTGAAATTCCCATGCTTTAAATAATAAATATGCTTTAATTAATAATTATCTTTAAAATATGTACTTAAGAAAAAAAAATTAAATTTTCATATACATATTCCTTATTTATTTTTAAAAATATTTTATTAAAATAAAATTACTGTATATACTTATATTTAAAACACACCCGACATTTATTCATAAGTTTTTAAATGTAAATATTATCAGGATCATTATTTGAAACGATTTTCCCCAATATTTTATTGAAGTTTCAATAATAAATCAGTTAATCTTGTAATTTTCTAAATATTTACGTGATTAAAAAGTAACAACGTTTGTTGCTGTCAGAAAAAAAAAATAATAATAATTAAAAAAAAAAAAAAAAAAAAAAAAAAATCCAAAGTGCAGCAAGCTGTAACAAAGATTCAAAATTAAAGAAGTTTTAGTTATTTTATCAAAGCAAATTAAGCTATCTCTCTTAGCACAGGCAGCACGGATTAAACATTCTTAATCCGCGACATGCATACATCAACCGGATTTCCACATTCCACAGTTAGTTTCCGAGTTCGCTTCGCTGTAGAAGACATGCAAGTCAATCCATCATACACCCCCGTGTGAAAATAATAGACTAGTCTCACGCATGCCCAAGGAGGCCTAATAGCATTCTTTCATAGAGAGCCGATTTGAGAAAGACGCGCTAGTGTGCTAGTTAGTAATTCACAGATTGATGCAGAATCTACGTTTGAGGTATGGATGTTCAGCTCTAGTTTTGGACAAGCGGATAACCGCAGAACGACTTCTTGTGTTAAAACTTCGAAAAAAATTGTAGCTTGAGTTCGTGTCTCTTGCGCATGCGTAAAAAGAAAGCTGAAAAGGGAAAAAAGCACCGTATGGGGAGAAATTAAATACATTTTCCCTAAGTATATTTATGTTTGTTTACAACTAACATTTTTTTGACTGTGATAATTTTCTGACTCGTTTTAAGGAATTGATTACCAATATAAATTTTATCGCATCATTTAAAATATTTTATTCGTTTTTCTACGTTAAATGGCGAAGTCTTGAATGACAGAATTATTTTGTAATTAAAATATACGCTAAGGTGTCAAATGTTTCCAGGAAGTATGTATGGGACGTTATTCAAATGTAGGATATGGATGTTTTGTCTCTCTTACTTCTATTTCGGAGATTTTCAGCCAGTTGGTGTTACATTAATAGCAAAATGTTTTATTTATTTTCTTGCTTTAATGTAAACACTTGCAGGATTGCCTCGCAAGATTGTTTCAAGCTATTGTGATTTCAAATCAGTAAATTTACTTATCTCTATTTCTTAAAGATCAAGTATAAATTTATCTTTTTTTATTTAACCACGAATGTAACACATGATAAAGGATTTAATGTAGCTATTATATTTTTCACATACTTTGAATAATGTAATTGTAATACAAGAATCCAAATAAAGATTAAGTTGTAAATTTTAATTATTAT
The DNA here is from genome assembly GCA_963930645.1 of Salticus scenicus. Taxonomy (NCBI): domain Eukaryota; kingdom Metazoa; phylum Arthropoda; class Arachnida; order Araneae; family Salticidae; genus Salticus; species Salticus scenicus. The sequence continues at coordinate 222,681,494 of OZ005661.1, forward strand.
TAATAATCTTATTCAAATGTAATGTATATTAACCTATAATATTTTTCAGTTATGTAGGAGCAACTTTTATTTCTCATTCAGAATTATAATTTTTTTAATTATTCCATTACGCATAATATATATACATATAAATCGTTCTGTATTATTAAAATATTTTTATACTTAATTATAATACATTTACGTGTTCTGTTTTTCATGCTGAACAATACTTACTAATAACACTGTAATTTTTAAATAATCATCATTAGAATAAAGTATCATCATATTCTGATTATTTAAAGTAAGAACTGTTTTGATTTTGCTTCCCCCCCCCCCCCCTTCGCTTTTAACCAGGGAAATGGACATTTTTTTTTCCTGTTCATTCTCGATTCAAATTTCCTTCTCGAGGGCGAATTTTTTTTTTTTTTTTTTTTTTTTTTTTTTCATACATTGATTTATATTTTATTTGTTATTGTTTTAATTAATTATTATAATTTAAATTTGTTTTCATTACATTTTTTAGATTTAAAATTTCTACTTATTTTTGTTGAATTTATTTGTTATTTTACTTACAAATCAAATTTGCAAGGAGAAAGTTATATTTATTTCTGCAATAGATACAGAAGTAAATTCGCTGCATGATTGTCCAGAATGTGAAAAGAATTTTTCAAAATCTTCCAATTTATATACACATCTACGAAATATTCACGGTATTGAAACTTCTTTCCCAACATCCCTGATAAATTGCTCTCTTTGTCTTTCAAAGTTTAAGGCTAAAAAACAATATGAAGTACATTTGAGTGCGCAGCACACTATAGATTTGATTAAAAGTGAACTAGAATTTGAATCATTCTATTCTTTTCTAACATGGAAGAAAGAAACGGGCATCCAATATTTTCTTAAATTATTTAAAACAATATTTGAAAAGATTTTTTAAGAAAAGATAAAATACTAATAATTTTCAAAACTCAGCAACCAGAAGACACAAAATATATAACAGCTATATATATATATATATATATATATATATATATATATATATATATATATTGTAGCATAACAAAAGTTTAAACAGTGTTAAATGTGAAAATGTCACAAAGAAACTGAAACTAATCATAAATACAGTATGGTCATGTCATTGACAATCAATTGTAAAATCATTCAATCATTAAACTAACTATTAATGCTAATCGTTCAAATTTTCCTATTTCTTCCTATTTAAATTTTCTCCCTCTTTCCCTTAAAATTCCCAACGTTTTCAGAAATGATATGTTAAAAATGTAAATAGTATATGTAAAATTTCTTTACAATGATCAATATTGACGTGTTTTACTGTGCGAAAATAAATAATTCTTGTGATGTATACATATAAAATAAATAAATAATAATAAACGGCCAAAAATAAATAAAAATAAATAAATAAATAACAACTGAAGCTGGAATTAAAATATACACAAGAGTACAAGGTTATGAAAATGACAAGTACTAAATAATCAATGCGATTTTTCATTGACAAAAGATTGCGATGGGTGTATAGATAACTGCAGTATATCCTCATTAATCAAAACAATAAACATTATAAATTGAAAAATGCTATTAATAAAAAGAAAAAAAAAAGGATTTTTTTTTTTTTTTTTTTTTTTTTTGTTAAATATTTAAATAAGATAGATAATTTAAAAAGTATTCATCTCCTTAAAAATCTATAAAACTGATTAACAGAATAAAAATAACTAATAAAACTGTCTATTTCTGATGGTCTAAATATTAATTATTCCAAATCCATCCTTACTTAATTTGTGTGTTTATTTACATGTAAAAAATAACAAAATAGGGATAAACCACTTATTTATCCCTTCACAGCTTTCCTTCTACGCATGCGCAAGACGCACTAGAATCGTACTCAAATTTTTCTAAGTTTTAACACAAGAAGTCGTTCTGTGGTTATCCGCTTGTTAGTTTTGGCGTAGTGGGGCATTCTTTAACCCTATAAACACGGATCCGGCCGATATTCACTGGCCAGTTAAATACTGACCTTGTAACTTCTATGCGCTATATATATAATCTTTGTTTCCACAACGTTATTTTTATATTGTATGGCAACGGCGATTAAAAAGTTATTCATGTAAAACAATGTTGGAAAAAAAGAACAGCGTTTAAAAAATAAATAATAATATTATTCTAAGACTAAAAGGCACAATTTTATTTGTTTTTAACTGAAAAATGATGTTTTAGAATGTAGCAACCGCTACATTCTTTTTGGTGACCCGTAAATATTATGACCATAGATATAGTAATTTGTACAGATCTATCATTCCCATGTTAACGAGCAAAGATTTTTGATGCCGAAAAAGTTTCTTGGCATGAGCCATTAGAGAGTTAAAACTCGAAAACAGTAATAGCATAGAATGATAATGAATTTTGAAAATGCCGAAATATTACGCGGCTTTTAAATGTTCTAATAAATATATGAAAAGAAATGGGGTAAGTTTCCATAAATAAGTTATATTCAAGTAATTTATGAAAAATATAATTTTTACAATCAGTTGCTTTGTTATTATTATGAAATAATTACTGTCTTCATATTTAAGGGAATACTTTTTTTTAATTTTAATATTGTTTAAGATTTTATATTAGTAAGTAATATGGAATTCTCAAAATTCTTTTAAATGTAGTTAGCAGCCGCGAAAGTTTTAATATATATCTAGTATGTTGTGGCCACCACAAGACTTTCTTCCATATAAAATCCTATGCAAATTTACGCAATACAAATAATTTATTAAATCATAATTTATTAAAATTATTTTTCATGATGAATGCAGACGATTTTTATCTCAAAGAAGTATAATAATAATGATAAATGACGAACGAAAGACAGTTTTGTGCAGACATGAGTATACTAGTGTATAGTAAAAAAAAAGAAAGGAAAACGAAAAGAAAGATAGAAAGAAAAAGGGGTATCTGGAGTTTTTCATTCTCTTTTAGTGCACAAATTTTATTTGATAAATTACCTATGTGTATTCCCGTGTATATTCCCTTCGGGGAAATACATTCATAAGAGAGTAAAATGGCCGTCTTTTCCCGAGTAAAAAAAGTATCACTTTTTCCCTCTCAATGATCTATCTATGTCTTATTACTATATCTATGATTATCACAGATACCGAAGAGAAAAAAGACCAATCAACTGGCGCTAATTCTACGCAAGCTATGAAGGTTAGTGTGAAAGTTCCTCCTTTTTGGATAGATAAACCTGAAATTTGGTTTTATCAGATAGAAGCACAATTTAAAATTAATGGTATAACTAATGAAGACACTGTGTTTAATTACATTGTCGCACAAATAGAGCCAAAATACATCGATACTATATGGGACATAACAGATAATACGGCTAAAAATAAATATTCATTCGCAAAAGAACGTTTATTAAATGCATTTAACCCTACAAGGCTCAATTTTTTTTAGTGCGCGACAAAAGTATATAGGTTTAATTGGTGATCAGAAGATAGGGAAAACTTATAAAAATAAAAATAAAACCATATTTTACGGAAAAATCAACTTTTTATTTCAGTTCCACATACGGTACACTGAGCCTTAACTATACTTTTTGGTATTAAACTAGTACAATTGAATTGTTTTGGAAATAGTGTTGTATATTGGACACACATACATAGAACAACACAGTATTTTTTTTTCGAGTCAAAAATGTTCAGAAACTATTCTTTTTTTATTTTTGAATTCAGACAAACGTCTAACGTATCACTTTCATTCAAATTTCACACTGAATGCACTATAACAAAAACACGAACGACATCTTTAGGTAAAGATTCGTATTACTACATTGCTAAATGTCAGTAGCTTCTATCAATATGTCAAGAGATGTCGCTACTAATAGTTTTATAGCTATAGGAACGATTAAAGTCGGTGTTCCACATATGGAACTGAGTGCCTTGTAGGGTTAAGGAAAGCGAAAACAAGCGAATCAGACGCATTTTTACTGGTATTGAAATTGGCGACATAAAGCCAAGCTACCTTTTGCAAAAAATGAAATCCTTGGCGACCAATGATATTTCCGACATGGTATTAAAAATAATATGGATGGAAAAATTGCCGCATCATATCAAACATATATTAGCGGTTAGTGATGAAAACATTGATAAATTGGCGATCATGGCGGACAAGATTTTTGATATGCATTCACAAACTGAAGTATATGAGACTCATTCAACGGAAGCTAAGAGCTCAAAACTGCCGCTAAATATTATGTCGCAATTATTGAATAAGTTATCCTCATTAGAACAGCGAATTGAAGAGCTTTATTTAAATTACCAATCAAGACGAAGCCGTAGTACAGGAACAAACAATAGATCTGTGTCGAGAGGCAGAAGTAGTAGTCGGAAGAGATACAACCCAAGAAGCAAATGGTATTATTACCACTTCCCTTTCGTACCACGATGCTTCCCGGAAAAATGTAAACCACCATGTGAGTGGAAAAAACAGGAAAACTTACCTGCGCAGCAGAATCAAAGTTAACGGCCAGTTCTGCTGCTGAAAATTCAAAGAATTGCCGTGAACTAAATTATAGACTTTTTGTAATAGATAAAAATACTGGGATAAAATTTTTGGTTGATAGTGGCGCAGATGTTTGCCTGATTCCAGCCACTTATAACGACAAAATTAGTAGCGATTTCAAACTTTATGCCGCAACTGGTACTGAAATTCCGGGTTTTGGTCACAAAATTTTAGCACTTGATTTGGGACTTCGCCGTAATTTTCAATGGCCATTTATTGTAGCCAAAGTCGGTAAAGGCATTTTGGGTGCAGATTTCCTTAACCGCTACAATTTATTGATTGCCATTAAAAACAAAAAAATAATTGATGGTGTAACTAAACTGAGCATTCTTGGCGAAATTACAACATCAATAAATGAATCAAATGTAAGCACCTTGAATAAAAATGGTAAATTTTCTAATATTTTTGGCACAATTTCCGGAAATAACAAAACCTGATTTATTAATTTCTAAAGAAAAAAAAAAAAAAAAAAAATGTGAAGCACTATATCACTACTAATGGTAAACCAGTTTATTCTAAAGCAAGGCAGTTAGATTGAAAAAGATTAGAAATAGCTAAACAAGAGTTTCACTTTATGCTTGAAAATGATATTATAAGACCATCTAAATCTCCATGGGCAAGTCCACTTCATTTAGTCACAGAAAAAGATGGCAGTCTGAGAACATGCGGAGATTACCGACGCCTCAATGACGTCACAGTACCAGACCGCTACCCCTTGCCCAGAATTGAAGACTTCCACCACATATTAAAAGGCAAAAAGATATTTTCTAAACTTGATTTACTTAAAGCATATTACCAAATCCCCATAGCAGAAGAAGACAACAAAAAACTACGATTATAACACCATTCGGACTTTTTAAGTTCAATGAAATGGGTTTTGGCTTAAGAAATGCACCATCAACTTTTCAACGATTTATTAACGAAGTTTTTAGTGGACTAAATTTTACTTTTCCATTTTTGGATGACATTCTTATTATTTCAGAATCTGAGGAGCAGCATGAAAAACATATCACAGAAGTATTCCAAAGACTTCAAAATTATGGTCTACAGATTAACCTTTCAAAATCAGTTTTGGGAGTGAATAAATTAGAATTTTTGGGATATTTAATAACACCTAACGGCTCAAAACCTCTTCCAGAAAAAATTCAAGCTATAACGAACTACAAGCTTCCTGAAATTATTTACGATCTTCGTAAATTTTTAGGAATGATTAATTTTTATAGAAGATACTTGAAAGATGCAGCACAGACCCAAGCCCTCCCCCCCCCCCCTAAATGAATATTTGAAAGGTTCAACGAAAAAAGATCGAAGAAAAATTTCATGGACTGACGAAGCGAAGAAAGCCTTTGAAAAATGAAAAGAGGATTTAGCCAATGCTGCTTTACTAACGTTTCCAAATCCAGATTTACCATTAATTTTATGTACAGATGCCTCTAATTTTGCAATTGAATCTGTTCTACAGCAATATGAAGACGGACATTGGAAATCAATAGCATTTTATTCCAAAAAGTTAAATGAAACTCAAAAAATCTCACAGTACATATGATCGGGAACTGTTAAGCATTTACCTTTCAATTAAACACTTTAAACACATGTTAAAGGGCCGAGAATTCACAATATTCACAGATCATAAACCAATTACATTTGCATTTAAACAGAAAAGTGATAAAGCATCACCAAGACAGCTAAGCCATCTCCACTATATTTCTCAATTTTCGACCAATATAAAATACATAAGTGTAAAAGATAATATTGTTGCAGATTCGTCGTCTAGAATTGAATCCATTTCGGACATCGATTACGAGAAAATTGCAGATGAGCAAAGCAAAAATGAAGAATTAAAGAAATTACAAATAATGCCAAAAATTTAAACTTTAAACAATATCAACTACCCCCACGAAAAATAATTTGGTGTGATGTTTCAACTCAAAATATTCGACCATTTATACCACAATCTTTTCGAACGAATGTTTTGCACAAAATACATGACTTGAATCATCTTGGCATAAAATCAACAGTGAAACTAGTGTCATCGAAATTCATTTGGAAGAATATAAAAAAAGATGTTAGAGAATGGGCTAAAACTTGCATTAGCTGTCAGAAAAATAAAATTATTCGGCATATCTATTGCATACCTATTCCAAATTCAACTCATTTGAAGAACCTGATGAAAGATTTAGCATAATTCATATAGATATAATTGGACCATAACCCACCATCCAATGGAAATAAATATTGTTTAACATGCATCGATCGTTTTACTTGTTGCATGGAAGTTATACCAATAGAAAATATTACCACAGAAACAATCACAAAAGCTTTTTATACAAATTGGATCTTTCACTTTGGTGTTCCTTACAGTGTAATCACAGACAGAGGAAATCAATTCAGATCAGAACTCTTCAAAAGCTTGGCCATTATTAGCGGAATTAAACTACAAACAACAACGTCATACCATCCACAAAGCAATGGAAAAAATTGAAAGACAGCACAGAACATTAAAAACATCCATCAGAGCCTACAATAAAGCCAAATGGAGTGAAACATTACCAACTATACACCTTGGCATGCGTGCAGCTCTACGTGATGATACCAACTATTCCATTGCAGAAATGGTTTACGGTAAATCACTTAAGCTACCAGGAGAATTCTTTCAAGAACCTACAACTAAAATTGAACCTAATACCTTTACAAGTGAATTGCGAAAACAAATGGAAAATTTAAAACCAATTAAAAGCCAATGCAAACGAAAACAGAAATTATTTTTCCATAAAGATTTAGAAACATGTTCACATGTTTTTGTCAGAGTGGACCGTGTCAAGAAAGAATTAGAACCCCCTTACGAAGGACCTTTTCCTGTAATGGCCAAGTTCTTTACAGTAAGAATTAAAGGAAAAGATATCAACGTTTTCGAAGATCGATTGAAACAAGCGTATTTGTTAGCCTCAGAGGAAGATGATGCTCGAAACCCAACAAATAAAGAAATACCGAAAATTCCATTAAATCGAGTTAAAAGCGATAAGTCGGAGGATCCAATACTTAAAACAACCCGAAGTGGAAGAAGGATTACTTTTCCTCTCCATAATGTTTTCCAGATTTTGTGAACTTTTAGTATTGCACATTTATTTTCGATTTCATGTTTGTAAATAGCATTTATCTATTATATTGCAATGTAATTATTCATGTTATATTAACCATTATATTTCTCTTGTATCGCAACTATGTTGCTTGGAAGGGGAGTAGTGTAACCTCTATGCGCCATATGTATAATCTTTGTTTCTACAACTTTATTTTTATATTGTATGGCAACGGAGATTAAAAAGTTATTCATGTTGGAAAATGTTGGAAAAAAAGAACAGCGATTAAAAAATAAATAGTAATATTATTCAAAGACTAAAAGGTACAATTTTATTTGTTTTTAACTGAAAAATGATTTTTTAGAATGCAGCAACCGCTACAAACTTTCAAAAGAGAAATCTCAGAAAGTGGACTCGACTGTCTCCCACATTTATCATAACAGCAGGTGAAAGAGAGGGGAGATAGGCGTTTCTGAAATGTCATCTTGATGCATTTCCCCGAGATAATCCTTGTATGATCGCCACGAGGACACAGGTCACACAAATCTTTGAATATATATATATAAATTTTATTTCTTTTTCCCCTTATAGCAATTTATTTTTCCTTTAATTATCAGTTTATAACCTATATATGAGAAGCCTTATTGTAAAGTAATAAAAGTATAAAAAGTTATCTATAAGAAAATATTAAAAAATAAATAAATAAATAAATAAATAAACAAAAGTTTCTCCGGTAAATTTTTTATTTAATTTTGAAAATATCAGTTTATTTATTTATTTATTTATTTTAAAATGTAAATTTTAATTTTTAACTATAACAAAATCAAGCACATACAACGATATTTTTTTTAGAAAATAATAGAAATCTTTTACAGGAAAAAGTAACAGATTCGTTGACAGTTGTCTTAGAAACAAATAACATTATAAAAATACGTTTTTAAACCTTTTGTTTTTGTACATTTTTAAAGTTAACATAAATAATAAAATTTCAACGAGTCATTATTTGTAAAAATAATCACTTTTCAATAAATGAATAAATCGAAATATTCCAATTTTTCTTGTATTTGATTTGCACAGAAAGAATTAAAGTGACGCGATAAATATAGATACGTTACTTAAATATTTAATACGGTTTGTTTTATGATTAAATATTGATCTTTACGTAAATAAATACATGAAATTGGCATGTTGCGGCTTTCATGCTACATTCTTGCCTACTTTTTAAATTAAAATAATTTTTGTAAAATTTCACAATAAACGGAATTCTATTTGCAAAAATTTTCATCTATTACCTTTTAACAAAAATTTTTTTTGGTGCATTTAATTCACTTTACTTTGATTTGTCGAAGAATTGCATTGTCAATTAATTAATTTATTTCACATAAAAATTACTTTGAAAACATTATCCCCTTTTAAACAAAGGGAATTTCTTAAAATCTCTTTCAGACAATTTCTGAATGTATGAAATTTGCAGAATCATTGTCTTGATAATTAAATATATTTTTTAGAACGACGAAAATAAACTGTTGATATAAAAAAGAAAACAAGAATGGACCAATAGGTACTGCAAGAATTATTGTCATAAACACAAAAATGTGTATTTGACAGAATACAAAAATTTCAATTTATTTATTCAATTTGAGCGTATTGTTAATTTACTTATTCTTTTATTTACGTATGTATTTTTTCAAATAAATTTTTTCTTTTATTTACGTATGTATTTTTTCAAATAAATTTTGTAGTATAACAGTCTGCTTAAATTTTTTATTACACTTTTTTTTTTTTTTTTTGTAAATGCTACTCTCTGCTGAAATGAAAAAAAAAAAAAAAAAAAAAAAAAAAAGAATAAATAATAATAATAATAATATGTATAAATATATATATATTAAATATTGCTTTATTTATTTTTATTTGTTACATTTGTGACAAGGATTAAAATAAAAAAAGAAAGAAAGAACAGAGCTATAATATTTATAAATTTTTAGCTTTTTTTTTTTTTCCCCAAGAAAAAACACAGGTTTGAATATTCTTAAAATTAAATAAAAATAAAAATGCAGTGTGAGGATATTATTGCCTAGGAAACATAGACAATTGATAAGAAAATAAAGTATTCACAGATAGATAGGACCTAGTTCCGATTTTTACAAAAATATCTTTTGCTGATCTGAGAAAGTAACACAAGCTACTTCAAGGATTACAAGTGGGGCGGAGGAGACAATCCATCAATGTCATCCAGACAAAGGTTGGCGATGTAAAAGCACGCCCATACAGAGAGGAAGAAATTTTCTTCTCCATATTCCTTCCTTCCAACCCTTTATTTTCAGCTTCCGGCCCAGTCAGTATTTAAAGATAGCAGAGCTTTCTTATCGTCCGTCGTGAAAGAGTTAAAATATTCTGTTTGTAGGGATATTTTAATAAGTAAAAAAAATTCTGAATTTATTGTATAAATAAAAAGACATGTTTTAACCGTTTGCACTCGAATGTCGCCTCTCAGACGATATCCGATTCATTACTTCAACTCGAACGGCGCTCGAGAGCCTCCATGACCAATGAAGTTACTATATATCTTATATCCACCAATCATGTTCTACAACTAAAAGTGCTATACCAGCAAAGCTGCTAATATTTTAATTTATCCCGGAGTACTTTTAGCCTCGCCTTATTTCGCACCGCTTTATTTATAGAAAAATTTTCTTCAATACATAACTTCGATTTAAAAAAAAAAAAAAAATTACTTTTAATATAATTTTGTCACATATAACTTTGATAAATGAATAAAATGAAATAAACTGAAAACATTTATGAAATTTTCTGTGTAAAATAAATTTTTTGTGTACGCCCACACCTTTGATCAGATACATTGTGCAATACTGACAAAATTACATTCATAAATGTGTCATATCAATATGAATGTGTATTTTATTTCGTATCATGTCGAATACATTTTCTTTTGTTTACCTTTTTGTAAATTAATCTTAATTTCTCTTCGATGATCTCGCAAAACCCAACTGGAGTAGTCACGCCCCTTTAGGAATCGCAACCATTAGTTTATTGGACACGTCTTTTTCTTTCTTCATTTGTTTCAGCAATAAAATTACGTAAGAAGAATCAATCCCTTTCTTGTTTAAGTCGATAAAATTTAAGTTATAACACGATTTTATATGCCTTCTATTAACACTTTCATGAGCGCATGAATTTGCCTTTTTGATAGTACATTGAACCTGTGGGCGCTTCCCTTTTAAGCTACATTATTTCAAAACAAGATTTTCTGTATCCATATTTAAAAACATATAAATATACATAATAATTATACTATCTCTAGTAAAAGTATTTGCATTCATACTATTTTGATAGTGCAAATATAAATAAAGAGTATATTTTTTTGAAATATAGCAACACAAAAATTGCAAAAGAAACGCCCACTGGAGGTGTTTTTTCGTTTTTCGTTTTCATTTATTTATTTATTTCTTTATTTTAATGTATCATTTTACAACTAAAATATGAGAAAAATGCTTAAATTGAAAATTCCCATTTTTAAACCCAAAATTCAAATTTTTAAAATAAATTTTTGGAAAACGAGTTCCAATTTAACGGTTGTGTATTTTCAGAATGTGAAAACGGAATTTAAAAATGACAATTAGGCAATGAGTATTTATATAAACAATGTTACCCATTGAATAACATGGGCTTTGAAATTGCTAAGGGAGTATTTTAAGCATACATGCGTATCTAGAGATGCACAAGATAATATGTAGCAATTTTAAAGGAGATTACAAAAATGTAAACTATTTTAAAATTTTATTTTAGCATGTTTGGAACTTATTTTGCAAATGTAAATGTATTAGTTTTGCAGCACAATGATGGAAAATAAATCCCGTACAACTTTCACTGAGTTCGAAACGTAGCGTTTGGGTTCAATGGTAAAAATATCTATAAATCTTCCATCATTCTAATTGTATTGTTAGTACCATCCGTTTTTACCCACTTCTTTATTTTTTACAGTAATATTCTGTAAATATAACTACAATTAACACTTTCGCTACCGCTAACGTAGATTCACGTCATTTGAAAATCTGTAACTCTGCCATTGAACGTTTTCTTTGCAATTTGTATGTCATTTACTTCTTAAAAATATACACATTATTCGTATATTTGTATCAGTACAAAAACCCTTAACGGGTTAAAAGTTTGTGACGCAGCTACTTTATCGCTATAAGAATTTGAAATATGGGTCTTAAAAATAATGATATCAAATTTTAAGTGACGCTTTGCTAGTAGTTAAAATATACATAGATTTTCTTATTTGATCATTTGCTTTTTTCTTTTATTTATATTTACAATGCAAACATATTTTTAACTTCAAGATAAGACAAATATATAAAATATACTCAGATGCTTTTTCATTTGCATTTCAATTTCAAAATAACAGTTTTAAAAGGAATGATATCAAAATTCCAGTGACGCCTCAATGTCACTTTAAAAGATTTGTTTTTAGATTCCACTAAAATTACCTTTTTTTTGTCTGATAAAGTATTTTTACACATTGAAACAGTGCTTTTAATTTTCAAATATATACTGTCAAAAAATCACACTTTCACTGAGTTTGCATTATAAATTGAAATTATTTATTTCAATAAATCGATTTGTCTTTTGCGTCACGCTATCCAAAACGGTAAGTAAAATTTGTGCAAATGTTTTCTTTGCATCACACTATCTCTTTGCACACATTTTGACTTAGTTGGGTACAAAGTAACATTAACATAAATTTTACTCACAGTTTTGGATAGCGTGACGCAAAAGACAAATCGATTTATTGAAATAAATAATTTCAATTTATAATGCAAACTCAGTGAAAGTGTGATTTTTTGACAGTATATATTTGAAAATTAAAAGCACTGTTTCAATGTGTAAAAATACTTTATCAGACAAAACAAAGGTAATTTTAGTGGAATCTAAAAACAAATCTTTTAAAGTGACATTGAGGCGTCACTGGAATTTTGATATCATTCCTTTTAAAACTGTTATTTTGAAATTGAAATGCAAATGAAAAAGCATCTGAGTATATTTTATATATTTGTCTTATCTTGAAGTTAAAAATATGTTTGCATTGTAAATATAAATAAAAGAAAAAAGCAAATGATCAAATAAGAAAATCTATGTATATTTTAACTACTAGCAAAGCGTCACTTAAAATTTGATATCATTATTTTTAAGACCCATATTTCAAATTCTTATAGCGATAAAGTAGCTGCGTCACAAACTTTTAACCCGTTAAGGGTTTTTGTACTGATATCATTACTTTTTATAGGTTATTAATCAAAAGATTAAATTAAGTCCTTCCGACTCGTAAGAAGTTTAGGTTGATTTATCTTTTCTTATGAAGTTGCCACCATTGTTTTCAAAATGGCAGCTACAACTTATTAATGGACTTGGTGGATTTATTAATGAGGACTATGTATATATGCAGTTTTAAGCAAATCATTTCAAAAGTTATTGTGATAATTTTCAAGTGGCCACCATTTAGACACAAAAGGACAGAGTGACAGATGCCCAGTGAACTTATCAAAGACATTTGAATGATATGTCAACTGCGCAAATTTGATTTGAACTGATTCAATATTACAAAAGTTATTGTAATGAAAAAAATTTAAGTGGCTGCCACTTGGAAACAAAATGGTGGAGCAAGTTGCCTAGCAAACTTATCCATGATATTTGAATTGTAAGTTCCCTCCCCAAATCTGATTTGAACCAGTTTAGTATTCTAAAAGTTATCGTGGTGGCACATTTTCAAGTGGCTGCAACTTGGAAACTAAATGCTAGAACAAAATTCATCCAAGATATTTGTGTGATAAGTTCAATGTCCAACTTCAACTGATTCAGTATTTAAAAAGTTATTCTGATGATAAATTTAAAAGTGGTAGCCTGATTTGAGAAATGGCCGTACTTAAGATATCGGTCATTTTGTTAAAAATGGCAGATAAAATTTATTAATAAATACTTGGTTGAGACCCTTGTGTGGTCAATCATCAAAATTCAAGCAAATACAGTCTTAACTAACCTTTTTTCAATGTGGATTTGAAATTTTCATGTAGCCACCACTTGAAAACAAACTGCAAAGCAACGTCGTTAACAAACTCATCTAAGATATTTGTAAGATAAATTTGCTGTATAACTTTGGTTCAACTTTGAGTATTATGTCAAAAATTATCGTAATCACAAAATTTCCATTATATATACAGAAAACTCAACATTTTTTACATTTATACGACCATTTTTTAATTCATGAAATCAATGAAGGTAGTGAATCAACGAAGGCTTTTCTCGCTTCGCTGGTCACTATATTTAAAGGAAACTCTTTTCTATATAACTTTACAAAAAAAAAAATTTAAAGAAATCATGAAGAAATTTAAAGCCCGCTTTGGTTCCCCGCTGCCTTCGGCAGCGACCCACTCATTCGCTGACTCTCAGGTGACTGTCCCTATTGCCTGTGATGACCGCTTACCAGTGGGCTTCCATTTGAGTGCTTATCAGATGACAGTTTCAAAAAGATTGAAGTAGTCATTTTATATTTGAATCCCAATTACATATGAACAACACTATATGTGGTGCATATAATATTTTCTTTCACGTTATTTTCTATATTTATTTTATTTAATCGATCAACCATAAAATGACAACAATTTCACACAGAATGAAATATGTAAACCTGATCATGGTACAGGCAGCCTTAATGTAACTCCCCTTGGTGACTTTTCAATTTTTATCGTCACTTTAGACAAAAATACATATATAGATGAAGAAAATAATTTAGATTTTAAAACTTTGCATTTCGTCAAAAAACTATTTCGATAATATTTTAAATAGGGAACTGTTTTATAATTATGGTGATTCTATTTCATAATTGTTGATAATAAAGTTACAATTTTATAAGGAGAAAATATTTCAATGTATTCATCCACTGGACCACAAACAGTAAAATGTAAAAAGCAAATTTCTGATTGGCAACACTGCAAACAACAACAGTTTGTTTTGTTACCATTGCTTACTTTGCTTACAAAATTATATTGCATTATTTTTAAAATTTTCTTTTTTTTTTTTTTTTTTTTTTTTTCCTTTTTTGTTTTTTGTCTGGTAAAATCTTGGATTAATCTACATTTACATACATTATATTTCAGGTAGGAATTAGTATTTTAATAGTTTTATTTTACTTTTTATACACATTGCCCATTGTGAAGCATGTGTAAACTTTGTACATTTAGTTTCTCAGTTTTTTTCAGCTTTTTTATGTTTGATGCATATTTGTTCTTTTTTTATACACTGAAGATTAAAATAAATATTTATTACTTTTATTGAAATATGTATACCATGAAACATGAATCATAAAATATTTCATGACAAAAAAATAATAATAATAATAATAATAATAATAATAAAAACATTAGCAGAATTTTCTGAATCTATCTGCAAAAAAATAAAATTTATCTTGAAATAGTGAAGAAGGAAGGCACTCCCTCTCAGGCCTAGCACCGTGTAGTCAGTCAGCCTTAGTCCCAAACACAAACACACTCAAACCATGCAAGCCGAACCAAGCCTGGTATCACTAGGAATAATTGCAATTCATAAAATTATTTGTAGATGCAAATTTTACATAAATTAAGACTATACAATATAGTAATCTAGAGCAGGGTGCGAAATTTCCACACACCAACTCGCCATTGGCGAGTGGAATTTTTACTGTGGCGAGTAAAAATTTGGTCAAGTTATAGATAGAATTCTTACATGATACGGTGACAGAAAACATTCTTTTTATAGATTTAAATAAGACAAAATCTTGTGATCTTATAACCTCTCCTTTCTCTCTTCTCGGAGTGTTGAGTCTGTGTGTGCGCTGTCTGACGATCGCCCCAGCCTAGGAAAGGAAAAATGCTTAGTACATGCATAAAAGTTTTAATCTCTTCGTCAGTTTCGTTTCTCTCACTTTGATTTCTCCAAGCTGAGTGAGGACAGACGAGCAGAGAAGAGAGCCTCTTTGCCCGTCGCCCTCTATCCGAGAGAAGAGAAACACGAAAGTTTGCCTATGCGATATTGGTGCATGAAAATGAGCTCGAGCCCTTTTAAAGATACTGCTTATTTTGTTGAATAATTACCAAAAAGTAGTTCACATTCTCCAGTTTTTCATTGAAACGTCAAGGATTTGCGCCTGTAATGATTTGTAAGCAACGACTATGTCAAAAAAGTTATTCTGAAATGGTTATTTCAAATGACAATAATGAACAAACTATACACACCGACATTCCGTCTGATTACAAAAATAAAATGGACAAAAAACACATTTCTGATGAAAAAAGTTAAATACCGTATATTTCCGTGTATAAGCCGAGAATTTTTGGAAATTTTTCGGAAGCTGAAGTCGGCTTATATATAAGGGTACATATTTTTAGGAAAAAACGTACATTAGAAACAATGATTGAATACATAGATTTTAAGCTTAAAAACTATATATAAAGTAAAATAGTGATATTAAACCTTATTTTTAAATAATTATCACATATAAAACTTTTAAATTAGCAATTTTAAATTTATTTCAAGAAACGCTCAATGTAGTCACGTGTGTTACATTTATTTATTTTTTTTTTGACCTGCCGGTAACTGACATCATCGGCAGATTGCACGAACGGAGTAACTACTATGTCTGATTCAGAAATAGTATAAGAAAAACTTGAAAAAACAGGACTCCTGATCATATTTTTTATTTATACAATTAAATCATATCTGTTTAAAATGTTTCAAGGCTTACACTAGCAAAAGAAGTGGCAAATCTTTGTTTTTTTCATATAGAAGTTTCTTTTTTAAGATTGCCTTGAGGTACTGATAAAAATACTCAAAAGTAGAAATATACAAAATAATTTAGATATGTCATAAAAAAAAAAAAGAAAGATGCAATCGGTCTTTTAACGGCTTATTTATATAAACATCCAGCGGCTGCATCATCGACGTTAGGGTTAGGCCTCCCGGTATTACGGCAAGGCAACCATCATTTTCAGCTGCTGGGACTTGTGTGTGCGAGTGCGTCTGTGCTAACCTCCCTTCTGATAGGGTTGCCAGAGTTAAAATTATCGTCATTGGCGAACACACTGCGATCATTTTATGTCATAGCTAAGCAAGGTAAGGAATTCTATTGGATAAGCATGCATTTTGTGCAATTTCATTGGACAGATTATCCTGAAAGTTGTATAGATTGGCAATATACTCGAACTTTAAAAGAGTATTTTTTCAATTCGGCTTGTACACACACAGGTTGGCAATTTTGGGCAAATTTCTGCAGGGAAAAACATACTCTTGGCTTATATTAGGAAATATACGGTAAATAGGTAAATAAGGAAGCTTAACGTTTCAAATAAAAAGATTTTCACAGAATATTGTTTGACAGAGTTTTTTTCTTCTTCTTTTCTTTAATGAATCTTTGCATTTTATGTTATTAGATATTTTCATCTTTTTCAAATCTCAAATACAATACACTATAATGATTTTTAATTATAGATGATTATGAGACATGATGATATACGACACACTTTTAATATACCGTAAAATTCCGATAGTAACCCCCCCGCCCTCCCTTACCTTTGGTGTAAAGGTAGAAATTAAGAAATTTGGTTGGTGGCCACTGGCCTTCATTTTTTTAGTGGCCACTTTTAAAAAGTTACTTGGCCACTCGCTGATAAAAGTAAAAGTAAAATAAAATTTTTCTTTTCTTTAATTTTTTCAATGTTCGGTCTCGACAAATCATTAAGAAAATAATTAAGGTAGTCAACTTTTTGAAACTCATCCACAATAATACATTTCTGATAAATTTTAATAAATGAAATAGGAATAGATTTACATTTACTATGAATGTAAGAAAATACTATTCATTACAAAATTCATATGTTTAAAATGCTCTTTTGGTTATATTATTTTATAACAGAAAAATTCTGATTATATTGCCCCTTCACTATCCTGAATGGTGTTGATTTTCTACTTAAAAAAAAAAAAAAAAAAAAAAAAAAAATCTTTGATTCATGAAAATATGTATTTGTAAATAAAAAAAAATATTTTTTTAATAATACTTTTTTATTTTGCAAGTTTCTTTTTCCTTTTTTTTTTCTTGTTACAAATGAATTATAAATTAATTTTTCTTTAATAATAATGAATTTTTAATAATTTGCAATTATAATCCCCCTCTCTAACTGAATTTAGAGAGTGTGGCTGTAGTCGAGATTTCACAATGAAATTGTAGCTGTCACTTTTTAAAAAGTTAATTTTGACAAATTTTAAAATTGGCAGCACTAATTCATCTTAAGGATAAACAAGATCTTAAGCTCAATCATTAAATGATAATTCAATAGAAAAAAAAAAGAAATCAATTTTAAGATATTATCAAATTTGTAATTTAATGGTCTGTAGTATGTAGTACATCAGTGTAACTCAGATTAGGCATAACAAATTACATATAATGTGTCAAATGACGTTTTTAATTTTTCTGCGAACGTAATACAATCGGAGTTTCAGCCGATTGATTATCTCACGAGCTTCTTTTTCGTCTCTTTCTCCCGAAAGTTGGCCGAAACTCTCATTTTGACATTTTTTAAAAATTAAAATCTAATACTTTTATAGAAAAATGGAAAAAAGCCATACGTTTTTTTAGTATATGAATAAGACTACTTGCCAATTTCCAGTGTTTACTGTTAAAACTGACTTCCGAAAATGTCTGTAAGTGGCGATGTTAGATTTGAGAAAGCCTGAATTCGAGGCGCACGGCGCGTTTACTGTGAAAACGCCGCCGCGCGATCCAAGTTTGCATTGGAATGGGGTATTCTGTAAAGAATGGGTAGAAGAATTTTAAGTGTTTACTATTAAAATTGACTTCCGAAATATGTTTGCAAGTGGCGAGGTTAGATTTTAGAACAGCCTGAATTCTTTGCGAGGCGCGTTTACCGCGAAAAAGCCGCCGCGCGATCCAAGTTTGCCTTGGAATGGGGTATATTTTATAAAGAATGGGTAGAAGAGAAGTGGCCACTGCAGTGGCAACCAAAGGCAATTTCTTTAGTCGCCACTTTTAAAAATCTAGTCGCCATGTGACGAGTGGCGACCGCTAATTTCTAGCTTTACTTTGGCAGCTAAGTTCGCCACTCTTTCGTTATTCCCATGAACGTTGCAAACATACTTTTTTTAAATTCTGAAGTCTTATATGTTTATTTAGAAACTTTAATTTGCATATAACGTATCCAAGTGTTATTTGTACTCATCTTTTTAAAGTAAAATAACTCCAAATAAAAAAAATATGTGGTGTTGTTTACATTCTTTAAACTCCAAAACGTTAACTGCTAAATCAAAATATTCACCGTAGTACTTTATTTGCTAATGCAAATGTAAACAAACATGCAGCTTTAGCATAAAGCAATTTGTTATGTTTATATTTTCAAAATCAGAATGAGGAACAGCTATACGATAAAATAAGCCACCCACTACTGTTGCCAATGTACAGCTTACCAGATGAGTTGATAGTGCGAACTGATATTCAGAATCATTACAAAACATCAAAAATACATTTTAAGAAAATAAATTATTTCACTCGTGATTGTTTTGAAAGTCACTGAAATAAATGAATCTGAAAATGCATGAAAATCAGGGGTCGAAATTAGAATCAGTAAGTTGGGAGCCAAAAGACAACTAATATTATTTTCTTTGTTGCAATTATGTTGTACTAAGGTTCTATTTCGAAATTGTCATTTACACATAGAAACATGTGCATAAACATTATACATAAACAGAAATTAATCAAAATACTGATACCTTATCTAGTTAGTTTTTTCCATTTTAAAAATGTGTTAGAGCAAATATTTTTACAAGAAAGCTAGGAATTTAATTCTACTACTTCGTTGCTAGTGCCTTTATTTTCATCACACATTATAACTGCACACTGAAGGGGGAAAAAGAATGTTAGGCGTCAAAGTGATGATTAAGTATAAAATTATGGTCATCAAAATGAAATATTTATTTGCAAAATACAACTAACTACCACTAATTTCAAGCCCTGATGAAAATCTGTGCTGCAGCGGTGAGTATTCTAATATAAAAACTAAAAAATAACATCACTGGATACCCCTAATTCATAGCATAAAAATCTGTACCGGAGCGGTTAGTATCCCGATATTAAAACCAAAAAAACATCACTGGATATCCTTAAATTGATCGGACAAGGATTGGAAAATGCATGAAAATCTGTACTGCATCACTACCATGAACAATTTTTTCCCCTAAATAATTCCATTAATTTAATAATAATAAAATACACTCAAAAATTAATTTTTAAATTTCAAAAATGCATTTAAAAAAATCATTCACCTCGGTTGCATTACAATAAACATATATGAGTGGCTGACGCATGAAGAAAAACAAAATTCCGAGACAGTTAAACGAAGTTCCGATACAAAAAGGTTACTATTAAAAAGTGTCGATACTCAGTATGCTCATTGCTCAGTAAAATCAATGAATAAATCAAAAATTAGTTTCCATAGTTATAATAAAATTCTTAATTTAGTTTTAAGAAAATGACTTTCCAATTCAAAATTTATAGGAAGAGATTTAAGAAAAAATACCGTAAGATTATGTAATGGAATATTATCCATCTAAATACTTTATATATTTCCCAAAGGCAGAAACACTGCGACACGGCGACATAGTCGCGAACACAGAAAAACGGCTTGCGGATAGTTTTTGTCTGCACTGAGAAAAAAAATTTGTAACTTTTGGATAACTATTCACTTATAAAAATTTCTGTATCAAAACTAAAACTAATACTTGTATTATTTATAATTATTTATATTGTGTTGTGTGGAACATTGCTATAAAATATTTAATTGAATGAGATGAATTGAATGAATACAATTGTTTATATTATATCGTTTTGTAGTAAAATTGTATTCGTGTATTGTTGCACAAGATCAGCACTGATGTTAAGCCCCCTCCTCCCCCATCAGCTTTCAGGCTTTTTGAGTGTAAGCCATTTTCACCCCTGATTACACGCAAATTTTACAGACAGATTATGAAATCTTAAAAGCCTGTTGCAGACAGCTTCAAAACTCTCTGCCACTGGGATATATTTTACCGAAGTGGCTAATCGGACCGTCGGTGCGATTAGTGTACAGGCTATTTGGACCATCTTTTCCAAGGAGAATAAATTAGCACTGATAAAAAGAGTAAAATTTAGAAATAATATAATGTGTCTCGTCCCCGTGCATGAAAAATTATCTTGTTTACTTTTTTTTTTGAGTGCGGGAGTGGGGTAGAGATTAATTATTTTCAGAGATTTTGTACTCTAAATGAGGCTAAAATTATTCATAAAAGGACAATAACTCAAAATTAATTTTTATAAAGCAAAAATGAAAATAATAAAGACTTCGAAAATTGAATAATAAAAACAAAAAAATGCAACATGAAAACAGACCTTAGTAAATGAGTATTTTCAATCCTTGAAAAAAATCTTCGCAATATGTTTGTTTATGAATATGCATAAATAAATCTTCATATTCAACTACATTGATGTTATTTGTTTTTTTATTTCGTCTTTCCTTTTTTTTTTTTTTTTTTTTTTTTTTTTAACAATTAAACCGTTCCAATATAATTCAATGCAAACTAAACTCAATTTTCTATACAAATATATGTATGATTTTTCTGAAAATAACTTTTGTACTTATTTATTAATGTTGACAGCAATGTTGAAATAAACATGGATTGTAGATCAATCGCATTATACACTTTTAAAATGTTAAAAATTTGAATTTGCAGTTGAAACAAGCAAAATAATTAGTATAGGGTTCCCACTAAATTTCAAAAATAAAATTCCCTGACTTTTCCAGGTCTATTTTTAGAAAATTCCAGTCACAAAATTTGGTTTGTGACATAAAAGATAGCTCACGGATAAAGCAAAACATAGCTCGCAACATAAAAGACAACATAGTAACGTGACTTGCGATATAAATTGAATGTTTAAAATGCATTTTCCAGGTTTATATCATCATTTTCCCAGGTTTTTGAGCAATATTTAGATTCAGAAAATTCCACTAATGTTTTATTACTATTATTTTTATCATGCTCAAAAACAAAACAAAACAAAAACTGAGAAGCTAAATGTACAAAGTTTATACAAGTTTCATAATGGACAATAAAACTATTAAAATACTAATTCTTACCTGAAATATAATTTAAGTCAAATCCAAATGTAATTGTTATCCACGGAGTATTATAAGACGCTTTCATGACATGACGCTAAGCCACGTCCGTGCGCTAAGCTAAGCTAAGATAACAAAACAAACGTGTTGTTAGTAGTGTTGCCAATCAGAAATTTGCTTTTTACATTAACTGTTTGTGGCCCAGCGAATGAATACATAGAAATATTTTCTCCTTAAAAAATTGTAATTTTATCATCAACAATTATGAAATAGAATCACCATAATTATAAAATAGTTCCCTATTTAAAATATTATCAAAATAGTTTTTTGACGAAATGCGAAATTTTAAAATCTTAAATATTTCCTTTATAACAAAAAATATATATATTAAAGTGAAATTTTATTTCGTATATATACAATAAATATTTAAAAGAAACAATAAAGTTTCTTTCTTGCATTAAAAAACAAAATCTTAATTTTTTATTGACTGCATTCAGATTGAACCAACCAACCAACTACAAGACCAAACCGAATAACACCTGTTCAGAATTCTGAGAATTATCAATAGAAATCTTTGCATCGCGTAGTAAAAATAGTTCGATTTTTAAACTGAGTTATAAAAAAAACAAGAGTTTTCCTAGGGAAAAGGGAGATGTCAGGCACATCAGATAAAAGCAATTAATATCATATATAAATTAAATTAAATTCGCTCGAGCCATATTCGAGAAAAAAATCTTACACATTAGGCCGCCCATTTTCGCTTAAATGAGCCAATTCATATCTCGAAATATACTGCACGCAGAAATGTAGCGATTTCAGGGTAAGATCAGACAGAAGGTGAAAGACTATTTTGAAATTATCAGAACATAACCTCCCATATTTCCTGAGATATTAAGTGTCGGCTTTCAGCGGTCTCTTTGATCTTTAAATTCCTGTATATATAAGTGTCGCAGTTTCGTTCGTTTTTCCGTTTCCGCTGAGTGTCGTGGCGTTCGTTTGTTTTTGCGCTTGCGTCACTTGAGACTCTGCCGAGTCTCTTGATATATATTATGCATATATATTTGTATATATATTTATAAAGAACAGAAAAATTCCCACAGAACGACATATGTATTACAATATCTAGATTTAATACCGAATTCCCAGCGCTGAAACAATTAAAAAAAAAAAGAGAGAAAACTAATGTTTGGTCAAAAATTTAATCCCCAATTCCGCTGAAAAAGTTTCTATCTACAATGGGTAAAATTCACTAAAAGTTGTCCCATTCCATTAACTTTGGAATAAGCTTACAAATATTGATATTGGTTGACAAGTGCCGAATAAGTTTAGGTTTTTCTTTGCTTTTGGAAAACGTATAAACGAATGGTGTTAAACAAACGTTCAGCTAAATATCTCACACAGTCCGTCAACCGATATTTTCTCTTGTAAACTTTTACGGAGCTATTGGGAATGAACTAGTTTTTAGTAAATTTTATCTATTACAGCTAGATCGATTTTTTCGAAATAGCCGATTAAATTTTTGGGCGGATATTTGTTTTCCATATTTTTCACAAATTCAACGCTTGTAACTCATTATTGATCTAGTTATTTTAACACAATTGATGTCATTTTGTCGATTTCTTCTGCTCTTTCTATATATGCGCTTGCTTTTTGTTTTGCATGCTAGAAAATTTAAATGTTGAGGGATATTCTAAGACTTTTAGCTCCTCATTCTATTTGTAGTAGCTTGAACACGGTTTGACATAGGACATATTTGACAGACACTTTTATGTTCCATATAGGCTCTTCTGTTTCCCTACTGAGTTTGGCAGTGCAATAAGGAATCATATTTTTATATATGGCTACATATTTTTGTGTCCTTAGACGCCCAGATTTATAAAACCATGGTGTCTACTGACCCACCTTTTTTTTTTTTCCTGTAATTCTCCCACGGCTTTCTTTATATTATATCTTCATCCATATTAAAACATAGAAACATATTTCAGTGGTTTGCTGTATAACATATAGTGGTGGAACAATCGCGGAAGAAACTGTAATAGTTGACACCCTGAATAAAGTAAATTTCAGGCATACTTGGAAACATCCTAATTCATATTCCGGAGCATTGGTAGCCGTACTTTTTGTTTTCACACCAGTAAATTTAAAGAGTAATATTCTCCAAATTCCAATTCCAGAAACACAATAATTCCTATTGGCAACATAATAATAGTTTTTATGCGGAAAACACAACAATGTACATGCAGGGATGGAACATATAGGCGCAGAATTCATATCGGTATACGTTTAAGAAATTTTTCTAACTGTAATATCGTTAATTTACGAAGCAGAAAATTTTCTTACATTGATAGTGGTATGAATTCTGCACTTTCCGAGTATAATGTTTTGCTTTATCTGTATAATACTTTTTTTTTTTTCATGATAGTTCTCTAGAAAGAATTTTCAACCGCAAAGAGAAGATAAACCACGCCCCGTAATGTAATGATTAAACAAAGATTCCAGATGGAGGAGGAGTTAGGGTAGGACACATAACACGCTAGTAGAAGCTTAGCCATTAGTAGAAGCCATTATATATTTCCAGCTGACAAAATATTCGCACCAAGCTAATTCTGATTTCTATATGCCATTTTTCAGCTGTCCTTTAAATAGGACAATGGGGGTAAAATGGGTTAATTTATACCGGAGCATTTTTAGCCCCGCCTTTATTTCGTACCGCCTTTATTTCGTACCTCCTTTATTTTAAGATGCTGAGATAGTAACTCAGCATAACCGAACATCTGCAGCGAAGAATCGGAAAAAACACCAGTAAAAATTAATAGAAAAGGATAGTTGAAAAGAACTAAGAATTCGAGCAGAGGGTTATAAAATCTAACTTTACAAATGCACCTAATCCGTTGTAAAGAATAAATGGTATTGTGCGATTTGATAGAAGGTTATATACATAGAAGTATAAGTGACAAAAATTACTTTAACGACCCTC
Source organism: Salticus scenicus (assembly GCA_963930645.1). Taxonomy (NCBI): domain Eukaryota; kingdom Metazoa; phylum Arthropoda; class Arachnida; order Araneae; family Salticidae; genus Salticus; species Salticus scenicus. The sequence goes on from OZ005661.1 coordinate 222,706,303, forward strand.
TTCACTTACCGTCGCCGGAAGCCCGAGCCAATGTTATTCTACGGGGAAATTTTTTTTACAAATAACTTAATAAATAATACATATTTTTAAATTCGGTATTCAGATTCAGAAAATTCCCAACTGTTAAATGGACGGACCTTCTTTAAAAATGTATTTTTTTAATTTTTAATATTTTATTTTCAAATTACAAAATGAAAAAAATTCACATATTGAAAATACGTATTTTGCAGCTTCAAAATAAAACAAAAAAATTAAAAAAATAATTTTTTAAAAAAGGTTCGTCCATTTATCAGCTCGTAATTTTCAGAATGTGAAAACAGAATTTAAAAATATGTATTAGTTAATAAGTTATTTGTAAAGAAAAATTTCCCATGGGATAACATTAGTTTCGGCGGTTAGTGAAGCGGGCCCTTATAGTCCAAGCGGCGGCTGCAAAAAATTGACTTGAGAAGGTATGAAGCTAATTTTTTTTCTATAGATAGAATTCATTGTTACAATAAAAATCTGATAGGGTTGCCTGGTCAAAGCCGTCAAGTTTAAGAGAAACAACCTCACTTGCGGTCACAATTTAAACGATTTTCGAACCCCAAAAGGTATGAAGATAAAATCGGTGCTAAAATGTAGAGATTAATATGCTCTTTAAAATGGCATAGGGTTGCCTGGTCAAAGCCGTCAAGTTTCAGAGGTTGCCACGAAAATAGGGAACGTATTTTACGATTTATTTACCCAAGTAAAAAATGATTTACCCAAATGTAAAGATGAAACCGGTGCTAAAATGTAGAGAATAATATGGTCTTTAAAATGGCATAGGGTTGCCTGGTCAAAACTGCCAAGAAAAGAGGTTGCCACGAAAAGTGTGTGCGTGCGTGTGTGTGTGGTGAGGGCGAATTTTAGCGGTCTTTTTACCCTAACATATTTAAAAATGAAACCGTTTATAAAATATAGAGAATAATATTCTCTTTAGAGTATCATAAGGTTACCAGGTAAAAATCTCGAGAAATAGTGGTTGTCTCGAAAAAAAATAAATAAATAAAATAAAATAAAAGCTAATTTTGAAGGGTTTTTCATACAATGTGAAGAAAAAAATATAAAAAGTATTTAAAAAAATAAAAAATAAATAAATAAGCTGTAATGAAACTGTTCTAAAATTTCCCATAAAAACAACGAATTAATAGTAAAAATTAAAAATGAAGCATGCGATACAGATAAGAAAATACGCCCGCAAAACTTAATAGAAATAAAGATAATAATGCCCAAGAAACTCATAATAAAAAATTCTGTTAGTATACACAATAAATAATTAAATAAAATGAGAAAAAAAAACCCTCTTATTTCAGATTTGCAGCAAGATTTACAAATTTCAATTTCATAAATTAATTCATGGTTATTAAGAAACGCGAAAAATTTAACAATTTTTTAAAAATGTTTTTCGCTTTATTTGTACCCATAATTAATTTTCAGAAGGCATTATTGACTATTTTTAATTAGATATAAAAAAAATAATTGAGAAAATTTTCTAAAATTGACAAATTTTTAATATAACAAAATCGGCACAAACCAAAATATTCGTATAAAATTCTACAAAGCAGCCGCATACATTTCTTCAGGGAATTTATCTTCTCAATACTTTGACACAATTTGAATATTTTAAGTATTGAAAAATGGGGAAAAAACGAGCTCGTGAGCTGAAATTAATTTGATACAGATTATAAAAAGAATGGTCACGCATAATAATTTAATTTTCTTTATGCTTTAAAATCTCTTATATCATTAAACAAATAAAATAAACGAATACTGGAATTCGCTTCCTTTTCTAAGCTGTCCGCTCTACCTTGACAGGTTTGAAGCACAATCGTAAGCAAATTGAAAAGTGTTGTATATTCTACATTTAGCTCGCAATTTTATCTTTTAAATATTAATCATTTCGTATTTAACCTTTTTTAAATAGTCTTCATGTGTGTTTCACTTTGTGTTAAACACCTTTAACATCCGTTAGCTTTTTGGAGACTGACCGCTATTTCTTTACGAATTTTACCTGGAAACATATGCCATTTTAAAATAACTCCTACGCTGTACATTCTGGAACCAGCTACACCTTTCAAATATTCATATAATTTCATCCTTATTCATTTTCTTTGTTAATGCTATTCGTATTTTTTTACACTTCGTTAAGAAATCTTCAAAACTCGCCAATTTTTTTGTGGTTGACTGCTTTCCTTGACAGATTTGACCTATTTTCGAAGCAACCTCCGGATCTTGACGGTTTTGACCAGGCAACCTTATGCCATTTTAAAGAACATATTAAACTCTATATTTTAGCACCGGTTTCATCTTTACAGTTGGGTAAATCATTTTTTACTTGGGTAAATAAATCGTAAAATACTTCCCCTATTTACTTGGCAACCTCTGTTTCTTGACGGCTTTGACCAGGCAACACTATGCCATTTTAAAGAGCATATTAATCTCTACATTTTAGCACCGGTTTCACCTTCATACCTTTTGGGGTTCGAAAATCGTTTAAATTTGACCCCTATTATCGAGGCAACCTCTGAAACTTGACGGTTTTGACCAGGCAACCCTATGCCATTTTAAAGAGCATATTAATCTCTACATTTTAGCACCGGTTTCATCTTCATACTTGTGGGGTTCGAAAATCGTTTAAATTTGACCCCTGTTATCGAGGCAACCTCTGAAACTTGACGGTTTTGACCAGGCAACCCTATGCCATTTTAAAAAGCATATTAATCTCTACATTTTAGCACCGGTTTCATCTTCATACTTGTGGGGTTCGAAAATCGTTTAAATTTGACCCCTATTATCGAGGCAACCTCTGAAACTTGACGGTTTTGACCAGGCAACCCTATGCCATTTTAAAGAGCATATTAATCTCTACATTTTAGCACCGGTTTCATCTTTACATTTGGGTAAATCATTTTTTACTTGGGTAAATAAATCGTAAAATACGTCCCCTATTTTCGTGGCAACCTCTGAAACTTGACGGCTTTGACCAGGCAACCCTATGCCATTTTAAAGAGCATATTAATCTCTACATTTTAGCACCGGTTTCATCTTCATAGCTTTTGGGGTTCGAAAATCGTTTAATTTTGACCCCTATTATCGAGGCAACCTCTGAAACTTGACGATTTTGACCAGGCAACCCTATGCCATTTTAAAGAGCATATTAATCTCTACATTTTAGCACCGGTTTAATCTTCATACCTTTTGGGGTTCGAAAATCGTTTAAATTGTGACCGGAAGTGAGGTTGTTTCTCTTAAACTTGACGGCTTTGACCAGGCAACCCTATCAGATTTTCATTGTAACAATGAATTCTATCTATAGGAAAAAAATTAGCTTCATACCTTCTCAAGTCAATTTTTTGCAGCCGCCGCTTGGACTATTAAAGAAGAAATGGTCAAGATGCATAAAAAAAAGTAAGAAATTTATTACGCCAGGTGATATTGCGTTTTTAGTAGGAGTTTTTACTAGTTTTAAGGGAATAGAAATATAATAGTTATGAAAAATATACGCAAGTGAATAAAGAAAAGTGTCCGGTTGTAGAGAGTTTTCAGACGAATAAACAATTTTTAAAAACCACCTAGACGGATAAATACATTTTTTATAACACCTGGAGTGAGGAAAATAAAATTTAATAAGAATAATCTAGAGGGTGATGTTAAACCAGTAAAAGTTAAGTGTGTATTGCCGAAAATGAGGATTGGATTAAAGTTAAGGGGTTAAAAATTTGGAAGGGAAGAGAAAGGGATATAGAAGAGAGTTTTCAGTAAGGAGGGTAAATTGGATGATTTGAGTGGGAGAAAGTTAATTTTGGAATGTGTTGTGCTCAGACCTCCTAGTATCTTAGGAATATTATTTGCTCGCTGTTGGCTACCGTGGAGACCAACAATGGTGTTGTCATTGCTGCAGATGATAAAAGGTAAAACATTTGCTTAGTCTGTTCTGAGAAAGTAAAATAAATTTAATATGTGTTTTAAATACTTAATGAATTTTCAGTAGAAGTAAAGTGATATAAAAGATGACTTTGTGTTTAATTCTCAATATCTGTATTTTATTTCATGAAAAATAAAGTTAACATTTTTTTCATTCTAATTTGAATTATTCTCAGTTTATTCAAATCTAAATTTCTCTTTGTTTTGAAACACCGCAATGTGCAAGATTATCACTTACAATTTTAACACAAACAAAATTTCTAAGAAATTAATTATATTAGACCTGGAGCATTCCAGCAAGAGGGAGACTTTTCTGTAGAATAAGACGTTCTGTTTTCTGTACCTAAACCGCGTCGCTTTTCAATCAAGTTTAACCAGTAATCTCGCGGCGATCTGCTAAACAGCGTTCAACCGCATGAAAACAAATGGATAATTTCTTTATAGGTTTCAAACTTAATCACAGAAATTTTATATTAAACGAAATCTTTGTTTCTACAGTGGTGGGAATAGAATTCCTAAATATTATGAACATTAATTTATTTTTCTGAATAATATCATATATTATACAGTGAAGCATCGATATTCCGGCATCGGCATTAAATAGACATTGCCGGATTACGGATTTTTCCGTATTATACGTGTACCGGAAATGTATATCGAAATCATATACCAGCCACAGCACCTAAACAAATATTTTTAAAAATTAGATTTAAAAAAAGGATGCAAAACCACTTATCAAAAACAGAAATAATTATAATAATGTTTGACATAAATTAATTTTTTTTAAATAACAATTATAAAACAGTAAAACGGATTATTTATTTTTCCACAAATAGTAATAATAATTAAAAATGGATATTAAGACTGGCTTAATAAAAAATAAGAACAGGAATTTGACAATGTTACATTCTATTAAATATGTCAGTCAATTTCATTTGTTTCGTTCTCTTTTTTTTTTTTTTTTTTTTTCAGTTTATCGTTGAATGATTAACATATGCACGTTCATTATTTGATTATCTCTGATAAAATCATATTTTTACAGTCCATCTAAAAAGTATTTACCGAGATTTCGGTTGGTCGTGTTTACTTTGGCCTTCGGTATCATAAATAGGAATGATCTCTTTTATTAATAACTTTTAGATTTGCCATTGCGAGGCAAAAATTTCGTTGTTCTTTTTCAGAATTTTTGTCATCAGACCTGATTAATCTATAAAAAATTCGCCTAAGTCAAATCAACAAAATTAAATGAAAATCCGTAAACTTTATTAATGATGAATTAAAGTTGGTAAGCATGTTGCGAATAAGAAGTTGATTATTACTAAGATTTAAGCGCGGGTGTTAAAAGGAAGCAGAGAAGAGAGGAAAAATAGAAAAATTCATTAGTGCCAGTTTATGGGTGCTGCCGGATTTTAGAATTACGGATTATGGATGCTTCACTATATTATTTCTTACAGAAACATTTAAAAAATTCTTTGATATGCAGAGATATATTTGATATGAGAATAATATTAATAATAATGAAACCTAAAAACAAAATAGAAAAAATCATTCATAGTATAGAAAATAAGCGTAATATTTAACCTTTATGGTGACAGGCTGACAGGGGACATCCTTACTCTTACTGCACCAAAAAAACTCAGAGGGGAAGAGCGGTTCTCTCTCAAACCGTTTTGAAGCAACTGTGAATAGAATGGAAAAAAATGCAATAACATAACTCTTTTTTGAAGTTTGTAAACACGCTACACTAAACGCAACCAAGTATTTAGAAGAAAAATTCCTACAAAAAGACATAATTTGTGATAGAATATCTGCATTTAATGTCGAACACTAAAACATTTAAAAAAAAAAAAAAAGTGCACAACAAATATCCAATAAAATACTTAATCGGCAATTTTGCACAAAAGCGTTCTAGGGACAACAGCTACAATATACGAAAATTTGCCCATTCAGTTCAAATAATATTACAGTCGATTAACGAGTCACAGATTTTTTTTTTTTTTTTTTGTAATAAACCATTTGTTTTTATGTTTTCAAAAAGCAACATGTCTCTTAACACGTTATGAAATTCTTCTCACCAACTTCGCGATTAGTTATCATTTTTTATCATATTTAAATGCTTAACTTACTTTTATTAAGAAGAAGAAGGAAAAAAGAAACTAAGAAAGGCAAGGAAAAAAAGAAGAAGAAGAAAGACCCATGAGAAATGCAAAATAAATAAATAAATACAAAGATAATAATAATAATAATTGTATAGGAGTAAAGCCGTTTGACTGCATTTTAAAAAAAAGATTAAAATTTTTCTTTCCTTATATAATTATGAAAAGAAAAAGGCAGAGATTTTTGAACTCTCATTCAGTCAATTTGAAAACTTCGATCACCAGTGGATCCTATTATTCATCAATATCAGGACACCTACAACGATCACTACTGGCTGGTTAAATGGATAAGGGAGAAATTCAGAACATCATAGTAGCCAACATTTTCACTTCTTGTTTAATAAAACAAAGATTTATTTTTTAAAAAAATTATATATTTCATAGTTGCCAACATTTTAATTTATTCTGGATCATCTTTAGCCCCGCGTTTTTTTTTTTTTTTTTTTTTTTTTACACGCAAAGCTAAAAATACTTAGAAAAAATTTAAATGTTGTCAGCCCTGTATTTCTAGACGTGGAATTATTGTAATTTAACCCTAATAGCGTTCGGCTCCGTCATTTTATCACACAAGTAAATTTATAGAGAAATATTTAGCAATATATAATCACGATTAAATAAGAAGACTATTACATAGTGTTGCCAGATGAAAATTTAAATTATCCCTACTTAATGGAGGTACAATCCCTACATTCCCTACGTTAAAATATTTTTACCCTACAAAATACCATTGATTCAAAATTATTAATGGAAATTATATAAAATCATATTATTATTAATTTTTTAATATTTTCTAGCATTAAAACAAACAAACAAACAAACAAAAATCTTATTAATATACACATGAGTTGGTTGTTGAAACAAACGGACAAATAAAATCAAGTACCTAATATATGTATACAAATGTATATACGTGAAAACACAGTAAATAAAATGGACTATGTGTCTGTAATTTGTTTAAATTTAATAGTGTTAACTCTTTATTCTATTAAATTATTAAATCAAACAGCTAATCTACTTTGACATCTTTTCGCATCAAACTTACCTGATTAATTTAATTTAGTAATAAATAATTCACGTTTGTTAAACCAGCAAATATCGACTTGATAGGTACCATATTCCGACTCCTTAGGGGGTGTGGCTACACGAAATGGGTGGTGTGAGCACATCGAAGAGAAATAAAAAGACTAATTTACAGAAAGGAAAACGAAAGACAACGCATTCTGACGCGAAACAAAATAAAATACTCTTTTAGATCAGTATAATATATTTACGATTAAGATTTTGTACTGCACAATATATTTTATTTGAGGGGTGGGTGTATACAAATTACAAATAACTTTACAATTAGCAATTCGAGGTAATTTAATTTTAACATGTACATGACTTATTGTCCAATTTATTTTAAAACTTTGATGTTAATTATATCAAAATATTAAATAAATGTTATATTTTTTATTAAAATTTTATAATAAATTTACCATTTCCGAATAATAGTCATAATAATAAAAGGGAGGACATATAAAAAATATGCAAATTTTCCAGCGATTATAATTTATGCGGCTCAATCATAATAATGTCCTATTTTCTCCCTTACTAATTTTCTTGAGTAATTTTGCCCAGTATGTAACTAAGATTAAATAGGAAGAAAACAACTCTTATAAAAAAAGTAGTAGAAGTACAAGAAGTAGAGGGCAGTACTAATGATACACTGTAATAAATTATAGATGTTGGCATTTCTGAGTTATGAGATATTTCACTTCGCATCAATCTGTTGTAAAATAATGTATCAGAAACAAGGTATTGTAAGCAACTTTTTATAATTTTCATTAGATAGTTGAAAAATCCCTAGAAAACAGAATACTAATAATAATTAAAAAAAAAAAAAAAAAAAAAAAAAAATGTCAAAATCAGAGCTAAAAAACCCTACTGTAGGGAGAAATCCCTACATCTGGCAACACTGCTATTACAGTACAAATATACTCGTGTGAAAGAAAGCAGAGCCTAGTACTATTACGGGATCAATTAGCATAATTCGCATTTTTATATTTCTACATTAATATTTAATGATTTAATAAAATCGAAGGTTAAATAAAAACTTACCGGCGGCCAAAAAGCGTAAAAGTTGGCAACTATGGAATATACGAATTAATATACATAGATTTACTATGCTTCAATATTATTTTTTACAGACACAGAAGCTTTCGCACCTTTACTGACAGTTACATTTTTTTTTCTTTAAAATCCTTTAATAAAAAAGTAAATAAATAAATATAGGAAAAGAAAAAAAAAAGTGTATTCCTGTAGATAGTCTCTTCAAAACACCATCCATAAACTAATCCTATAAATCCGTCATAATCCTATATGAGTCGCTATTGAATGGTTTAGTTTATATAAAAGCTATTGAGAACATCACTATGCTCACGCACAAATAATTCTTTAATAACGTAGATACATGATGTGTGAATCTAAAATATATTAAAAAATAAAAAACGCACCTATGTAGAAAAAATCTTGTTAAAAGTACTAATTTCACTCGTTATTTGTATATGAATGTTCAAGAAATATAATTATAATTTATAAAAAATAAAATAGAATAGAATAGATTAAAATGAATAATTAAATATATATAAAAATAAAATTAAATTAAAAAACATATATATACGTACTTGCCAACCATCTTATTAATAATAATTACAGAACTTTGGATAAACACCATAACACTGGAATATCCTGTGTTCTTTCGATCCGAAACAATTATTGCGAGTTTATTGCATTTTATGGTGTTTATCCAAATTTCTGTAATTATTACTTTCAAACGTCAGTTCTGTGGTGCTTCATTATTACATTTCATCAATAACAGGGGTCGTACTCTCCGCCTTTTTTTTTTTTTTTTTTTTCAAGACACTCTACTAGATGAATAATTTCCGTCTTTATTGGTACCATAATTAGTATACAATAATTTCTATCCTATTAAATCATGACATATTTCCTTAACAAAAAAAAAATACCATAAAGACTTCAGCATTAAATTAGTGGTAGTAAAAAAGATGAAATTTTTTTTGTTTCTGAAAGTGTCCTGAAAAAAGGGCGGAGGGTACGACTCCTGCAATAACCGTACAACAGGGGTCGTACTCTCCGTCTTTTTTTTTTTTTTTTTTTTTTTTTTTTCGGAGCACTCTCATGGATGAGAATTTTTTTAATTTATTGCTAAAACTATTTTGACTATTAATATTATAAATTAATCTCTACCCTCTATAATCATCACACGTTGCAATAAATATAGGAAAAGTATTTCTGCATGAAACTGAAATTAGTGGTGGCAAAAAAGACGAAAATTTCTTATCTCTGAGTTTGTACTGCAAAAAGGGCGGAGAGTACGACCCCTGGTACAATTGTTAGCAGTTAGCACCCCTTTCTCTACACCACATTATTTTTCCAGTAATTCTCTCCAAATGTTGTTACGATTAAATAAGAATAAAATTACCCTAAAAAATGACTGGCGTGAAAAAAAAAGGTGGTTACTAAAAATTGTACGATTAATAATATGATGGTTGGCAAGTATGTGTATACATATAATAATAATGAAGTAACAATTTTTTTGCCAACACTATTTTCTATTACTACATCGAATATATTGTTACAACATAACAACATTATTGTATGGAAATAGATCCAACAGATACTTTGATGCAGAATAGATTTTGATGACTTAACTTCACCTTTTGAGCAAAACTTTTATCAAACAACTCAAAATTATTTTTATGATAACATGTTTTATGTAACAAGTATATTCGCCAACTTCATATATTCATTTTCGAATACCATTAGTTTAAATTCATTTTTGTCTTGTTATTTAACACTTCGTTATTTACCAAATTTGAACCTTTTCTCTACTGAAAAATTGTAATAGAAATATTTCTTATATTTAATCAGCGAATTGTAGCGGTTTTCATTTCTTGAGTAAAATAAAAAATTTTATTAAAAATTTCCGGTAGACAAAAAATGCTAAATTGGCAACTACACTTTCGCGACCGCGGACGTAGATTCAGATATTTATAAATCTATAACTCCGCCCATGGGCGTAACTTTTGCAATTTGTATGTTTCTATATTTCTTAAGAAAATTCCTTTTATTCATGTCTGTACGATCAAAATACTATTTACACAAATACTTTCAGAAGAAAGCGTATAACTATAACGTATAGTATGTAGGATAAAAAACCATACAGAAAACCTTGTTCTGAAATAATGTAGCTTTAAAGAATAACCCTTAAAGTGGCACGTACTGTCAAAAGAAAAAAAAAAAAAAAATGCGGTGGGGAAAATACTTAAGGATTTTCGTTTGTAAATACAGCAAAACAGAAAAAAAAAAAAAAAAAGTCTACAAATATATAACAGCATACAAAATTCGGATGAAAAAAATAACAAAAATTTAAATGGTAGCGAATAAAAATTTATTGTTTATGAAATTATTTACTTGAAAAATATTTTATGTGCTATCCTGGGACTTGTAGAGCAAATTATTAAAAATTGAATATTCTTTTTTCAGAGAAAAGTTGCACCAAATTTATTTCCAGACGAAATATACGTAATTACTCATTCTTAAAAAAAAAAAAGTTATGAAAAGTGGAACTTATACACTTTTGTAATACTAGAATGAAATAAATAAAATTCTTATTCAATTAATTAATTAATTAATTTTTTAATTTTACAACACTTGTGTAATAACAAACTCTCTCTTTGGATGTCTGTACCAAAAATATTAAATGCTTCATATTTTCCAATAGTACATATTTTAATTAGAGTAATCGCCATGCTTTTGATAGACATACTTTCATTGTTTACGAAAAATCTTAAAAGAAATTTCTAGATTTTGTATTAAATATATATATATATATATATATTATATTATGTTATACATGCCGAATTATATATATATAAATACACGTGCATCTTTTAATGCAATAAAGTAATGATAACTTAATACATGTATGTATATCCTTGAAAACGATAACAAAACATGTAATAAAATTACAACTATAAGAGCCTATGAATAAGTAAATAAATAATATACCCAAAAATTTGGATAGAATATAGTAACAGCAGTTTAAATATTAAGGTTACAGAAGCATTTCGTTGTTAAACATAAAATTAAAGGATATATAGGATAATTCCTCATTGCGTCGACAAACTTAGGGGTTTAACAGGAAAAGTTCATATGGAGCACAATAATGCACATTTACTCTGTCTTATATCAAACCATTTTCAAGCTACAGCAAATAGAATGTAAGAGTTAAAACTATCCTTCATTTTTGAAGTTACTGAAAAAAGTACATATTGAACAGTATATGCTTATAAGGAATGGAAAAAATCCTACACAACGACACATGCATTAATATATCTACAATTAAAGTCGAATTCCAAGCGCTGAAAGAATTAAAGAAAATAAAAACAAATATCCTGTCAAAAATTTAATCAGAAATTCAAAAAAAAAAAAAAAAAAAAAAAAAAAAAAAAAAACTGTCTAGCTACAATGGGGAAAATTTCCTAAAAATTGTCCCATTCCAATATCCTTGGAATATGCAAATAATTAATGATATCGGTTGACTAGTGCGAAGTTCAAGTTTTTCTTTGTTATACACGAATCGTTTTCATATTTAAAAAAGCGACTCTCCTCCCGTCCCGTTTTAAAACTTCTCTTAAAAACTTACATTAGTAGTTTAGTTTTCATCATATTTATATGGGGCCCACCAGCGGTCGAGCGGTTCTGCGCTCAAAGCTGGTAGATGGGAATTGCTGGGTTCGATACCTGGAAACTCATCGACCTAGCCGTTTGGAGTTTTCCGTGGCTTCCTCTGAAACTCGCGTAAATACGGGCTAGGACCCCTTAGAGAGACCCCCCATGGAGGGCATTCCCCTATAGGCCTAGGACACATACGGAGTCAATCGGCCTTATATCCTCCAACTAACCAATCATACTTATATGTTAGGATTTATTTATTGAATAGGCAATAATTCATGTGGCAGATCTTACGAACAGAGGTTCACTGGCGTTTGTTTACATTTTGGCGATATTATCCGTGCGCCAACAAACCAAGGAAATCAATTTATCTTATGGCAACCTGAAAAAACGTTTGTTTACGTTCGAAATGAAAGAAATATTAATGCAGACGACTATTTAACGAAAATAAATGAAATTATCGAAGAAATTTCATAAAATGGCGATGGTTAATTAACTTTTTAACTTACAAAACGTTTGTTTACGTTCGAAATGAAATAAATATTAATGCGGACGATCATTTAACGTAATTAAATAAATTATCGAAGAAATTTCATAAAATGGCGATGGTTAATTAACTTTTTAACTACAATATTTTAATAAATAAGCAAATACTTAAAAAAAATACACGTTTTCTCATCGAAGTTTTAAGAGCAAATTAATTTCAACAACACAATAAATATAATTAAATAAATGAAAACTCAGAATAAAAATATAACTTTAAAAGTAATTAAAAAAGCATGAAAACTTACAATATATGCAACATGAATTTTATTTATTTATTTATTTTTTCTATTTTAAAATTTCTATTCACTCCATAATACGTAAATCACATATCAAATATTTCACTTCGCTCTCAGTTAATTCGTAACATTCGAGGATTCCAAATCCGCATTCAAATGAATCGAAACACATCGGTATAAAAATTATGAGAATATACAAATAAAATAAAAAAAATATTTTCAAGTTATCAAATGATACGCTTTCATTTTTTCAGACATATGCCGTTTCGAATTTTTCATTAACACTTACATTTCAGCGGAGGGGAAAACTCCCTAGTTTTCTTAAACTTGACCAATAAGTGATTGTGTGAGTGAGTTTTACGTCGAACTAGTACTACGTTGTGGGCAATAAGTACGGCAACTAAATATCCCCATTTTCTACAGACAACGTTTACTTTATTCGCATTATTATAATTTTTTAAAAATTATAGAAAGTAAACTATTTAATATTCAAATTTTATTTTTAGTGCTTATTAATTAAATTTGAAAAAAAAAAAAAAAAAAAAAAAAAAAAAAAATTTGCATAATTAGTTAATTGTAGCAATTTAAAACTTCTCTGTTTTAAAAGTTCACGGATCCGGCCACTTTAAAGACGGAGGATGAACTGGGACATACCCCTAAGGTATATGAACCAACAAAGAAACATAGCTGTATAAAACTATGAATCTGAAAACTCGTGTAACTCGGCTCCGCGGCAATCACTTTCGCCCATGTTAAAACCAAAATAACATCACTGGACATCCCTACCTCGCTGTGCATGAATCTGAAAACGCACGTAACTCGGCTCCGCAGCAATCACTGTCGCGCATGTTAAAACCAAAAAAACATCACTGGGCACCCCTACCTCGCTGTGCATGAATCTGAAAACGCATGTAACTCGGTTCCGCGGCCATCACTGTCGCGCATGTTAAAACCAAAAAAACATCACTGGACACCCCTACCTGGCTGTGCATGAATCTGAAAACGCACGTAACTCGGCTCCGCGGCAGTCACTATCGCGCATGTTAAGACCAAAATTTCCCATAATGTAGCTCAAGCGCAACGTAAAATACGCTCAAAACAAATGAACCAATCAAATATCGCCTAATTTCCCGTAATGTAGCTCTAGTGCAACGTAAATAACACTCAAAACAAGTGAACCAATCAAATATCGCCTAAGATCCCATAATCTAGCTCTAGTGCAACGTAAAATACGCTCAAAACAAATGAACCAATCAAATATCGCCTAATTTCCCGTAATGTAGCTCTAGTGCAACGTAAAATACACTCAAAACAAGTGAACCAATCAAATATCGCTTAATTTCCCGTAATGTAGCTCTAGTGCAACGTAAAATACACTCAAAACAAGTGAACCAATGAAATATCGCCTAATTTCCCGTAATGTAGCTCTAGTGCAACGTAAAATACACTCAAAACAAATGAACCAATGAAATATCGCCTAATTTCCCGTAATGTAGCTCTAGTGCAACGTAAAATACACTCAAACCAAGTGAACCAATCAAATATCACCAAATTTCCTGTAATGTAGCTCTAGAGCAAAGTAAAATATACTCAAAACAAATGAACCAATTAAATATAGCCTAATTTCCCATAATGTAGCTCTACTGCAATGTAAAATACACTCAAAACAAATGAACCAATAAAATATAGCCTAATTCCCCATAATGTAGCTCTACTGCAATGTAAAATACACTCAAATCAATAAAAAACAAATGAACCAATCAAATCTCTCCATACTGCGTCATAATAGAATTGTTAAGTTATGTGTACAAGGATAGGCAGTTTCTCGCTACGGAAGTTCGCCAAGAAGAAAGTGAACTCAACCAAGAAGAAAGTGACTTATCAACCATTCATGTTAATCTCAATTATGTATAAATTTATTATAAGCATTTATTTGTATTTTGAATAATTCATTTGTGTTTTGTTACACAAATAAAGAAATAAAATAGAAATTATTGTAATTAACACTTTCGCGACACCATGTTTTTGTCTTTTTGTTAGTATGTTCCACCTGTGGGCGTTATTCTTTTAAGCAACATAATTTCAAAACAAGGTTTCCCGTATACATATTTATATTACGCATGAATATAGGGGATGATTATTACTTTCTTCTATATGTAATATAGAGAAAGTATTGGATTCGCGAAAATTTTCGACCTCCGTTTTTTGACGGATCTACACGTTTTGGGATGTCCTGAACACGAATTGATAGTTTTAAAAAAATGTCTGTCTGTGTGTCTGTCTGTCTGTCTGTGTGTCTGTCTGTCTGTCTGTCTGTCTGTCTGTCTGTATCATTTTTTTGTGGACGCTGTATCTCACGAACCAATGAATGAAATTTAACCAAACTTGGTATTTAGTTGCACCCTGACATGAACTGGTGCCCATTAGATTTGGGGATCAATAGCTCAACAGGTGGCGCTGTAATCGCATTTTATGCAAATTTTTAACATGGCAGCATAGGACAAAATTCCGTATAAATGGGCATAATGAGAGTTATTTTAAACTTGTGATTGTAAAATTAATTTGAATTATTGATGATAGTAGTAGTTAACTAGGAAAAAAAAATTGTGCATGGGGGGCATCGGTTCCCCCCTGGGGGGGAAGTACCCCCCCGGGGGGGGTTAAATTTTGAAGATGGGTATCATTCGAAAGATCTCGTCAATACCTTTAAAACGAATGGTTGAACCATAAATCTGTGATAATTTAAAACAAAGTTATCGATTTTTTTTACTTTTAACAAAAAAAAAAAAAACTTAGAAAAATAATCGTATTTTTTTTTTTTTTTTTTTTTTTTTTTTTACGAAATTTTATCAAACTTGGTATTTAGTTGGTCCCCGACATAAACTGTTGCTGATTATATTTGGGGATCAATAGCTCAACAGGTGGCGCTGTGATAGCATTTTATCTAAATTTTTAACATGGCAGCATAGGACAAAAATTCGTATAAATGTGCATAATAAGAGTTATTTTACACTTGTGTTTGTAAAATTAATATGAATTATTGATAATAGTAGTACGTAACTAGGAAAAAAATTTTGTGCATGGGGGGCATCGCTTCCCCCCCTGGGGTGGACGTACCCCCCCGGGGGGGTAAACTTTGAAGATGGGTATCATTCGAAAGGTCTCGTAAATACCTTTAAAACGAATGGTTGAACTATAAATCTGTGATAATTTAAAACAAAGTTATCGATTTTTTTTACTTTTAACCAAAAAAAAAAAAAAACTTAGAAAAAAATTCTATTTTTTTTTTTTTTTTTTTTTTTTTTTTATATTGTTAATGATTGAATATGTATTAATTTTCACAAAAAAAAAAAAGAAAGAAAGGAAAAAAAAACCATTTTTTTTTTAAATATTGTTACTGATTGAATATGTATAGGAAAATATAGAAGAAAGTCTTGTGGTGGCCACAACATACTAGTACTTTTTCTTATGAAATGAGATGATTATTATAATGATTATACTCTTTCTTTCTTATCTATAGTATTTGCAAAAAGAACGCCCAATGGTGGAGTTACGGATTTCCAAATGACCTGAATCTATGTCAGCTGTCTCTAAAGTGTTAAACATGTGTGGAATTTATACTTAAAAATATGTAAAACATCCGTATAAAATTTGTTAATCATATAAAATAATGGTAAACAGAAAGCCGGGCTAGGTTTCCTTATGCGTACATATTGTAATCCTAGACATGGAGTAGAATAGAAGTTTGTTTTCAATAGTTTAGTAGTTATTTTTATTTATTACTAGCTGTTACCCGCGACTTCGTTCACGTGGAAATTTTGACGTGTATGTGTGGGAACTGACGGTTTGATCATAATATGTAATGAAATGAAACCTTATCATTGTGGTGCTGTGCAAAACAGAATCTGATAAAGTACACTCAAAAAAATTTGTAACTCATTGAAAGCCAAAATAAAATGCCAAAATAAATAAATAAAAAGTTATCGCCAACATAGCGATAAAAATTTAAAATTCGTCCATAGGGATTCTGTACTAAAACAGTACTGCGTTGTGGAAGTATAAAAATTGGGTCGTCAATTATGAATTTTATTTCGAAACCTTTCTTTGTATGATTTTAGTTCACTATTGCACAATATTAATCTGGTTCTAATAATAATTTGGTGACTGGTTAATTAAAATTTTAACTATGTGGTGAAATTCATATAATATTTATAAGTTTCTTTTTTTTTTTTTTTTTCAAATAAATGATTTTTTTTTTTTTTTTTTTTTTCATTTCCCGGCGAATTGTTGAATATTATTTTAGTTCTTAAACAATTTTGGACGGCTTTGCCCGCTTCGCTGGCAAACTCTTTTCTATATGCTTTATGAAAAATAAACTGAAATCGGTCAAAAGCTTGCTTTGGGTTTCCGCTGCCTTAGGCAGCGCCTTGTTCGTCCTTGCAATCTCCGGTGCCTGTCCCTATTGCCTGCGACAATGGCTTACCCGTGGGCTTCCATTTGGTTGCTTATCATACATAACAGTTTCGATACGGACAGTATCGAAAAATTTGAAGTAGCTCTTTTATATTTGAATCCCAGTTACATATGAACAACATTATATGTGATGTACATAATATTTGCTCTCAAGTTATTTCCTATATTTATTTGATTTAATCAATCAACCATAGAATGACAGCAATTTCAAGCCACATATAATATTACAATATGCTATGATCGGCAACTTCTATCGCATGAGACAATTATTATTTTGTGGTTATATATACTTAATGCTTAGTTAATAGTAGTTGGTATGTAGAAAAATAAATAAATCAGTATGTAAACTTGATCATGGTACAGCCTTAATGCCCTTGGCGACTTTTAAATTTTTGTTGCCGTTTTAGACCAAAATATAATTTATGCGATTATTGTTCCTATACGCAAGCGAAGTGTGACGTCACTGACCGTCCGTGGATGCAAGAAAATGATTTCCTATGTCAATCGCCCATTGGATTTTTTGTAAAAAATGATTATTTTGCTGTCAAATTGACAAAATTTTAATTTTAAATTTCAAAACTCTGTCGTTCTTGGCGCTTATTGTATTTGATGATCAAAAACGTAATACGAAAATATACATGCGAAATGTATATTTTCGTAATATGCATTGTACGAAATATTGTTTCATATTATTCATTACTGTCTTAAAATAAGTTGTTAAAATAACCATGATTTTTGAAAGGAATTAAATTATGTTCGCCAAATAATTTGGCGATATTTTATTTTTCTACCAAGGATGACCGATATCAAATCTATTCCGCTACAACATATTAGTATCTTATATCAGATACTTTATTTAGACATTTGAAAACAAATTTGACTTCAAATTATGATAGAATATTTATCATTTCCCTTTTAATCAGTATATTAGTTGGATATTTATTGTGTTAATATCATCCTTTGAAATTAAATGTTTGTGTTTTCAATCGAATATGGAAGTGTGCCCTTTTTGTTTCTTCTAGAGTTTTGAAATTAAAAGTTCAAATTTTGTCAATTTTAAAACAAAAATAACTTAATCTAATGCATGGACATGATAACTATTACATATCTATACCTAAATATGCGGATTAAAATAGGGAAATATTTTTCCTCGATTTTTAATAATTTTTTACAAAAAATCCAATGGGCGTTTAACATAGGAAATATTTTTCTTGCATCCACAAACGACCAGTGACGTCATCACTTCGCTTGCGTATTTCTTTCTATCTTTTCCTTGGCGAAAAATGTCCGATCTACTTCAGCATCAAAATTATAAAAAATTGTCAAGAATTATCAATAAGAAAATACCTTTACCATAATGCTGAATTAACTTTTATGCCAAGCGTGTTTCATCCGCCATACTAAAAAAAAAAAAAAAAAAAAATCTGAAGTTGAGGTATATAAAAAAAATGCTGTGAAATAAAATTCAGAAGAAATATGTTAGATTTGTAATATTACTATTTTATTTTAAAATTATAATGTGTCATTTTCTCATCGACCAATTTAACATTTAGTAATTTCTTATTTTTCGCATGAAAGCATATTTCATTTTATGCTGAAAACAATAAATAAATATATCTCGTAAACTTTTTCTGGCAACAATTAAAATTTAAATGGCTTATATTAAGTCAATATAAGTCAATAAGTTTATTATTTTCATATTTTAATTAATTTTAAAGATTTTTTCAATTTTTTTTTTCCCAAACCATCCCTGACCTATAAGGAAAAAAACAAAAAAAAGAATGATCGAAATCGGTCAAGCCGTTTACGATTTTATAAATAACATACAGACAAACTTTCATTTATATATATATAGATTATTTATTATTATTTACTTTTTCTACTGCTTTGTGAATTAAACACACTTTATTCTGTTACAACTCCACCTATGTTTAATTATACTATGTAATTTCTGTACTAGAGCTGTTTTTTTCAATTTATTTTTACTTTAAATAAAAATACTAATGAAAGGATTTAGTAAAATACGATACGGATAAATGTGAATTATTGTCTACGTAATGATTAATCAGTAAATCAATGCATTTAAGTACCACCAAAAATGAAAACTTATTTGAATTGTTTACAATTTCGCAACTGCTGACGTGAATTCACATCATTTGAAAATTTGTAACTCCGCCAGTAGGCGATTCTTTAGATTACATAGGTTGCATTATTTCTGGGCAATATACCCAATATTCGCATTTGTAGAATGAATGCACCATGGTTACAAGTACTCAAATTAGAAAGAGTATAATTGTAACGCATGTTCATTTATAACTATAATAATAAAAAAAGATGTATATCTGTCTGTCTGTGCATCTATACGTTCAGCCCCTACTGAACGTAGATGTATAAATTTGACATACGCATGCTCAGAAGCCTTCCCGAGGGGACAGTGAAAAAAAAAAAAAATTAAAAATTTTAATTAGTTGTGGAGATATTAAATAAATTGTCGACCTATGTCTAATCAAAAATCGATCTCAAGGACTGAGAATTCACCGCGATCGCATAGAAATAGATATTTTAACTGAGTTAAAAGCTGAAAAAGGGGAAAATAAATTAGAAATATTAGTCCTATTTTTACGAATGAAAGGGAAAATTTTTCTGAATCTAAGAGTGCAAGCAGCTTATCGATACAAAAATTAAATATTTTTTAATAAACTAAACTATGAATTTTAGGTGGCAACATCATTTCAAATGCCAGACGACTGACTGCGATGAAAAAGGAAATGATTGTAACCAATTCAGATATCACGTGTTTTACAGTGGGGGGGGGGGGGGGGGAAATTGCAATTTTCAAGCTTTTTCAAATTTTCATTCACGTTACATTTAAATTAGTATTTGGCATAGACAGCATATTATAAAGCTACAGTTCAATTTTCATGAAAATATGTGAATATCAAAAAAGTTACATTTTTATTGGGAATTATATTTATCACGTCTCACGTGACCAAAAAAATGTAAGATTAAGTTTTCTTTTATATTTTCTAGTATTTTAAATTGAGATATGCCGATGCAATTTCGTAATATTTGGTTTTAACGCACGATATTTTTATTGTGAATATTTTTGAAAGTGTAGAATTATTAGGAAGGACTTAAAGAAGGGGGGGGGGGCGAAGGTGCAAAATAAAGAAAGAAAGAAAGAAGAGTTACATCGTTTGAAATTGTTATTATTAGGTTTTAAGGGAAGATAAATCAATTGTGGATATTTTCAAGTGTAAATTTATTAGGAGGGACGGAAAGGTGGGGGCAAAGGCAGGGATGGAACACGGGCGCAGAATTCATACCACTATCAATGTAAGAAAAATTTCTACTACTTAAATCACCGATATTATAGGTACAGAAATTTGTTAAACAGATTCCGGTGTGAATTCTGCGCCCGTGTTCCATCCCTGCAAAGGGACAAAAATGTAGAAAAGGAACGGGAGTTTCAGAGAAAACTATGGAAAACCCAGAACGCTTTTATTCTTTCATATTCTGCAGGGTTTCGAATGTCAATTTCCACTCACATTTCATACTAAGGATTTTTGACATTATATAGACCGGAATTTCTCAGGTTTAGGAGAAAACCAGGGATAAGTGAGACACAAATCTTTTTATAGAAATGTTTATATTACCTTTGTATCTCAGCTTCTAATTAACACAATTTCATAAGTAATATATCATTTTAAATGTTATTTGAACTGGAATTGAAGAGTATATGTTGCAAATCTCTGTCGCCAGAGGGCGCTTTGATATTTTAGTAATTCTATATCTCTAATACTCTGTATTCTGATTATGAGTAAATTATTTACATGGAGAAGGTTGGGTGATCACACCGGGGTATGGATTTACCCCAATCAGAATTTTCAAAAGTATACTTAAATATTATTATGAAATACTCGGTGAGTGAACAGGCTGTTTGAAATCATGAAACGAAAAGCGGCGCATTATTTGCCACAGAGCGGAAATTTGCTACAGTTAAAATTTCCAAACTATTTGCGCTATGAACGAGCAAATTGTTGTAGGTTTTAAAACGGTGGATAAAGCAGCGCATGCGCCAACGAGCGTGACTTTGTATAAGTCAGAATTTTTAAAGGTCATAACAGGGTGAGCGAACAGGCTGTTTCAGATATTATAACGGGAAGAGAGCAACGCAGGCTCTACAGGGCGGGAATTTACAGCGCTTAAATTTTTCTATAAAGCTATTTTCACTATATGTCAATAAGCTGTTGTAGGACTTGGAACGGTAAAAAGGCACCGCAGGCGTCACCGAGCGGGAGTTTTGTAAAGTCAGATTTTTTCAAGGATTGCGAATCAGTTGGTCGCCGAAGGCGACTAGTTATGAATATGAATACAGAAAAATTCATTTAAACTAATGTAATGTGAAAGAATAGCGCCCAAAGGAGGAGCTTACTGTCAAAAAGACAAAAACATGCTGTCGCGAAATTGTTAAGGGGAATTTCAAGACATGATGGGAGGAGGAGTTTCGCTTTTGGGAAAACGTATAAAAGAATGGTGCGAAACACCCAGATAAACATCTCCGGCTAGAGATGGGCATTCCCGTTCTTTTTCAAGAACGAGAATGAAAAGTTCTTTGAAAACTCGGAACGGTTCCGCAGAACTGTTCTGAACGGGTCTAATGGAGAAAACCAACCGGAAATTGAGAATGAGCGGTTTCCGGTACCCTCCCTGAACTGTTCGCTGCGTTCTTCCGATAAAATGAGCATTGAGATAGTTCTTTTCGAATTGAGCTGTTTGTATTCCTTAATTCAGCACTTCTGCTATGAAAAAACACAGATGTCCTTAAAGAATATGTGAAACATCGAGATTTTTTTTCTTTCGAATTGCACTTGTTAAACACGTGGTTTAAATTTAACTGGGAATATGTAGATTTTATTTTATTTCGTTTTATAGAAGGCTAAAACACATTTTAAACATTTGATATCTAGAATTCAAATACAGAGTAAGGAAATTGATTTTTTAGTATATATATTGTTATTTAAATTGATAATTAATTTTATAAATTTCTTTATTAATTTAAAATTTTCTAAAATCTATTTTTAATTTCTGAAGAAAAATAGAAACAAAAATGCATGTAACTTTTCTTTAAAAAAAAAAAAAAAATAAATAAGCATGTGCATTAAGATTTATAAACAATAAGATATTATAAACTTGACTGTAAACATAATATAAACATAGCATAACTTTTGAGTATGGAAATGATCCATCATGAAAAGACAGTAGTGTAATGCCCTTAAATTCTATCGGTCGTCTATCTATTTATCTATACATATGGGCATAAACAAAATGTCCGTTCGAAAATCTCTCTCTCTCTCTCTCTCTCTTTTAAATTTAATTAAATAAACCTTTAAAATATTTATTTTATTTTATTTATTTATTTTTTTTGTTTGTTTTAGCAAGCTAAATACCTATATACATATTTATACGACAGTGTGTATCAGGAATGTTTACTTTCAGTTATATTCATATATGAATGTGTTGTATTCGTAAAAAAAATTCAACTTCTGACGTATTTACACGTTTTAAAATGTCTTAAACACGATTTGACCACAAAAATAAATACATAAATAAATAAAATAAAATCTCCGTTCATCTGTGTGAGTTACAAAAAGTTTATGGCAGCTCTAGATCAAAAACTAATACGCATAACTTAAAAAAATATATTTAGTTGCATCTTGACATAAATTAGTGACAATCAAACTCTCTTTTATATCACCCAACAAGCAACGTTGATATGATCTGATTGTCCCCATTTCCGGAAAAAAATTTGTCAGCTTCTATAGTGTAAAATTTCACAAAACTTAATACTTGAAAGCTCTCTTATGAAAAACTATGTATGTCAAAATAGGTATATATCGGCTGGCAGGTGAATCATTTAAACTGCAATTTCCTCCGAGTACGGAAAGGTTATATCTCAGCATCTAAAGCGTATAAGCATCAAACTTGATATGTGAACTGTCTATTATTACTCTCAGAAAAAAGATTTTTTTTTACTTGGCAACACGAAAAAAATATACAAATAAATAAATAAGGCAACCACTAAAGGCAACCAAGTATTTAGAAGAAAAATTCCTACAAAGAGATATCATAGTCGAGCACTAAAACATAAAAAAAAAAAGTGCAAAACAAATGTCCAACAAAATACTTAATAGGCAATTCTGCACAAAAGCGTCCTAGGGACAACAGCTACAATATACGAAAATTTGCCCATTCAGTTCAATTAATATTACAGTCGATTAACGAGTCACAGAAAGATTTATCTTTTTTTTTTTTTTTTTTTTTTAATAAATAATTTTTTTTAATTAATAATTTGTAATAAACCATTTGTTTTTATGTTTTGAAAAAGTAACATGTCTCTTAACACGTCATGAAATTCTCCTCACGAACTCCAATTAGTTATCATTTTTTATCATATTTAAATGCCTAACTTACTATTTATTAAAAAGAAGAAGGAGAAAAGAAATTAAGAAAGGCAAGGAAAAAAAGATAAGAACAAGAAGAAGAAAGACCCATGAGAAATGCAAAATAAATAAATAAATAAAAAGATAATAATAATAATAATTGTATATAAATAAAGCCGTTTGACTGCATTTTTTAAAAAAGATTAAAATTTCTCATTCCTTATATGATTATGAAAAAGAAAAGGCAGAGATTTTTGAACTCTGATTCAGTCAATTTGAAAACTTCGATCACGAGTGGATCCTATTATTCCTCTATATCAGGATACCTACAACGATCACTACTGGCTGGTTAAATTGATAAGGGAGAAATTCAAAACATCATAGTAGACACCCTTTTCGCTTCTTTTTTATTTAAACAAATATTTATTTAAAAAAAAAAAAAAAATATATATTTCCATAGTTGCCAACATTTTAATTTATTCTGAAGCATCTTTAGCCCCGCCTTTTTTTTTTTTACACGCAAAGCTAAAACTACTCCGAAAAAAAATTAAATGTTGTCAGCCCTGTATTTCCAGACCTGCAATTATGCTAATTTAACCCTAATAGCTTTCGGCTCCGTCATTTTTTCACACCAGTAAATTAAAAGAGAAATATTTAGCAATATGTAATCCCGAATAAATAAGAAGACTATTACACAGTGTTGCCAGATGAAAATTTAAACTATCCCTACTTAAAGGAGAAACAATCCCTACATTACCAACGTTAAAATATTTTTACCCTACAAAATACCTTACGATTCAAAATTATTAATGGAAATTATATAAAATCATATTATTATTATCATTTTAATAATTTCCAGCATTAAAACAAACAAACAAACAAACAAAAATATTCTTATTAATATACACATAAGTTGATTGTTTAAACAAACGGACAAATAAAATCAAGTACCTAATATATGTATACAAATGTATATTTGTTAAAACACAGTAAATAAAATGGACTATGTGTCTATAGTTTGTTTAAAATTAATATTGTTAGCTCTTTATTCTATTAAATTATTAAATCAAACAGCTAATCTACTTTGACATGTTTTCGCATAAAACTTATCTAATAAATTTAATTTAGTAATAAATAATCCATGTTAAACCAGTAAATATCGACTTGATAGGCACCTTATTCCGACTCCTTAGGGGGTGTGGCTACACGAAATGGGTGGTCATAGAGAAATAAAAAAACTAATTTACAGAAAGGAAAACGAAAGACAACGCATTCTGACGCTAAACAAAATAAAATACACTTTTAGACCAGTGTAATATATTTACGATTAATATTTTGTACTGCACAATATATTTTATTTCAGGGGTGCGTGTATACAAATTACAAATAACTTGACAATTAGCATTTCGAGGTAATTTAATTTTAACATGCACATGACTTATTGTTCAATTTATTTTAAAACTTTGATGTTAATTATATCAAAATATTAAATAAATGTTATATTTTTTATTAAAATTGTATAATGAATTTACCATTTCCGAATAATAGTCATAATAATAAAAGGGAGGACATATAAAAAATATGCAAATTTTCCAACGTATATAATTTATGCCGGCGCAATCATAATAATGTCCTATTTTCTCCCTTACTAATTTTCTTGAGTAATTTTGCCCAGTATGTAACTTAGATTAAATAGGGAGAAAACAACTCTTAAAAAAAAGTAGTAGAAGTACGAGAAGTAGAGGGCAGTACTAACAATACACTGGAATAAATTATAGATGTTGGCAACTCTGAGTTATGAGATATTTCACTTCGCACCTTAAAAAAACGAACCTATGTAGTAGACAAAATCTTGTTAAAAGGACTAATTTTACTCGTTATTTATATATGTTCAACAAATATAATTATAATATGTATAAAAAATAAAATAGAATAGAATAGATTAAAATGAATAATTAAATATATATGAAAATAATATGAAAGTAAAAAAAAATATTTATACGTACTTGCCAACAATCTCATTAATAATAATTACAGAACTTTGGATAAATACCATAACACAGAAAAGTCGTGTGTTCTTTCGATCCGAAACAATTATTGCGAGTTTATTGCATTTTATGGTGTTTATCCAAATTTCTGTAATTATTATCTTCAAACGTCAGTTCTGTGGTGCTTCATAATTGCATGTCATTAATAACAGGGGTCGTACTCTCCGCCTTTTTTTTTTTTTTTTTCAGGACATTCTACTAGATGAATAATTTCCGCCTTTATTGGCACCATAATTTTTATACAATAATTTCTATCCTATTTAATCAGGACATATTTCTATTCAAATTAGTGGTGGTAAAAAGGATGAAATTTTTTTGTTTCAGAAAGTGTCCTGAATAAAGGGCGGAGAGTACCCCCGAAAAAACCGTACAATAGGGGTCGTACTCTCCATCGTTTTTTTTTTTTTTTATTTTTTCCGGGTCACTTTCAAAGATGAGAGAATTTTTAATTTATTGCTACCACTATTTTCAATATTAATTTTATAGAATTAATCTCTACCCTGTATAATCGGTACACGTTACCATAAACATAGCTGCCAATATTTTAATTTATTCCGGAGTACTTTTATCTCCGCCTTTAATCCATACCACTTTTTTTTTTTTTAAGTAAATTTTTCTTATTTTATCACAGTTATATCTTGGAGAAAAATATTCTAAAAACAAAGTGGTGCGAAATAGAGGCGGAGCTAAAATTACTCCGGAATTAATTAAAATATTGGCAGCTATGCTATAAATATAGCAAAAGTATTTCTGCATGAAAATGAAATTAGTGGTGGCAAAAAAGACGAAAATTTCTTCTCTGAGTTTGTCCTGCAAAAAGGGCGGAGAGTACAGGGATGGAACACGGGCGCAGAATTCATACCACTATCAATGTAAGAAAATTTTCTACTTCTTAAATCGACGATATTATAGGTAGAGAAATTTCTTAAACGGATTCCGGTATAAATTCTGCGCCCGTGTTCCATACCTGAGAGTACGACTCCTGTTACAATTGCTAACGCCCCCTTCTCTACACCACATTATATTTTCAGTAATTCTCTCCAAACGTTGTTACGATTAAATAAGAATAAAATTACGCTACAAATTGACTGGTGTGAAAAAAAGGTGGGGACTAAAAATTGTACGATTCATAATGAGATGGTTGGCAAGTATGTGTATACATATAATAATAATGAAGTAACAATTTTTTTGCCAACATTATTTTCTTTGGATTAATTTTCTATTACTACATAGAATATATTGTTAAAATATAACAACATTATTGTATGGAAATAGATCTAACAAATACTTTGATATGGAATAGGTTTTGATGACTTAACTTCACCTTTTGAGTAAAACTTTTATAAAACAACCCAAAATTATTTTTATGATAACATGTTTAATATAACAAGCATACTTGCCAACCATCTCGTTAATAACCGCACAATTGTTAACGCCCCCTAAAAAAACGCCCCTTTTCTCACACCACTATATTTTTAGAGTAATGAACTCAACATGATGTTACGATTAAATAACTCTAAAATTACTCTAAAAAATTATTCGTGTATAAAAAAAGGAGGGTACTAAAAATTTTACGGTTCATAATGAGATAGTTGGCAAATATATTCGCCGACTTAATATTCATTTTCGAATACCGTTAGTTTAAATTCATTTTTGTCCTGTTATTTAACACTTTGCGTAAAGTTGCCAACTGAGCACCTTTTAGCTACTGGAAAATTTTAATAGAAATATTTCTTATATTTAATCAGCAAACTGTTGCGGTTTTCATTGCTTAAGGAAATTAAAATTTTTTATTAAAATTTTCCGGTAGACAAAAAATGCTAAATTGGCAACTACACTTTCGCGACCGCTGACGTAGATTCACATCATTTAAGTCCGGTTTCCACTGACGGCTCTTTCGACGGCTTCTATTCTGAATCCTTTGATGTGGTCAACCGGGCTCAAAACCCTCAAACGTGTTTGGAAGTCCCCCAGCTGAGATAATTGAGGGGCCAGAGGCAGATATCTTTGTCAATTTTGCATGCTTTCCTTTGAAGTAACTGCGCAATCTGATAAAAAAAGGTTACAACTGACGACAAGACATTCGGCTCTTTGTGTCGGGAGCGTGATTAATGGTTTTTTTGAACCTGGAAGCTCCAACTCCAGTGGAAACCGGCCTTTAGAAAGCTATAACTCCACCCGTGGGCGCATCTTTTGCAATTTATATGTATCTATATTTCTTAAGAAAATTCCTTTTATTCATATCTATACGATCAAAATACTATTCATGCAAATACTTTGAGAAGAGAGAGTATAACTATAACGTATAGTATGTGAGAAAAAAAAGCATACAGAAAACCTTGTTCTGAATTATTGTAGCTTAAAAGAATAACGCCCAAAGTGGCACATACTGTCAAAAAAAAAAAAAAAAAAAAAAAAAAAAAGCAGTGGGGAAAATATTTAAGGATTTTAGTTTGTAAATACATTGAAAAAAAAAAAAAAAAAAAAAAAAACTACAAATATATAACAGCATACAAAATTCGACTGAGAAAAATAACAAAAATTTAAATGGTAGCGACTAAAAATTGATTGTTTATGAAATTATTCATTTGAAAAATATTTTCTGTGCTATCCTGGGACTTGTAGAGCAAGTTATTTAAAACTGAATGTTCTTTTTTTCGAGAAAGGTTGCACAAAATTTATTTCCAGACGAAATATACGTAATTACTCATTCTTTAAAAAAAAAAAAAAAAAAAAAAAAACGTATGAAAAGTGGAACTCATACACTTTCGTGCTACTAGGATGAAATAAATAAAATTCTTATTCAATTAATTAATTAATTATTATTATTATTATTTATTTTTTTTTACAACACTTATGTAATAACAAACTCTCTCTTTGGATGTCTGTACCAAAAGTATTAAATACTTCATATTTTCCAATAGGGCGTATTTTAATTAGAGTTAATCGCCTTGCTTATGATAGACATACCTTCATTATTTACGAAAAATCTTAAGAGAAATTGCTAGATATTGTATTAATTATATATATATATATATTTAATATGCCATTTATGCCGAATTATATATAAATGCACGTGCATCTTTTATTCCAATAAATCAATGATAATTTAATACATGTATGTATATCCTTGAAAACGATGACAAAACATGTAATAAAATGAAAACTATAAGAGCCTATGAATAAGTAAATAAATAATATACGCAAATATTTGGGATAGAATATAGTAACAACAGTTTAAATATTAAATTTACTGAAGCATTTCGTTGTTAAACATATAATTGAAGGATATACAGGATGATTCCTCATTGCGTCGACAAACTTAGGGGTTTAACAGGAAAAGTTCATATGGAGCACAATAATGCACACTGACTCTGTCTTATATCAAACCATTTTCAAGCTACAGCAAATAGAATGAAAGAGTTAAACCTATCGTTCATTTTTGAAGTTTCTGAAATTAAATATATGTTTATAAAGAATAGAAAAATTCCTCCACAACGACACATGTGTTAATATATCTACAATTAAAGTCGAATTCCATGCGCTGAGCGAATTAAAGAATATGAAAACAAATATCCTGTCAAAAATTTAATGAGAAATTCCAAAAAAAAAAAAAAAAAAACCTGTTTAGCTACAATGGGTAAAATTCACTAAAAATTGTCCCATTCCAATATCTTTGGAATATGCTTATAATTAATGATATCGGTTGACTAGTGCGAAGTTTAGGTTTTTCTTTGTTGTACACAAATCGTTTTCATGTTTAAAAAAACGAGACTCCTCCCATCCCGTTTTGAAACTTCTTTTAAAAACTTACATTAGTAGTTTAGTTTTCATCATATTTATATGGGGCCCACCAGCGGCCGAGCGGTTCTGCGCTCAAAGCTGGTAGATGGGAGGTATCGGGTTCGATCCCAGGAAATCTCATCGACCTAGCCGCTCGAAGCTTTCCGTGGTTTCCTCTGAAACTCGCGTAAAAACGGGCTAGGACCCCATAGAGAGACCCCCCATGGAGGGCATTCCCCTATAGGCCTAGGACACATACGGAGTCAATCGGTCTTAAATCCTCCAACCAACCAATCATACTTATATGTTAGGATTTATTTATTGAATAAGCAATAATACATGTTTATCAAAATTATGTATAAATTTATTATAAGCATTTATTTGTATTTTGAATAATTCATTTGTGTTTTGTTACATAAATAAAGAAATAAAACAGAAATTATTGTAATTAACACTTTCGCGACACCATGTTTTTGTCTTTTTGTTAGTATTTTCCACCTGTGGGCGTTATTCTTTTAAGCAACATAATTTCAAAATAAGGTTTCCTATATACATATTTATATTTTATTAAAAAAATTTTAAGTTACCTTACTAAAAATCCTTAAAAATTGGTTGATATATTTCGGTTTTCATCCGAAGCCATCTTCAGAACTCGATGACATAAACAAAGATCGTCGGTGGCTCATTCTTCCTTTATAATTTCGCTGCCCGTCATTCCTCCAGTTCTCTTCATTTTTTCCAGGGTCGGTTTCCATTCAGGTGGAATTATGCTGTGCTCGATATCGTTTACTGCGTCTTGCGTAGATAGGATCTCTATTGCTTCTCTTTTCAGTGCGTACTTGTGCGAATTGAAGGTTGAAATTTTTTGAAAGTTAATAGAGTTAATATCAATAGGCTTAGTGACGTTATCTCTAGAAAAGGCTGAGGATGTTTTTTTAAATTTAAGGTCGCTAAGGTGTTCGTTTATTCTGTCTTTATTTTTCCTTTTTGTCATGCCAATGTAGCTGGCTTTATTATGTTCGTAGTCTTGAAAATTTATTTTGTAGACTCCGGCTATTTGATGGAAGGGGATGGGATCTTTTTCGTTACGGATTCGTTGGAACATGTTTTTATCGGGTTTGATTGGGATGTTAACGTTGTATTTTTTTGCTTCAGTATGGATTTTGATGGAGGCGCCGTTACAATAGGGAATAGCGGAGGTAAAAGGAGGTTTTGTTTTTTGTGCGTTTGTGATCTGGTTGAGTGATTTTATTCGTTTTTTATAGAATTTGTCAACAAATTTTGAGTTGTAGTTAGCTTTCTTTGCGATACTTTTGATAAATTTTAATTCGGCATTTAGAAGGGATTTATTAGAACATATGAGGATAGCACGATTAATAGAGGACCTTAAAGCAGCGTATTTATATGGAAGGGGGGTGTTGCATCTATTGTTTATGATTTCATTATTATTAGTAGCTTTGCGGAAAACAGTGGTGTCGATTGTATGGTTTTGATTTTTGGTGATGTAAACGTCAAGAAAATTTAGGCTATTGTTGTTTTCTGTTTCATTGGTGAATTTAATGAGGGGATCAAGTTTGTTAAGAGCTGAGAGAATATGTTCAGGGTTAGTATTTTGGGGGATGATGGTAAATACGTCATCCACATAGCGGACCCAGAGTTTGCAATTTTTAATAATATTACTTGCGGATTGTTCAAAAAATCTCAATTTTAGTTCGGCTATAATTCCGGATATCGGAGACCCCATAGGCGCGCCCTGAGTTTGCCTGTAAAAACTACCATTAAAAGAGAAAAAAGAATTGTTTAGGATGAGGTTGTTTGTACGGATTAAGGTATCACTAATTTTGTTATCGCCAAATTGGTTAATAATTCGATCGTGAATAATTTTACTAATTTCGGTAATGTTAATTGAAGGATATTGGTCTTTTACATCAAAACTATTGAGGGAATCGTGAAAATGGATAGTAGTACCGCGAATTTTTTTAATAAATATGTCAGTGGAATTAATGGAAAAATCTGAAGGGGGAAGAAGTGATTTATAAATATCTTTCATATATACCTCCAAACAATAGGTGGGACCTTCTGATTTATTGACGATCGGTCGAAGTGAGGGGGGATCCTTATGATCTTTGTATTTACCGAATAAGCGAGGGATAATAGATGCGTGGTTATTAAAGACGGGAGGGGTATTGTTAGGCCAGGTTCCAGTTTTTATCAATGATTTAGTTTTATCACAGAGTTTATTAAGTGGGGAGTTTGAAAGTTTAATTGCGTTTAATTTTAGAATTGTATCTTGCATCATTTTATTATATTTATCTCTATCCATAATTGTTAATAAGTTGGTTTTGTCGGACATCAAGCAGGTTATGTTACTATCTTTTTTTAATTCGCGAATACTTTTAATGTCACTGTAGTCATATTTATGTTTCGTATTGTTAAGGGAGTTGATAGCTGTGTGTCTTATAGCCAGGCGTTTTTGAGGGGGGATAAATTCGAGGGCGGTTTCTACATGAGCAATTGTGTCTTTAATATTAGATTTATCAATAAGAAAGAATTTAGGTCCGAATTTTAAAATAGAATCTTGATGGGTATTAAGTTTAGTCCTAGAGAGATTTAAGTATGGGTAAGAAATGGGCGGTTGTATATTTTTAAGAAAAGGTTTCCTTTTTGAGATCCAAAATTTTAATTTATCTTTATGACGCTGCGTTAGTTGTGTAGAGTTAATATCGATAAAGTGATTGACTTTATTTTAAAATGTTTTAACATCCGTTTGAGGGTTATGGGTTTCAATTTTATTAAGAAAGTTTTTATACTTTTGTTTTAATTTATAAATTTCAATAGCCTTCTGTTTTATGCTTTTCTTCAATAAGGAAATTTCGAGTATTTTAGCATCATGTTTATAGTGTTGATTAATGAAAGGGGTTTTTATTCTAAGGAAGTTGGGAGTAAGTTTAAATTGTAAACAATCCTCCAGAAAAATTTTATGGTGTGCGGTTCGCGATTGAGTTTAAGAGCGGTTTTTTTGAAATTACGGTAATCTTCGTTTCTATCCATGATATGTGAGAGAGATTTTCCTCAAAAAAGTTTAAGTAGAATGACCAGCGATAGGTACGTTTACGGAAAGGACAGACAACAAGTAAATGGCAGGAAAATTCAATAGAAAATAAAATTTCAAAGAAAATAAAAACTAAAATTACACATTAAAATCTCAAAGATCAATAAAAAGGTTAAAAATTATGTAAATAGTTAAAAGTTATTCGCACATGACATACACTTAAAAACAAAAAGTTCGGATAAAAAGTTAAGAACATCACCAAGTCAATGTTATAAACGTCATCAATAAAATATCCATTAATGGATTCCTTGTCCGGTATCGACTTATATATTACAATTGAAGTTTACAAAAGGATTATAAATTTTATTAAAAACATTTTAAGTTACCTTACTAAAAATCCTTAAAAATTGGTTGATATATTTCTGCTTTCATCCGAAGCCATCTTCAGAACCCGATGACATAAACAAAGATCGTCGGTGGCTCATTCTTCCTTTATAATTTCGCTGCCCGTCATTCCTTCAGTTCTCTTCATTTTTTCCAGGGTCGGTTTCCATTCAGGTGGAATTATGCTGTGCTCGATATTGTTTACTGCGTCTTGCGTAGATAGGATCTCTATTGCTTCTCTTTTCAGTGCGTACTTGTGCGAATTGAAGGTTGAAATTTTTTGAAAGTTAATCAAAATTAGGTCTTTGAACGGCTCAAGTATCGAATCAGCAATCTTCCAATTATGAGCTCGGTGCTTTATGGACTGGCTATACCGCTGCCCAGAACCATGGTTGTAAAAAAAAAAAAAAAAAAAAATGTCAGTGTTGCTATCAATAACTTTTTTCTCTACTTTTAGAAAATAAATTTTCTTACATGGGAAAATTAAAATATCATCCATGGTTGTAGGTAGGTTGGTAGTTAGATAGGTTGGCTATGGCATCGGCCATTACTGTGCTATGGATAATTGGCGATGATCTGGGCCACACCCCTAGGTATGTTTCAGAGACATACCATCACATTTTTGATCCTACACAGAGGAGATGGCTCCCCAGCTTCGGTGACCCCAAAAGGTATAGTTTTGATGGGAACATGGAGGATATTGTGGCCACAACAGATTTTACATGCACCAGCCACCATTAGTGTACACAACAGTCTTTGGCCAGCTCGAGTACCGAACCCGCAATCTTCCAATTACGAGGTCGGCGTGCTATCGACTGGGGTACCGCGGTCCTGATCTATAGTTGAAAAAAAAGGAATAAAAAGGGTGATATACTAAAGCTATAATGGAAAATAGTCTGTATATTGCGGATTTCTTTCTATTAAAAAAAAAATGATTTTTAGTATGATTTTTATAAAAATAAAATAATGTGCTATTAAATATGACATATTTCAATTTGACATTGAATATGGGGATTTGTATAATAATTTTCTGCTTTTGTCTTGTGTTATGCACTATTAACATTCCTATTCAGTGAAAGGAAAGCAGCGGATAGGCGGGCAGAGCTCTGCATGTGTTAACAAGTAAAGTGAGTCGGGGGAGGCAAAGCCTCCCTCAGGGGTTGGTGAGTGGAGCGAGCAGGGGGCAGAGCCCCCTAGATATTGATAATAAATCTTCCCATAAGATAGGCCATAGCTGTTGCCAAGATTAGGTATCGTCCTCTCTTAAGAATAACTTCTTCACATTCTACATCATTATCACTTAAATTAGCATCAGACAATTTGTTTTTAATTAGTTAATAGATTGTGAATAACTCCAAAGTCATGATATTAATATCAAAGTTCAAATACTCATCAAAATTTATATTTAGAATGGTAAAATAATGACCGGTAAAGAAATTTTGTGAATTTTAGAAAAGTGGAAAAGACATAACTAATATTGTGTGACTTATAAACAAAGAAATTTTTCATTCAAATGAATAGGAATGAATCAGGACTTCACTAAAAGGTCGTATAAATGTAAAAGATGTATAAATTGGGTTTTTTTGTAATGGAAATTTTGTGATTACGATAACTTTTGACATAATACTCAAAATTGAATTGAACCAAAGTTATACAGCAAACTTATCTTACAAATATCTTAGATGAGTTCGTTAACTAAGTTGCTCTGCAGTTTGTTTTCAAGTGGCAGTTACGTGAAAATTTCAAATCCACATTGAAAAAAGCTTAGTTAAGACTATGTTTGCTTGAATTTTGATGTTTACATTGACCACATAAAGGTCTCAACCAAGTATTTATTAATGAATTTTATCTGCCATTTTTAACAAAAGGACCGATATCTTAAGTACGGCCATTTCAAATCAGGATACCACTTGTAAATTTATCATCAGAATAACTTTTGAAATACTGAATCAGTTCAAGTTGGACATTGAACTTATCACACAAATATCTTGGATGAATTTTGTTCCAATATTTAGTTTCCAAGTTGCAGCCACTTGAAATCAGGCAGCTACTTGAAAATGCGCCACCATAGTAACTTTTAGAATACTAAACTGGTTCAAATCAAAGTTGGGAAGTGAACTTACAATTCAAATATCTTGGATAAGTTTGCTAGGCAACTTGCTACACCATTTTGTTTCCAAGTGGCGGCCACTTAAATTTTTTTTTATTACAATAACTTTTGTAATACTGAATCAGTTCGAATCACATTTGCACAGTTGACATATCATTCAAGTACCTTTGATAAGTTCACTGGGCATCTCAGTCACTCTGTCCTTTTGTTTCAAAACGGTGGCCACTTGAAAATTATTACAATAACTTTTGAACCAATTTGCTTAAAACTCCATATATACATAGCCCTCATTAATAAATTCACCAAATTCATTAATAAAATGTAGCTGCCATTTTGAAAAAAATGGTGGCAACTTCTTAAGAAAAGATAAATCAAACTAACCTTCCTATGAGCCAGAAGGACTTGTTTTAATTTTTTGATCAATAACCTCTAAAAAGTAATGATATCAGTACAAAAACCCTTAGCGGGTTAAAAGTTTGTGACACAGCTACTTTATCGCTATAAAAATTTGAAATATGGGTCTTAATAATGATATCAAATTTTAAGTAACGCTTTGCTATTGGTTAAAATATACATAGATTTTCTTATTTGATCATTTGCTTTTTTCTTTTATTTATATTTACAATGCAAACATATATTATTTTTAACTTCAAGATAAGACAAATACATAAAATATACTCACTGATGCTTTTTCATTTTCATTTCAATTTCAAAATAACAGTTTTAAAAGGAATGATATCAAAATCCCAGTGACGCCTCAATGTCACTTTAAAAGATTTGTTTTTAGATTCCATTAAAATTACCTTTGTTTTGTCTAATAAAGTATATTTACACATTCAAACAGCGCTTTTAATTTTCAAATATACTGTCAAATAATCACACTTTCACTGAGTTTGCATTATAAATTGAAATTATTTATTTCAAAAAATTGATTTGTCTTTTGCGTCATGCTATCCAAAACTGTGAGTAAAATTTATGTAAATGTTACTTTGTATCATAGCATCCAACTAAGTGAAAATTTGTGCCAAAGAGATAGTGTGATGCAAAGAAAACATTTGCACAAATTTTACTTGCAGTTTTGGATAGCGTGACGCTAAAGACAAATCAATTTATAACTATAAATAATTTATAATTATAAATTATTTAATTATAAATTATTATAATAATAATTTATAATTATAAATTAAACTATATACTGATTGATAATTAAAAGATACCGTAAGTATTTTACCTCAATGAATGAAATTACTGTGCTATTAAATAATGCATTATGTTCTTTCATTTTGAGTTATAGTCAATAGCATGACTAGTTGAACTAAATTTTAATATGAATTACATAATGCAATTCTATTTTTAATTAAAGAGATGATGGACAGTATATATCTCTTTTAAAGTACTACAATAAATGTATGAAAATTTGCATTTATATGCATTGAAATTTAATATTACATTAAAATTTCACATGCAGTCACTCCAGTTTTTTTTTTTTTTTTTTTAATATGTTTGATTGCTAAAAATTTTCATTGAAATTTCAGCATTTAACCCCTTAACGCGCGGCGTCCTTGCTGCGAGGACGCAAAATTTAAGATCCAGCTGAAAAAATTCATCCCGGAAATTTTTTAGCAAACATTTACGTTTATAACATATCAGAAAAGGCCGGTTTTTTTAACCTTAAAATTTAAAATTTCTTTTAGTCTAATTTAGTTCATGAATTCCGGTGGCAATATAATTTAAATGGTCCGAATTGTCTTGCGCCGCAAAGGGTTAACATAATTTTAAAAATAACTATAAGATAGAAAAAAACTTTTTATATGCCATGTTTTTAAATTTTCTGATGAATCATTAATAAAATATTCGAGGATTAAAAATAATATAAATATTTAAGCATGCAAACTCAGTTCAGTAAACTAATAATAATAATGAAAAAGAAAAAAAAAAAAAATAAGTTTCACGTTTTAAAAATAATATCACCAAGAAACAACACAATTGTTTTAATTAATTTTTACACATACTCTTTTTTGGAATTTATATTCAATTTTAAAAATGGTTACAAGTCGCAAGTTTTGCAGTTGTCTCTAAATTTAGATGGTTTCGTAAATTGTTTTGAGTAAATCCAAACTTTGAAAATAGTCTTTCTATTGAAGACATGCTGGCACAACAGTTCATTAGATGTAAGGCGAAATCAACAAATTTTACATCAATGCCTTTTATGTTCCTCATTGCTGCCCACCAGACATCAGGTCATAACAAAAGTGACCGTTAATATTATTATAGATTTTAATAAAATTTTAACTGCAAACCACCACATTGCTTGTTTTAATTTTAAGATTTGTGTTTTAAGCTACAACTCATGTTTTTAACTGAAATTAATGTTTTGTTTTTAACTACAATTCATGGGTTGTGTTATGCTTTTAACTGCAGCTCATGTGTTTCAAAGAAGATACCTATTTCATCTTCCTTGATGTTTTTAACTGTAACTGGTTTATATTTTTATTTTTTATATTGCATGGTCCATTTTT
Source organism: Salticus scenicus (assembly GCA_963930645.1). Classification (NCBI taxonomy): domain Eukaryota; kingdom Metazoa; phylum Arthropoda; class Arachnida; order Araneae; family Salticidae; genus Salticus; species Salticus scenicus. The sequence continues at coordinate 222,743,740 of OZ005661.1, forward strand.
AAATTTCTACCATTATTATTATATTATTATTATTATTTTTAATGAATTGTTGTTTTTATTACTTATTAATTATTTTTAATTGCAAAAACAATTATTATTATAATTAAAGCTGTTTAAAACGATTTTTGACCATTTTTGGACGGTTAAAACCATTTTTGACCAGCGTCCTGGACAAAATCAGTTTTGACTGGTCAAAATTACAACCTTGTCTTCAGTACATAATGTTGACAATTAAAAATGAAGAATAACTTAACCCCCCCCCCAAACACCCCTATCCCCCTTCGAAAGAGACTATATTCAATATTAAAGTTTTTCACAAACGATATGATTGATTAATACATAGACGATTATAATCTTAAAAATAATTTTACCTCCACATAGAAAAGTTATTTATCTATTTTTCACAAAAGTAATGTCTTTAATAATATAAATGTGATATATATATGTATGACTGTATATACTAAATATATATAAATAATCAATTTGATAAATATGCAGATATTTAGAGAAATAATAAAAATGTTGAGTGACTCCAGTCGACTTTCTGAACATGAAAGTAATTAACTGTTGTTTAAATAAAATAATATAAGAGAAGTCATTAAATAAACAAACGAGAAAATTATAATAAGTGTTTGATTATTTGCTCCCAAATAATATATTGTTTAATGGAACAGAATGCATCCAAATTCTTTAGTGTATCGCTGTAAAAGAACTAATAGTGTTAGATTCACCAAAATGTATACAGTTTCTGTGATAGATTCTTATAATTCGTATATGAATTCAAAGCTCAATCAAATGAGGCTTCAGACGCTATCATATTTTAAATAAATTCAGACTATAGGCCATAATATTACAGAATTTTTCGTTATTTCCCTGTAAAAAAAAACTATAAATGCTAGATTCACCAAAATAAATCTATACGATTCATTCGACAGTGACTGATAACATGTATATAAAAATTTCAGCTGAATTGAATAAGGAATTCACATGCTATCACACTTTAAATTATTTGAGCCCATAGGCTATAATGATAAAGAATTTATCTTTGTGTCCTGGTTAAAATAAATAAATAAAACTGTGCTAGATTCTCCAAGGTGTATACAGTTTGTACTACGATAACCTATAACATATGCACCAACTTTTAGCTCATTTGAACAAAGTATTTAGACAATATTGTGTTCACTCTACTCAGATATGTACATACATTATCATAAAATAGCAAAAATGAAATCATGGAACTTCAAACATGTAGATACACCAACATCACAAGTCAAATTTTTGTCATAATTACAATACTTTCCTTACCTATGTATTTTCAGAAAGTAAAAAATTCCATGAAACATATGTGAATCATTCATTTCATCATGCTTAATAAAAAAAAATTTTAAGGTGTGTACGACTATGAGGGAGGAGATGATAATGTAGTTGAAAGCAGTGGGGGGGGGGGGGGGTGAGAGGGGAATTAAAATTGAAACTATACTTTTGCATCCAATTCACCCTTAGAAATAGATATATTTATTTATTAAATATTGTTAACTTTGCATGCCTATTTCAATCATTCTTATCTATTTTGAAATATTTAAATTGATTTTATTTACATACACAGGGTTCAGGTCGCCAACAAAAAATTATGGCAGCCCATAAAAAAATATTCTCCAACATTTTCTTTCTTTCTTTTTTTTTGTTCCGTTTCAAAATTTACTTGAATATAGAAATTAAGATTCTATATACCAATTATTATACCAACTAAAAACCAATTATTTATTAGGCTGGATATTTTTTTTTTTTTTTTTTTTTTTTTTTTTACATTAAGAAACACTTGTTTAAATTTAACATCATGAAAACTTGTTTTATTATTTTCACTAAATCAATACACCATCGGCAATGGTACATCATTACACAGGTACAACAATTCAGCACCAGGTCGATAGCATGCGCAGACAGGAGCAGTGTAAACCAGTTCCCTAAAACGGTGCAATAATTTAACACCGAGTTGTTAAACATGCACGGAGATGTGTAAATTGTCAACACAGTGTCTCAAAAAGTGGTGAGGGAAGCAGGAATCAAAACAGCGAAAGTAGAATTAAAGCCCGATTTTGGGACCATTTCTTTAACCAATGTATATATATATTTAAAAAAAAAAAAAAAAAAAAATCCTTAAAGTTGAAAACATTATTACTAGTTAAAAAAATATATTGGTCGCCAATGGTGACCAGGTAACCGTATTTCACAAGCTCTCACATACACATAATGATAAAGAATTGTTTTATATATATGGAAAGAATAAAGGTAATTTTTAATTTAGTACTCGCTAATAATTAATAGTGGACAAAACGGTATTTTGTCCAGGGCGGTTTTAACCAGGTTTTTTTCACTATGGAAAAAACCGAACAATCCTGACCCAAAGTACCCCATGTTTTAAAATCATTAATTACATTAAAACTATGAAAACATAAACGAGGAGCAAACGTTCAAACCATGTTAATTTTTGTAGGCATATGAAATTATTAGTTTTCATTTTATTTCATGAAATATAATTTATACCTAAATCCCAAATTATCCCTATTTTATTAGCAGTTCATGAAATGCATAAGATTTGCAGTTACAGGGAAAATAAATTAAGAATATACACTTCCAGGGATGGAACACGGGCGCAGAATTCATACCACTACCAATGTAAGAAAATTTTCTACCTCTTATATCAACGATATTATAGGTAGAGAAATTTCTTACACAGATTCCGGTATGAATTCTGCGCCCGTGTCCCATCCCTGCACTTCCATTACTATGATTTAGAGGCAAGTGTTTTATAGTTTTATTTTCTAAAAAAAGAAGTTATTCATATAATTTTTTCCGAAAAGTAAATAAATGTCTGTTGGTCTGTTGGCTAAAACAAAAATATCCTCAAGCATAAACAAATCTCTTGTAACCTCTATTTTTCGAATATGCCTTTTTTAAAGTTCCACACTTCAATATCCAAACATTTACTTAAGAAATTAATCTTCTAAAATACAAAATATTAATTTAAACTAAATGTAACGTAATTCACTTTAATTAATAGTAAATTCTGTTTCTAAACAAAAAAGAAAATGCAGACAACTTATTCATGCACTATGTTCCAGTAGCGAATCTAAAACTCATTTTTTTTTTTTTTTTTTTTTTTGGAAAGTGGGGGGGGGGGGGAGGGCTAAGATTTTTTAAGATGTTATTCCATATCAATAAAAAAATTTCCAATTGTAATATTCAATTATGAATGTCAGTACTTTTGTGGATGGGGGGGGGGGGGCTTTGATCCGGCACTGCTATGTTCTTGCATGTATGAGCATACCACAGTTAAAAAGAAAAAAGTGGCAGAATGACTCTTTTTGTAATGTTTACCGCAAGAGAGTTTTCTGTTTTCAGTGGTGTACAGAATGAAATTCAAGAGGAAAAGAAAAAGTAACGATATTAATTAAAACTTTAGCTCTACGAAAATAATCAGTTTTAGACATTTTTCATGGTTAATCTGTTTATATTTAATGATTTTGGCCGAATACCGAATATTTGGACAGCTAATTACTGACAATCAGCTGTCAACTTCCTAATTTTTTTCGAACTATTTAAATAGTACCATTTATATTTAGTAATATTTTACTTTTTTAATTATGAGAAATTAACATAAAAAATTCCTTTTCAGAAATGGTGATTGATTTAAATGTAAAAAATTATTAGAAAATATTACAATACACAGTGACATGATGCTGAGCTCACAGCAAAGGAAGTTATTAACTGTTAGATTCCTCAATAAATACTTAAACTTTCTTAGATGACAACATCATGTCGCACCCCAGCAATAAAAAATAATCTTTGAGAAAAATCAACTTAAATATAACAATAAAGCATTGACTAGCTTACAATAAAACTAACACAAATGCCTCTCACTCAGGTGGATAAATTGCATGATATAGCTGGGACACTTTTCATATGACATACACTCAAATTCACTATTTTTTTACTTGTATCACCTTTCTTAACGGGGGTGAACGTAATATTTGTTTGATTTCCTAAAATGTCCTAGATGGCAACATTATCTGAAATATGTGCATTCCTTGTTAACTCGATTTTAAAGATCCTTATTTAAGTACTGTTGTTAACAAAAATAACTTTTGTTAGATATTAGTGCTGCACCAAATAGCACTTTGACCGAATAGTTGCTGAATGCTTGGACGAGTATCAAATACCGAGTAGTTATGATAGGCTTCATTAATCTTCAGATCGTAGAATTGTAAAATGATAGGTGGTTTTGGGCCATAATTAGCAAAATGACAGATTTAATTATGAAAATACATTTTAAATAATGTTTTAGTGTATTTACCTTTTTTATATATACCGTAACGTAAAATACCATAAAACTCTTTACTCAGTTAAATGCCCCTCCTCTTTTCACAGTTTTTTTTTGTTTGTTTTGTTCTTAAAATACTACAATACCTTTTGCTCAACGGTTGACTGTATCTGAATAGATGATAGTTTTTTACATTATTTATTTTATAGTATAAAATTCAAAATCAATCTTTAGATTCATCTAGCCAAATAATTTCATATTCAGCATTACGGTCGAATATCGAATATATATACTGAATATTCAGTACATTCCTAATAACTAGCTAATTATTTTGTAAAAGCAATAGTTCTGCATTTTGGGGTAAAATTCTGTTATGCTTGATTTCATAAATAATGCCTGTCTTGAACTGTTAGCGGCAAGATGGTTGTGCATTTCAATAACAGATTACAAAATTTGTTGCAAATTTTGGTAAACAGAACTGAACGAAAAAAAAAGTAAAAATTTTATTGATAGGCAACAAAATAATGATGAATTTTGGCAATTACTTATATTATTAAACATAAAATTTGTTACTTAATGGCAAATAATTCTGTATTTCAATAACAGGCCACAAAATTATCATGGATTTTGAGAAATAGCTTTGGTGGGAAAAAAAAAAGAATTTTATCAATTTGCAATAAAATACTCTCATCTTAGTAATTATTTGTATTGTGAAAAATAAAGTTTCTCAATAAGCAGCAATGTGATTCCATATTTTATTAACAGGCTGTAAAATTATAGCTCAATTCAAAATAGCTTTCAAAAATCGCAGGCTTTACAGATAAAAAACAAAACAAAATAACTGTATATTATGGCGATCGTAAACAAAAAATATTTCAGGAATAGCTTGAAAAAATAAAAAAAAAGTGCAAATTTTATTGATAAGCAGCGAAATAACAGCATGTAAGCAATTGTGATTAAACTATTAAACTGGTAATCCAAAAAGTATATTTTACTGCTGTCCATAATAAGTTTATCGGAATAATCTGCAGCGCTTGCTGCTAGAAAGCTCTCTCTTATATTTTATTATTATCATATTACAGAGTGATTTCAAAATCTTTAATTTTGGTATTTACCCAATCCACATCTATAGTTATTTTACAATTGTTCTATTTTTATCATACGTAAATGTATTTCAAAATTATTTTGTACATGTCGGTAATTGTTCAGAGCATTTTTCATTTTCGCAAACTGTAAAATTTATAAATGGGATACTATTCTCAAAAACCTAGATTGACCTCTGCTGAAAATAAGAAAGAAATTTACTTTTAGGTTACATAACATATACATTTTGTTTTATTTTTAAATTTTAATGTTTAATTATTTTTAAAGTTATATTTTTATTCTGAAATTTTATTTATTTATTGAAATTATTATTTTATTCAAACAAATTTCTTGGGTAGGAATGCCTGATTATTGAAACATGGAGATAATAAAAATATATTTGTGTTAAATTATTAAAACAAAAGTACATATTATTATTATTATTTTCTAGGTTACCGAGCAATACATAAACATGGAACTAAAAAAAAACATGTTTTGAAAATTACAGGCGATTACGACTAATTTGTTTAGGCTTGGCAGTGCAAACAGATCAAAGATAAAACATAAACACATTTATTGACTATTCGAAAAAAAAAATATGTAACTACAGGGATGGAACACGGGCGCAGAATTTATACCGGAATCCGTTTACGAAATTTCTCTACTTATAATATCGTTGATTTAAGAAGTAGAAAATTTTCTTACATCGATAGTGGTATGAATTCTGCGCCCGTGTTCTATCCCTGTAACTATAATAAAACACGTACCTCCGAATCCTAATGTTAGAAGTGTAAATAAAAATATTAATGAAAACTCGACAGGCGCAGGAATACAGTATAAACCTCGATGGTAAACAATTAGCGTCTGTCTACAGCAAGTCAGCGAGCGCCAAAAATTTTGGATGTACGCATGCACTCCAAAGATCATGAACCATGGTATAAATTTGTGTTCATGAGTGATAAACTTTTTCGCTTAAAAAAAAAAAATAAATAAATAATTCATTAGAAATAACGATGAAATAGAATATCTATAATTACAAAATATTTCTTTTACTTTAAATATTATCTAAATAATTTTTTGACGAAATGGGAAATTTTAAAATTAAAAATATTTTCTTCATAACAAAAATTTATTGACTGCATTCACGTTGGACAGCCAACCAACGTGCCTTGAAAGTAAGAACCGAATTACGACATTTTCGCCGAATGAAAGCATGCATTTTGGCGGAGTAATATAGTTCTATTTTTAAAGCAACTTTTACAAAAAACAAGAGTTTTCCTGAAAAAAAACAAAAACGTTACTAGATTCAGAAAGATCCCATTAACAACATATATTAATTAAATTAAAATCGTTCGTGCGGTTTTAGAGATAGTTTTTCATGAATTTAGTCCATTACATCCTTACAGCTTACACCACACATTTTCCCTTTTTGGCTTTAAATTGAGATTCAGATCTCAAAACATACTGCATGTAGAAACGTAAAATTTTCAGGATAGATTAAGACCGACGATAAAAGACTATTTTGAAAAGATCAGAACAAAATATGGCATATTTGCTGAGATATTAAGTGTCGGCTTTTACAAATCTCTTTGATGTCAAACTAGGCGTATATATGAGTTCGCAGCGTTCCGTTCGTTTGTCCTTCCGCTTGCGTCACTCGAAAAACTGCCGTTTTTCATGATAAGATTGCTACGGGCACTGCACAGGACATGTTTGACAGACATTTTTACCATCCACATGGGCTCGGTGCGCAGTAAGAAATTACCATTTTATATATGGCTACATATTTTTGTTTCCTTAGAACCCCAAATTCATTAAACCCGGGTGTCTATTGAACTATCTTTTTTTCATTTTCTTCTTTTTTTTTTTTTCTTTTTGCTTTGTGATTTCCCACTACTGTTTTTATATAATTTCTTTTCCCATAATCAATCGGCCTAGGACACATCAGGAGTCAATCGGCCTTAAATCCTACAACCAACCAACCCATAATCAATCATGAAAAGATATTTCAGAGGTTTCTCCCTGAGATTTTCCCTGTGTTGTTTTATATATGTGCTGTTTTTCCTCTTGTGTTAATGTTATAAAACAAGAAAAAAAAATTAAAATAACGTACTAAAAACATAAAATTGTTTTTCTACAGTATAAATTTCAGTTGACCTTGGAAATATTTTTCGCGCTATCCCCATCCTTCCTTAGAGTTTTATAATGCTTTCCAAGTAATAATAAGAAAAAAGTTTAACTTTTTTTCTGATTATTACGTACGATTCCTATTCTGGTAATAGTTGCGTAACCCTTTATGTTTAATTTTTTCTTTACGCTCTTTGTTCCCCATTGGCAATGAAACTGATTTTCAGTACATTCTACCCACTTCAGTTTCTACCTTTATTCAGAAGAAGATGCGTGAACTAGTTCACGGGTGCTTCCGTTTCCCATCGTTCAGTGTCGAAGTTATTTCTGAGGTTTACAGTGGTTGAAGAATAGCGGAAGTAATTGTGGCGGTTCACACCTTGAATAAAGTGAATTTTAGGTCAAGCATTATAAATTCCTGAAATTCAAAAAGTATTCCGGTCGGCAACATAATGATAGTTTTTATGCATAAAAAACAACGATGTACATGTCTCGTGTTCTTTTTATACTCATTAACATATTCGCGACCTCTGATGTAGATTCATGCCATTTGAAAATCTGTAACTCCACCAGTGGGCGTTTTTTCTTTCTTTTTTTTCTTTTTTTTTTTTGCAATTTGTATGCAGTGTTGGGCATAATTGTTGATTAAAAAGTAATTGAATTACAATTAAATTACAATTATAATTATTTTACTGTCAATCGATTAACAAGTAATTGATTGACAGTAAAATAATTATAATTGCAAATTAATTGTAATTCAATTGTACTAATTCAATTAATTTTTAATCAATTTTGCGTAACACTGATTGTATGTTACTTGTTTCTTAAAAATATATATAATGTAGCTATTTGTACAATTAATATTCTGTGGATACAAATACGTTGATTAGAGGGACTATGATTATAATGTATATCCATTTATAATATAAATGTGAATAGAGAAAATTTTGTTCTGAAAAATTGTAACTTGGGAGAATAACACACAGGCGAACCTTACTGTCAAAAGAAAAAAAAAAAAAAAAAAAAAAAAAAAAACCATGCGGTCGTGAAAGTGTTAATAAAATCTACTATTCTGAATTTGTTTTAGACTAATAAATATTTTACAGTAATCATCTATAGCAGCCCTTATCTTATGGGGCTTCTTGATTTGTGTGAAAAATTGTTTAAATATCCTAAAATTTGTCTTTGGAATTTATAGATTAATTACACATTTATTTGAAAATTTGTAATTAAAAATATCTAATTTTCATTTTAACTTTAATAACACACAAACTGTTAACCTTGAGCACATTGCATTCATAATTTTGAGTTGTGTTTGTTGGATAACTGCATGTTGGATACTAGGTTTCAGTACCAAGTACCAGTATTTACTAATAATTCTCACTTTATTTAATCAGAGAAAACTGGTTCAAGAACAAATAAAAAAAATTCTCTAAAATACTTTAGACGTTGGGAACTCAGCAGTAAGCAGAGCTGCCAACCTAATCCGGCAAATTGTTAGTACCGCCCATTTTTCTACACCACTTAATTTTTAGAGTATTTGTTTTCTTAATTCATCGTAAATATATTTGAAGAGAATTACTCTAAATATTAAGTGGTGTAGAAAAATGTGCGGTACTTACAATTTGCCGGATTAGGTTGGCAGCTCTGAGTAAGTATTGCAAATAAAGTTTTTTTATACAAAGCAATCGTTTAATCATTCTTATGATGATTTTTTATGAAAACATTAATGACGTTTCTTACGTAAAGTAGAAAAAGATACTGAAAGTAGTGACTGTTGAAATCTAACAAGGAACATCACCCAAGTGTCCGGCTCGGATTTCAATTAAATATAGGCGTTTCTTTCATAGAGGCGTTTCTTTCATATTTGATATGCTATCAAATTTTACTCATAAATATGCGAAAAATTTGTATTTATACAGCAACTGAATACTCAAATGAATAATTCAGTTGAAATAATTTTAAGTACTATAAATTTTCATTTGTAACTTAAACATGAAAGCGCAAAATCATTTTTAAGTCACACCCAAAGGCGGAGCTTACTGTTGATATGTGGCTGATGTGGTTTTTAACGTTTTAAAAATTCAATAAACATTGAAAATATGGATGATAGCAACTATTTCTATGATAAAAAATATTTGGTACTTGCCCTCTATCAGAAATTAAAATTTCATTAAAATTGCAGCCCGACGCTTGGGTGATGTGAAAAGGCCTCTAAAATATTGTGATTTAGCATAGTATGAGTTTGTGCGAAAGTGGTTATCATGTGTGTAACAAACTATTAAACTGTTACAAACACCGAGAAACTTATAAATTTTATGTATTACTTTTAAGAATTTAAACTTTACAGTTTATAAACAACTTTGACATATTGCATGTTAATTATTGCCACCAGAAAGTTCATATTAGAAAAGTCTTATATATTAAAAATCGGATCGGCGAAGTTAATTGTTATATTTAATCTTCTCAGGTCTGGATACAGTACCAGCTGAATAGCTGTTGCTGTGCTAAATGATTGACGGGGGCGGGCCCAGTGTCCAATCGTGTACGACTTTACATATCTGATGAGTGAACCAATCAGACGAAGCGTTAGACTAGTGATTGTCCTGAGATGAATGTAAACAAAACAAGAATGTATTTGGAAGAAAATCTTTTTACTGACGACCTGAACGCAACGTAATGTAAAAAGATAATAACCGTAATATAATAAGATAATTCATCTCAAAATCCGGTACCCCCTTCAACATTAAAGAATTTAATAATAATAAAATGATTTAAACAAAATATTAAAGTAGGTATTAATGGCTTAAAATTTTAAGTTTTTAAAGTAAAAAATCATTCAATAAACATTAAAACTAAAAATTGTGCTAGGCATAATTTTGTTAACAAGAAAAATAAATGCCCTCCTTTTTTTTTTTTTTTTTTTTTTTGAAAATTAAAAAATAGTCCATTCTCGCTCTCAAGTAATTAATAATGTATTTCTCTGCATATATTTTTAAAATCACGTTTCTATTTATACTATTCGCATTTCTTTAAATATAGAAGAATTTATGACATTTATTTATGTGTAAATGCTATTTTTAAAGCACTTACCTATCTTCTAAATTAATGTATATACATATATACTAAAAAAAAAAAAAAAAAAAAAAAAAAATTAAATATTTACCTTATCCTCCCTAAACACAAGATTGAATAGTGCATCTTTCTGTTGTTGTTGTTGTTTTAATCTGCTTTCTGTAAAAGTATTTTAAAAAAAGTGTTATGTGATTATTAGTCGTTCTTTGTATATGCATACTCACATAATTTATTTCAGAATGTACCACAGCTAACTGAGCTTCAGAAAATGCCCAATTTGTCTGTATAAAATCTGCTTCTTTTTATTAATATTAACATAGGCACCGACTTTCCAAAACTTTAATGGGGGAAGAGAGGGGACAAATGATCTTTGTTGTTTTTGAGCAGTAATGCTTCCCCCCCCCCCTTACCTTTTTCAGCCAGATCTATTCTGATTCCTCTACCTCTATTCTAATTTAATGATTTTTTTTTTTTTTTTTTTTTTTTTATGAAAATTTATGTCAGAGATAAAAAGCAAGTTTTTTATTGTGTTCCAGCACCATGCTGTGTTCCCATTGTGAAGGGATTTCATTAATACTGGAAAACAATAATTTCCCTTCAGTTTTTTACAGAATGATAGTGATGATGTGTTTACATTGTTTCTGTATGAGAGATAGAAAATTTAGCATGAAGGTGATTTTGGGCTATATAAGAATTATTGTTTATTATATTATACTCAGATTAGAAAAATATTTTGTGTATTGCACCAAAATTTCACACAAATTTAATGTTTCTTGCTTTCCAATGCCAGTAACGTTGAATAGAGAGAATCTTTACACAACTAATTTTTATATTATTGCATTCTGTTAAACATAGTACCTTAGAATTTAACACACTTTTTATTTTGAAGCGTATTTTTTTCTTCCACAGTAGCGACAAATGTTTTTTATTGCGTCGAGAAAAACTGTAGTCCCCCCCCCCCTTTTTTTTTTAAAATACAAACATACAGCAAACTTTTTACACTTTTCCACAATAAAGCTGAAAATTGACTTTATTTCATTTACCTATGTGTCTGATCGATAATTATGGTTATCAAGGTAAAAAAATTTATATCCAGTATTGCGATACACTGTGGTAGGCACCCTATTGAAAATAAAGATTGTAGCATGTACAATTTGTTTATAGGTTATAGGGGTACACAAAAAATTTCTTCTATTGTGCTTTAGGTGTTGGTCTAGAGATGAATGTCAACTGGCAAAGCTTGGATAGCTAGACCTGGGTAAAATGGCCCATTCAGGGGGTGGGGGGGAGTTTAAAGGTCTAAATTTACACAAGTTTCAGAGAAAACTCAGACAGCTTGGCCGGGATTGAACTCCAACCTGGGATTGAACCTGGCACTTCTCGTTTAACAGCTTCGAGAACAGAACCTTTCAGCCACTGTTAGTATTTAGACTTTGCGAAACTAATATACATTGAAATGTATACTAACATAATTCATTTAGAAATTGATGTGCTCAGCATGTAGACTAATACATTAATTATATATATTCTTTTTACTGTGAAGAATTTCTTTAATTTCATTTACACCTTTCACATGGGTGCACTATGCATAAAAAATGCCAAATGCATCGTTGGTTAAGTATATTTTTAGTCATACATTTATAGCTTTTTTACAAGTCATTGCAAAAGGTATTCGATACATTGCTGACTGTATACAATAAATATTCGTATTTTATTTTTAAAATTATGATATGAGCTGTATGAAACTTTAGCAATGTATCGAAAGTTGTAATGTGTGTAACGTTAACATTTTTAATAAAGGACCACCCAAAATTTTGCTCTGTTGGAAATCAAAATCTCAATAATGTGCATGACATTACATTATTGTTAATTCTTTCAATTAAAATTTTAAAGAGTACATTATAGATAATATTCAGTACACTGCTAGTACATTTTTTAGCAGTATGTTGTGATGTTTATTTTGTACCGTCTTTCGATTTTATCTGATGATTTTTTAAAACTATATTAGAAGTGATTATGAATTCATGAAAACATACCTGAAATTTTAGTGAGAAAAAGTTTTGGCATAATGGAGACATATGATTTATTTTAAATCCTTTCATTATGAAAAATATTAATTTAATTAGGTTTAGCAGTTATATGAAATTAACAGTCTAGTCTTATTTTATGAATTAAATTATCAGAAAAACTGAAATTCTGGCATTGAAAATAAAAAAAATACTTGAATTTAGGTAAATTACCTAAACGCAACCACCTACCTCTGTTAATTAGAATAATTTTAAACTCTGAGTCCTTGCTTCTTTCTTTCTTTCTTTCTTCTTCTTCTTCTTTTTTTTTTTTTTTTTTTTTTTTTTTTTACGGTACTTAGAAGTACGTAGTATTTTTAATTCACTATAACCGCACGCACACACACACACACACAAAAAAAAAAAAAAAAAAGTCTAAAAAGAGGAAATTTATGAGAGAACATCGAGTTCTCATTGCCGCTTATTTACGTTTCAAATTGCATTTAAACTGCTTGACTGTAGTGGTGAAAATAGTCTATGTCCTCTATTTCTATACTTTATTTTGAGGCTGATAAAATCACAACCTACTTTTAGGCACTATAATATTGGATAAATACATCATGCTATAATAAATTCTGAAATCGTAGTTTTTTTTTTTTTTCTTTTTTTAAGTACAGTTAATATATTTTATACTCATTTCAAACAATTATTTATTTACTTATTTTTGCCTTTTTAGTACCCTTTTCAAAATATTATTTCAAAATAAATAATTGATTTTTCTTTTTTAATTTTCTTTATTTTTTTAATTGCACAGTATGAATTTTAAGTTAATAATTCATAGTTTCATAAAATTATTTGCTCATAAATTTCAAAAGCCTCCAGATTTTATGATGTTTTACAAAAATTAAAAAAAATAAAAAAATAAGTATTGGTATAAAAATATATGATACAGCATGATCACCATAAATGTTTTATAATATACCAAGAAAATTAGTGGAGTTTAAAATATAATTAAAAAACTAAACCTTTTACTTGCTTTGTGCAGTAACCGTAATATATTTTCGCTAGCAGAGCTGCCAACCTAATCCGGCAAATTGTTAGTACCGCCCATTTTTCTACACCACTTAATTTTTAGAGTAATTCTCTTCAAATACATTTACGATGAATTAAGAAAACAAGTACTCTAAAAATTAAAAGGTTTAGAAAAATGGGCGGTACTAATAATTTGCCGGATTAGGTTGGCAGCTCTGCGCTGGGATTCACCGGCGTGATCAGCAGTGCTGGATGCTGGAAGTGGGACAGAGCAAGCAAAAGGTTTCATTTTTTAAATTATATTTAATTTAAAAGCTTTGTGTTCTTCTGTGATTATTCATAGTACAGTTTTATCAAATAAGTTTTCCACTAAATAAATAACAATTGAAATATTTTTGCCACTAACAAACGTAAATAACAACTATAAGAACTGTATACCCTGGTGAATTTTCCTCCTTTCAAAGATATTTTATTGCTGTGTTAAATACGCTATATACTTACAGGCACTGTACTTTAGGTATATTCCGACAGGCAAAGTCTCTGTTATTTTATAAGGAAATTTATTTCCACAATTACTCATTACCATTTAAAAAAATAAAAATAAAAAAAAAAAATCCGTTAGCACATGCAGGAAATTCCTAACCGTTAAATTACTACTTGTTTTTACTGAATTAAAAAAAAAAAAAAAAAAAAAAAAATTATGAGAAATTGAGAAAATAAATTACCCCGTACGCATGGGCACTGACAGTCGACGAACCCTTCATCAGATGATAAAACTAAGCAATTGTGCAGAATGAAAACTGCAATGCACTAGTGAATACTTTGACATTTTAAAACAGGGTTGGTAGGTTTTTGACAGTTTTAACCTTCATGTCAAAACCCCATATGTGTTTACTTACAAATAAATAAGTTTAGTTATTAAACAATTTGTTATTTAAAATAAACAAATTTGAGTTTTTAAAGAAAAACTGTTATTTAATATCTTGACTAATGCATAAGAAAGGAAACCTTAGACTTTTAAACATTAATATTTCACTTTATGAACACTGTTACAAGCATTCAAAATATACAATGGCACTTACTTAATACTCAATTATTTTAAGAGATCCTTTCTTTTATTTTTTTTTTAATTCATAATTAACATGAAAATAAAAATAAAAATGCCTTCTAGTTAAATTTTTTCTTTATAGTATCCAATTTGATTTTTAACAGGGTTTAAACTGCTAGTAGTTTTTTTAGCATTTTGCTGAAAGGTATCATATTTTGCTAAAACATGTTGGTCAGAATTTCGCTAAAAAGCTAAAACTGGATAACTGTATAAAATATCTCTATATAATAACTCGGATTTTCTTTCTTTTTTTTTTTGTAATATTTGCAGGCAAAAACTACGAAAGGACTGAAGTTTTTGGGAATGACTATTTATATAGTAATTTGGATTTAATTTTAATTTTTAATGATTGAATTTAAATGCAAAAATATTTAAAAGTATGTCAGAATTCAGAATTTGATTCATAGAAGCATTCTTAGCACTAGTATTTCACGATTTTCTACCACTACACTTTACTTAATTTTTCAATTGTTAAAATCAAAACATAGTTTCCCTGATTAATATTTTTAAAGTCACAAATATGGATGCTTGGTTAAAATGATCAATGAACAAAAGAATAGAAAATAAAACTGAGGATAACAAAGCTAAGTAAAAGAAATCAATGGTATCCAAAAAATTAACTTTCGAAAAAGCTAAAATAGTGCTTGCCTATTTTCGCTAAAATGCTAAAGTAATTTTTTTTGCCAGGTTAAACCCTGATTTTTAAGTTTAATATTTCGTCTAATAGCATATTTTAATAATATGCCCAGATGAACATATTTACTCAGACAAATATTTATGCATTATTTATTATGAAATACAGTCTAACCTCGTCAACGTGAATATCAAGGGGGATAAAAAATTTGTTCATGTTATCAGTAAGTAATCTTCATATAATTAAAGTAATCTTCATTTGTCGAGAATCGTGAAAACAGTTCATGTTAAAAGTGTTAACAGTGTTCATGTTAACGAGGTTCGACTATGCAAAATTGAGAAATTTGTTGCGGAATGGCTAAATATTCAGAGATTGTGTAATTATTCTCTTTATTTTCAAAGAAAAAATTCTTTTTTTAAGTTTATTTCTTAAAGATGTAAATAAACATAACTATTTATAATTACTTGTATCATTTCACAATAGTTTTTTTTTTTTTTTTTTTATTAAAAGAAGACAAAAAAATTATTGGTAAACGATAAAAGTGGTTATAGTATAGTTACATTTTTACTCAAAATTATTTTTAAATTTTAATTAACCTAGTGCCAAAATAAGCACTAGGACTAAAATAAAATCCACAAATATAAAATAAAATCATAAAAATAATCAACGAATACAAGATAAACAATCGACTCGACGCAATTGCGAAATCTGCCTCAGAAAAACCATTAGTCCATCTAACGCTTCGTCTGATTGGTTCCCTCAGCAGGTATGTAAGATCGCACGCGATTGGATACTGGGTTGGACACTGGATAAGAGTTTGGAGGCCCGCCACCGTCTAGTATGCCTTGATGTCGGAAGTATGGATGTTCGGCTCAAGTTTTGGCGTAGTGGGGTGTTTTTTTTTACATAATGGTAACCAGACTTGTAGTAATCTTAATCGCGGAATCGTAATCGATTGTAATCGATTACAAAAACAACGTAATCGCTGATTAATCGTAATCAAAATAAAATATTTAAATTATAATCGTAATCTAATCGTAATCAAAAAAAAAAAATATTTAAATTGTAATCGTAATCTAATCGTAATAAAAAAAAATATTTAAATTGTAATCGTAATCTAATCGTAATCAAAAAAAATATTTAAATTGTAATCGTAATCTAATCGTAATCAAAAAAAAATATTTAAATTATAATCGTAATCTAATCGTAATCTCATTATATTTTTCTAGAGAATAATCTGTATCGTGAAGCAATGTAAACGTAATCTATCTCTAAAATAAGATTGCACTATATTTTTCTTTTCTTTGCTGCCATTTTTACTCTATTTATATTTTTTGTTATCCCTTTTTTCAAAATTTTCTAGCTTCAAGCTAATTTTTGAACTTACCTACTCGCCCTGGAAGATTTCAGAGGTCATGTTTTCAGGGCCCGATTAAGCTTTGAAGCTAAGGGAAGCTCAGCATCATTTCGGGGCCACCTTTCATTTCGGAAAATCTTGTTTTCCTGTAACGTAAAGAAGTTATTCAGTGTCGCTGGAAAATTCTATACGAGTTCCCGCACTCTACTAAAAGCGGGAAACTAATAAAAAATTTAATTTTGTTAAATTAAATAAAAATGTTTTAAAGAATTTTAAATCTCTCCTACATTCTATTTGTATATGTATGAAGTTCAATATTCAGAAGTAAGAAAAAATAAAAATTTTTGGATTATTAATTGATTTTATTTATTTATTGGGAGGGGGGGGGGGTAGTGCTAAATTTTACAGACGAGAAATATTTGTTTATTAATATTCATTTGAGAAACATAAATATATTATCTAGACCATTTAATAAAATCATTTAATTAATACAGGTGTCATCATAATCTATGAAGGTATAAAGATAACTAAACTCATTATTTATTATAGGCAACAGAATGGACGACTAGAACGAGGCGGAGTTTCGTTTTGTTTGTGGGGAAAAACTGCGCTATGATTGGCTATAGTCCTTTATTTGTGGGGTAAATTAAGACTCCTATAGGTTAAATTTCTTCATGACGTCGAATGACGACAGACGTTCTAGTCGTCAATTGTACATCTAATTTGAAATTTTTAAATTTATATCAATATGATATTTCTCCTTTGTACAAAAAAAAAAAAAAAAAAAAAAATCATTTTTAACTGACAGTTTTATTTAAATCAAATGCGAATGTTTGAAACTTCTTTTTTAATTAAATTGATTGCATTTTCATTTAGACTTCTTACTTATACATTTACACATTGCTACCAATGTAATTCAATGTGTGTACATACTTACACATGATATAATTTAAGGGGTTCTCCAAATTTACATAGCTTCTACTTCTTTCCTTTTTATGTTTTACTAAATAATATATACATGTATATATATATATATATATATATATATATTTTTTTTTTTAAATCTTTCTTTTCTACTGAAAATGCAAAAGTAATATAAAACGAATTTCCTGCTTCGGAACTAACGGTCGATTTGAAAATAAATTTTGGTCTACTAAGTTATTATAAAGAAGTGAAATTTGTGACAGATATTTGAGATAGTATTTTAATTTCTGACTCATACTTAAAACTTCTTTCAATATTTTAATGATTACATTTCTTTGATTGTCAAAATATAGAGTTTTGTATAAATATAAAATTTCTCTCGCTTTAGATGATAAATTACTTGATATGATAATTTTAAACTGCTTGCTGTGATATTAAAAGCTTAATCTGAAAGCATTCAAGATAAAGAATATATATAGAATATAAGGAGAGGATATATACAAGATATATTTAAGGATATATGTGAAGAAATATCTAAGAAAGATTATATACAAGCGATATTCATCACATCGAGATTGAGAAATCTGTATAATTGAAGTGTAATTGTAATCGATTTTTCATGTAATCGTAATCTGAATGTAATCGTATTCTAGAGTCTAATCAAAACATAATCAAAACCGTAATCGTAATCTGAATGTAATCGTATTCTAGAGTCTAATCAAAACGTAATCAAAACTGTAATCGTAATCTGAATGTAATCGTATTCTAGAGTATAATCAAAACGTAATCAAAACTGTAATCGTAATCTGAATGTAATCGTATTCTAGTGTCTAATCAAAACGTAATCAAAACTGTAATCGTAATCTAAACGTATTCGTAATCGGCATTTGAAGATTAAAAATAATCGTAATTGTAATCATTTAAGGATTCTGTAATCGACTACAAGTCTGATGGTAACATTTAGTTCATCTATAAAAAATTTGGTGCAAATTTTTTGAAAATGAGTTACATTAAATCGTAATATACTCTATAAAAAAAAGATGCACCAAGAAGGAGTAATGCAAACTGGACACAAGTTGACATACATACACCTTAACTACGCAATTCACAGAATATAAAAATCAGAAATTTCAATTCCAGGTCATAAATTCTTCGGAAATTTTATTCCGTCTACTCAGAAAGACTGTAACTATGCCTCGCATACAGGTGCACAAGCAACATGCGTAGATGTCAGCATTTGATTGTGGTGTGTAGTTGGGCTCAAAGAAGACGCTTGGACATTTTTTGACAATTGGATAGGAGCGGTACTACTATTAGACGATATTGACAAGAATGGGTGAACCATGTCCGAACACAGTGTCAGGGGCGGTCAACCTAAAGAGAGGAAAGAAAGTGAGAACCAGTCAATCGCAAAGCGGTATTCATAGCTCCAATTCACCATTATCGTCGATCCTACGTGCAGCTGGTACGTCAGTGAATTTAAAGACTTAGGCGGTTCAGTGAAATGGGGTTGAGCTCAGTGCTCGAATCTCTCTTCAACTGAGGACATTTGGAGCATCATAAAAAGGGTCCTACAACCAGCTCGGGATTTTGCCAATCTAACCCTCCAATTGGACAGAATTTAGAACGATACTTCACAGGAGCACATCTGCCAACTCTATCAATTAATACCAAGCCGAATAACTGCGTACATACGGGTCAGAAGTGGACAAACGCGTTATTGACTTGTAATTTGTGAGGCCCTTTCTCTTGATTAAATCATTCAAATTTTTTGAAACTGTAATCAATTATTTTTCTCCACGTGCACATCACATCTACCAATTTTTGTCCCATTCGGATAATTCCTTCTTGGTGCGTCCTTTTTTTTTTTTTTTTTTTTTTTTTTTTGTTATAGAGTATAATTTGACCTACAAGTCATAGGATACGCAGGAATGAAAGAAATCCGCGTTTACTGCCACTAGTATTTCTATAGAGAATTTTTTATCATAGTTTTACAGTTATTTTTGTGATTTTATAGGTGCAACTTTTGCAGAAAAATAATTTTAGGGAAAAAAAAAAAAAACAGAAGTTGAACTCTATTGTCCTTAGATAATGTATCAAGATATTTTTCAAGTGAAAATTTCATTAAAAAAAAAAAGTTTTTTAGTCATGCTCATTTAAATTTCTATTATTTTTTTTCACTGCCAACTTTTACTATATTTTTTTAAAAATTTTTTGCTCTATTTACAAAGCGAAACTTCAACTAAATGACACAAAAAGCCAGATTTTAAACTAAGGGCATTCAAAATGCATAAAATTTGGCGAGTATGCTTTTAGACTGAAACCTATTACCAGCAAAGTGTAATATTGAATTGATTGATAAAAGTTTTGGTCAAAAGCTGAAGTTAAGTCACAACTAAGTATTCCGAATTTCTCTGTTATCCCTATTTCCGTACAATAAATTTATTATATTTTAATGACAAATTTATGAGATGCGGTTAGGGTTAACATAGGGTTAATCGAAAGAAAATAGTGTCAATAAAAGTAATTAACATACATAAATAACGAGAGAAATTAGTCTTTTTAATAGGTTTTCGACTACTACGTATATGCATTTACTTTTAATGTGTTTTATATTCACGCATAATACATCTACGTTAATATAAAATTATTTGTGCGTATGCATAATGTTGTTCTGAATAGTTTCTATTCGAACTCATAGGTACCAAGTATCCCATCTTTTAAGGGAGACTTGAAACAGAAAATTTTTCGTAGCTCATAGCTGACAATATATTAATTCATTCAGGAGTATTTTTAGCTCCGCCTCTATTTCTCAGTCATTTATTTTTAGAATATTCTTCTCCAATATATAACTATGATAAAATAAGAAAATTTTACTCTTTAAAAAAAAGTGATATGGATTAGAGGTGGAGCTAAGAGTACTCCGGAATAAATTAAAATATATGCAACTATAGCCTTCTGATATTGGTAACATTAAAATCTATATAACATATTCCATTTTAAAACTGCTGGTGTCAGTTCTGATTTAAAAGTTTAAATGTTGGCAGCTACGCGAACTAAACCATCCAATAGCCACTGCCAATGGGATTGTGACTGTATTATAGGATTAGTTGATTCACAGTATTTTGAAGAGACTGTCAAAAGGAATGCAGTTCTTTTTTTTCTCCTACATTCTTTTATTTATTTTTAAAAAAGATTTTTAAAGAAAAAGTTGTAACTGACAGTAAAAGTGAGACAGTTTCTGTGAGAGAAATGATATTTAAGCACTGCATGTATGTTAATTAGTATATTCTGAATTTCTTCCTGATCAATTTAGCCAGTAGTGAACATTGCTGGAATCCTGACATAGCTGAATAATAAAATCTACCTATGAGCATAGTTTTCAAATAGAATGACTCAGAATTCGAAATCTCCGTCTTTTTTTCATAACACTTTCAGAAATGATAAAATTCGCCTTTTTTACGACCACTATTTCTGTACAACATATTCTATCCCATTTAATCAAGACTAAATGAAAAATAAAATGAAGATTTCTATATTCAAACAGTGGTAGCAAAAAGGGTGGAAAGTTCTCCTCCTTGAAAATGTGCTGAAAAAAGGGCGGAGAATTTAAACACTGATTGAGGGGTCGTACTTTCCTCCCTTTTTTCAGGACCCTCTCATGAATGAGAAATTTTCAAATTTATTGCTACTACTATTTTTATAAAATTATCTCTACCTTGTACAATCATGACACATTATTACGAATATACCAGAAGTATTTCTGCATGAAATTAGTGGTGGAAAGACAGGTGGAAATTTCTCATCTCTGAGAGTGTCCTTGAAAAAAGGGGGAGAGTACGGACCCCTGTTGATTATATGTATTATTATTAATAATAATAATTCACTCAGAGTTTAAAATCTTCCTGCTTTTTTATAACCCTTTCAGTAATACGAAATTTTCCTTTTTTTTTTTGTACCCTATTTCTATACAACAATCTGTGTCCCATTTAACTACGACACATTACTGGAACTATAAGGTCATTATTTCTATATGTAAATAGTGGTAGCAAAAAAGACGGAAATTTCTCCTCCTTGAAAAAGTCCTGAGAAAGGACTTCGAACACTGATTAAATAAATTGTTCTAAAACGATTAATGAAAATTAATATGTAAATGAATGTAGTATTCAAATAAGTAAATACTTTGAACCCTGCTAGTTGAAAAACGGCCTCAAAATATTTTGATTTAAAATCGTAAAATCTCTCCGGAGGTGGTTAACTTTAATTAATGTTAAACAAAAATTTAAACAATGCCAGGGTTGTCAGCATTTTAATTTATTCTGGAGCATTTTTAGTCCACCTTTATCTTGCACCACTTTATATAGAAGGCTTTTCTGCAATATATAATTACGATAAAATAAGAAAAAGTTACTCTTAAAGTAAAAACGGTGCGGAATAAAGGCCTGTCTAAAAATGCTCCGGAATTAATTAAAATGTTTTCAACCCCGTAATCCAAAACACTGAGAAACTCTTTCTAAAGTTAACTATTATGTTCATGAACACATCCTACATAAGTAGAATTTAAATATTGCCACCGGAACCACCTTACTAAATGCATATTACTCATAAAAATTAGTTTGCAATAGTTACCATGCTGATGTTTAAGAATTTTGTTTACGGATACGAGGGTAACTTGGCAGTCACCCTTGTATGATTCAGGAGGATCAAGAATGCACATCTTGGGTATGAAGAGGAGAGATATCACTTTGACTTGAGGCGGTCGTTGTCTCAAGATTGGAGACTTTTATTTGACAGTTTTAGTTAGCGGAAAATTTGGGAAATAATATTTGTTATGCATAATAGATAATTAATCTTCGAAGTATTTAGATAACTGTCAAAATTAGTATTTAGTAGTGAATATTGAATTAAGAAAGTCTCTAATCTGCTGCGTGTAATTTATCATCCTGGATATCCGATTCACGGTCTTCGAGCTTGGAACTTTTGCTGAGATTCCCTTAGAACTGTGAGTAATGTAACTATGGGTTTCGGAGATTTTTGAAAAAAGTTGCCTTTTAGGGATTCAACTAATAAAAAATTCCTTATGTTTTATTTATTTATTTATTTTTTGACAACTGTTGTAACACAATAATGGGAAAAGAAAACCGTGCGTATCCCCCTGAATTCGGAATGTAGCATTTCAATTTCAGTGATATCTCGTAACTTACGCGTGAAGTACGCGTCCTGTGCATATGGGTTTGATTTGTTTAGTGTTTCGCTTGCGCATTTTGTGCTAAAGCTTGTTCCCTTTGATAGGTATTAAACTTTTTCTTTTTTTTCTTTTTTTTCCTTTTCTTTCTTTCTTTATTCTTTTAATTAATTTTAATGGTGACAACTCGAGAGTAAGTTTCAGATCAGTTGCCCTGTTTTATGTCCCTGTTTGTCATCGTAAATTTCATATTAATAAAATTATTATTTTGACACTATAAAGCATGAAGCGGTATATCATTTTTTATCTAATTCAGTGCATTCATTACATATTTTTCAAGTCCTGAAATAATAGGCATTTTCGATTGCTTTAGTTAGCAGGTACTAAAAATTCACTTTTCTTATATACAAACCCGCATAATCTGAATCTTTTTTTTTTATGTTTTGAAACATTTTTTTTTTAAATTTTATATGTGATAGGAAATATAAATTAATATGTGTCAATTAAACTACAAAGTAAGCGATTTCACTAAAATACTAAAGCTGATATTTTAAAATGTAAACGGGTCTTGTATCTTCGAATGTAGCTCATGAGTGTTACCTCTAGGAAGTTAATATTTACTTGCAAAATATTTCTATATTGCAGTTAGCAACAGCAATAAGAAAGCCGTGTTGTTCCTTCTTACAAATGTGAACGTCTAGAACTAGATACTTTTATTCTTTAATAGTTGTACATCGGAATATGTATTTCATTAGATTAAGTATTTTTATTACCTCTGAAGAGTGTTACCCATTTGTTTTACACTATTTTTCATAAAATAAAAATGATGAAATTAGGAAACAGTGTATCTTTCGTTTTTTCATTAAGAGGCATTTCGATTTTTTCAGGAAAACTCATAGAATTTTTCCTAATGAAGAAATCTTTAACAAATTTCATGAGTATTACTTAGAAAAGATAATAATACTCTTAAGAAGTGAGCAATACATGTGATTTAAAGTAACCAATTAACCCCGTCTTTCTCGCTCCCGTGATATTCACGGGCTGTGACCACGCCCCACGTGTATTTTTCCTTTAACATTTTAGGGTACACGAAAGCACCAGCCAGTACCAAACTATATGTAATATATTGAAAATATGTACAAAATAAATTTATATTTTATTCACATATTTATTTTCAATCTTTTTTTTTTTTTTTAAAAAAAATTAGACAAAAATATGGACTTTATGGGCGTGTTTTTGAAAAATATGCGACCGTTAACCCGTTATTAGTAGCTAGTTGGTCGATTCGCCACCCATTTGTGGAGTGCTTATTCAACAGCCACCAAAAATTTTTAGAAGTGACATTTGATATACATAGTCGACAATTATTCGAGTCGATTCGCCTTTAATGTATATCAAATGGACCCTCTAAAAGTTTTTGGTGACTGTTGAATAAAAACTCAAAGGATGGGCGGCGAATCGACGAACTAGCGACTACTAACGGGTTTAGGTGTTAGTAAATTAATATGCAGTTATAGACATTACATTAGATTTTATTCATGATTACATTTATTTTCGATTCAGGAGTACATTTTGTTATATATGTATATACGCGCAAAACGAACACTTAATACAAAATTTTACGTTAGCTCAAATCAGATTTCAATGAGCAGTAAAAATCAAGCCAGATGTATTAACTACCAGTGTCTATAATGTAAACAAAGAATACTGTCTGTGTAGTATTTGGGTATAAAGTATTCACTAATCATAAATAATAAAAGAAGATTATCTTGCTCAACTAATTTCCTGCTGCTGTATACAAAGTAATTGGAGAGAAGGAAATCTCTATCAGTGTCCTTTTAGTTCTAAAGAGATAAAATTTCTTGCACAAAATCATAATAATAGATTAATAAAAGAAAAGATATTTGGATATTTGATAGTTTAGAAAGTAAAGTAAATGAAGAATCAATTCTGTGGAAATGACGGTATGTTTGAAAATGAAAAGCAAGAACTCGTTCGAATCTATTTTGAAACTGGCTTGAATATCGGATAGGATCCTTTAGAAAGACCCTACGGAGAGCACATCACCCGAGGCTTAGGATCTTCGTGTAGTGTATCAACCTTAATCCCAAACATACATCAAGAAACTTTCATAGCTGAACCTTGAACGATTCACACATGATATAACTGCGTTACACGGAGTAATATTAATAGGAGTTGAAGGTCCAATGGGAGAAAGCTACGAAACTGTGATCTAAATTTGTGGTAAATATTGAGGGCGCCACTTGTCATTCCTCCCTACCTTGGCGCGGGTATACTGTTATTTTCAATAGAATTTTGCTGGAGTACATTTAAAATTAAATTTTTTTATTTTAAGCAATTTAATTTCTTTGTAAGTTCTTAAAACTGCATAATTCAGATGTTTCAAATAAATGCTTCGTTCCTAGTTGTAAAACAGGCTATGATAGTGATAAGAAAAAAAAAAAAAAAAAAAAAAAAAGCCCTAGGAGAAAAATAAAGTCCGAGTTCGTGTTTTCTGCACCTAAAGTAAGTTTATTTTTTTTCTTTACAAAATTTCATCCAATCTCCTTCCTCCCAATTGTCTGTTTTAGCTTCGGTTCATAAGAATCGTCATTTTTTAAAAGCTCTCTTTCAAAGTAAAATTAGTATAAAATGGCTCTTAAAAAAAACATGTTGGTTAGAATACTCTATTTTATGAAATTTGCTTTCAATCGAAATTTTTTCAGTTTGATATCATTTTTAAAAAAATAATTAAAATGAGACATTTCCCCATTGAATAACATTGCGGAAGCTGGAGAGAAGGAAAGATTGCACGCTGGCGCCATCTATAAACATTAGAAAACAACATCGCAAAATTTCAGCGTTACCTTCTCCTGTCTTATTACTCCGTGCTGCGTTAATATAAATTCATTTGTGTGTAAACTAGATGGTGTTCTGCATAGCTTCTACACGAACTTAACTATCAAATAGCGACTTGCAGTGGGATAAAGACTGAATAACAAGATCAGTTTATTGACGTTATTTTAAAGAGAGTCTCTAAAGGAATGCATTTTTTTTTTCCTTTTCATTCTTTCGCTATATTTATTTATTAACAAAGATTTTTAAAGTAAAAAAATTGTAATTGACAATAAAATTGAGAGAGTTTCTGTGTCTGTGAGAAAAAATATTTATGCATAATACATCATTTTTATTTAATAAATCATTTTTAATTAACTATTCAAAAAATAAATAAACAAATAAATAAATAAAAAAATATGTAAAATACATAATGCAGGAATCTCACCAGTCACTAAATTGAAAACCACTTTCTATATAAAATAACCTTTGTACTATTTTTTTTTCTTTTGAGATATGTACTATTAGTCTAAGAGCCAGTGAAAAGCTACCTGTATGTATTTGACCAGACCTGGGTTTTTGAACATTGAGGCCCCTATACCTACCGTACATGAGATAGGGAGTCACTAAGCCCAGAGTGGTGGAAGCGACAGGCGCTCAGGTAAGACAGGTATCGATTTTTGGCGAATTTTAAATTCATTTGACCACGTCTGCCGTTTGGAAATTTGAAAATATATTATTATTATTGTCGGAAAATAACAATGGCAGACCATTATCGCGCGTTTAACATTGTGGCAGGCAGTTTTGAAAGTGCTGAAAAAATAAAATTTTGAAAGTAATTGACCAGATCTGCGATTGATATATTTTATTTATTAAGGTCTTAAAAACTTATATTCGTCACGGCAGACGTTTTCATTGTGTACATACTTTAGCAGATAACAAGACTTAGCTACCACCTGGTCAGATCTATGCATAGACTGTCTATATATATATCTATCTTTTTTTCCCCTATGTATCACTATTGTACTCATTCTAGCCTATAGTATTTTCTTTTATAGTTACTAGCATTCAAATAATTCAGGGTTTAGTCCTGAGAGGTCCCTGTTAAATTCCCACAACTTCAAACTCAACCGCTGCGAACATCTGGTCCGACAACATGAACGTGCGTCTGCCGACAGCTAGTTAAAAAAATAAATTCTTCTCTGCATCCTTCGAAGGTGGTGGCCACCGATGGAATATCCAGAAAGTCATTTTTTTTTTAATATAAATTTCAGACTTGTTACAACAACTCCGAAATTCCTTCTCCCTCGCCTCTCTCACCATACCACCCAAGCGAACCCTCTACGTCTTTTTTTAATTTAATTTTTTTATTTTTTTTATTACCAGGTGGAGCTTGTCCAATGGGAAGTGATCTAGGTCAGAAGGCCAAGCCCTCCACTGGTTACAGCCATAGAAAGCAAAACTTAAGAACAAATTTTCCCGCGCAAAATCATGACTCCTAACATTTTTCTGAGAAAACACGACTGACTATTATTTCCCTTGAAAAGCTCTAACCATTATAGATGCTTTTATTTTTTTTATAACCCCCAATAAAACATTCAGCTTTGAACTTTAATTGTAAGAGAGAAAAAGGAACCATATAACTGCTCCTTAAATTGCCTACATATGGACAACGAGCACCCCAAATGGGGCCTCTTGCATCAGAAATCATTACCCCAAACGCGGGCCTCTCACAGTGTGAATCCATTCGTTATTCTTCTGTTTTTTCTCATAAGTCGCCTCGTGTTTTGTGAATCTAATAAAATACATAGTGTTGCTTAGTTTTTTTTTTCGTCAATTTGTCATTTATTTAATTAATATATCTGACATTATGTCGAGTGAAAAAGAAGAAGTGAAGTGTGTTTTTTGTGGTACGGTAAAAACTGATAAATTACTACTATTTTCAAAAGAAGCCATGTCAAAATGCCGAAAGTCTTTGAGGTTACGAAAATTTCATAAATTGAAATATAAAGATATTATATTACCGGACAAAATGTTTGACTCAGCATATCATAGTAGTTGTTACAAGACTTTTACAGCATTGAAAAAACATTTTTTTTCGACAGATGTTAAAAAAAAAAAAGTTCCATCACAGCCCAGTACGTCTTCGTCTGGAATTCAACAACCATCTACATCATCTGATAGCTCAATAATTAGTGATACAGTCGTAGATGATTCCCTGGTAAAAGACGTGAGCCTTCCTGAAACAGAAGAAGCAGGAAAAGAAATTGAGGCTGAAGCAGAACAGCCGTTGGAGAAAGAACCATCTGAAGATTCAGTAGAAGCATCGACTGTTCAGACTTCTGATCCTGTAGTTTCAGCAAACGTAAATTTGTGGGGCTTTTTTGTAACAAAAAAAAAGAAGTAATACCGGTCTAAGAATGAGCCATTACGCGCTTCAGGGAAGGATCAATTTGAAAAAAGTATTTTATCAAACTTTAAGCCAGATACTGAAATTTACAATGAAACTTTGATCAAAATACAAAGTACTCTCTCTCGTGAAGTATACTATCACGATATTTGCCGGCAAAATTTCAGAAATCAGAAAAGATCACTAGTAAAAAGTCCTGTCCGTGCTTTATGGCACATCTCCCGAGAAATACATGAAACAGTTTATAATGAAATATGTTATTTAATTGAAGAAAATGTCATAAATCGAGGACGTTGTTATTTTCTGAGTTATTTACATAAAGAGTATCTCGAAATGTTTAAAGAATTAAGTGACGGCTCTGACGCAACATCAATATTTAGGGGAAAGTACCCCAAAACGGGATAGCTTATCTATTCTTCGCTTTATTTCTTATTGTGTACAAGGTACATTCCAAAGCTAGACGTCATTTAAAAGTATACACCTTTTCAACTACTTAAAATACCTTGTCACATTTGTTCAATAATATTTATGTGAAAAATACTGGTTTCACAAAGTCTTACACGATCCCGTTTTACCCTACCAAGGGTGGGTAAAAAGGGATAGGGATTTTTATGTTATTAGGTTTTTGCTGATTTTACTTTTGATTTAGTTTTCAGAACAAAAATAGGCTACGTTTTTATAGGAAGAAACTTTTTAATTGTAAATTTGAAAAATTACATAACACAGAAATCGCATAAAAATGTGTCGTCGTCTTCTGCTCTGGAACAGCCTTCGTGGGCCCATCCCTGGCAGCTCGAGCATTGTATCCAGCCTTCTCCAGATTTCGATTGAAGATACAGAGCGTTGCAGAAAATACATGCTGCATCTTTTTCAGCTTCATCTTTTGTAGACGACGACGTCCAACCTTGGCTAACTGATGATTTTTTTTAGCTTTTCTTATGTTAGGTCCATTTTCTTCGATTTTTGCAAATGATGATTGTGTTTTTTTTTTCAGGTTCAGAGTAACATTTTTTAACTTTATCTGCCTGTTTTGTATCTCCACTTGGTTTTCTTTTACGCCTCATTTTTTTTCTCTTCGGAACATTCAAGAGACTTGTTTTGTCAGCCCCTTTTTTCAGCTTTTGAGTTCTTTCTCGTTCTTTTTTTTCACGCTCTTCTTCTTCCAACTCAAGTTTATATGGGCTTCCTGTTATAATTGCAGTTTTCCTCTTCTCCTATCGTGTTTATTTTGAGGTCTTGGTCCAATCACTCGTGGTGGAGGTAGAATTTCTTCGGGTGATATAGAAAATGGCAGTGAAGGACGATAGTATAGCCCAAGTCCCTTTGTTTCCTGTTGAAGTGGACAGTTGGATAAGTCATGCGTTTGTGCTAGTGTTATCGGTGCCCCCATCACTAGGTGATTCATTCAATACTGTCTCTAGTGGTTGTGATGACTGCAAACTCTTAGATGCTATGACTGAACTTGAAGATCCTTCGGATCTGGCCTCGTTTTGTTGCAGATTTAATGGTTGTTGGGACGTCCTGTTCTGAGCATCCGGCAAGGGGTGATCTGTTGGAAGAGAAGGAGCGAATAGATATTCAGGAAAGACATCTGGGTTATATGGAAAAATGCCTGTTTTCCTGAACCCATTCACAGCAGTTTGGACAAGAGCTGCTCGTTGAAATGCTGCATTGAACGTCTTTCCTACTTCGTAGATAGTAATCCCTCTGCCAGGATGGTTGAACATCCACTTGCGAACTTCTTGTTCGTAGAAGGTGCTCAATGGAGACATAACTGTAACACCTTATGGCTGTAGCCCATGAGTAGTGTGGGGAGGGAAAGTCAGCATGATAACATTTTTTTTCTCTTGCCAGATATATTAGTTCGATACTTTTAGTGTGGCTGCAGTGACCATCAAACAACAGCAGAAAAGGTCTTTTATGGGAAGGATTTGCTATCTGAACGAATTTCTTGAACCACACAATGAATGATTCCTTGTTTATCCAGCCTATCTTGTTGTATGCCGCGAAAGAGCCTGGTGGAGTATCATCCATTAGCCTTGGGTTTTCCCTTTGCCTGGGGAAGACAGACATGGGAGGAAGATAATTCCCTGCAGCACTTACACAGGTTTCTACTGTGACCAAGACTCCTCGCTCACCTGATGTCAAACTTCCCACTTGCTTTTTAACTCGCAATGCAAGAACTTTAGAAGGTTTGTTAGGAACTGTGAGAATCCCAGTCTCATCAACATTGTAAATTGGGAGCAAACTTATACTTTTCATAGAGAGAGGCCAATAGGTCATAAAACTTTTTCACGGCAACGCGATTGAAACCTTTTGCTCTAGCCATCGATGTAGCTTCAGGGTTTCTCAGACTAAGGGTTTTATTTCTTCCAAGAAAATTGTACAACCAGTGCTTACCCGCCATTTTTTTAACGGTGTTAAAACAGTGCTGAATATTGTTAATTTCAGCTAACTCAAAAGCTAGGATTCTCAAGTCGGTTAGGGTAATTCCAAAGAGCCTTTCTTCTAATATCAGTACATGTTGAGCTAGCTTTTTTTCCTGATCTGCAGTAAAGACGTTTTCAAACCTGCCCAGCTTTTTTACAGCAGCCACTTCTGGTGTCAAAGCATTTAAGCGAGCTTTTTTCACTTCTCTCTCCAATGTAGATTTGGGGACATTAAATGAATGGACAGCTTTCAGAAAACCCATCCTTCCTTCTAAAACTTCTCGAACAGCCTCTGCCATGCTCTGCTCGTCCCAGCTATTTCTAGATGAAGTTCGCTGATAATTGCGTGGCATCTTGTATTCTGAAACCAAAATAAATTATTAGCTTTTTAAAAATTGCCAAAGAAAATATGGTCGAAGTTTAGTTGTGATTAGCTTATGTTTTTATAATATTATAGTGCGCGCAACGTGTGGTTTTCTGGTTTATCTTTGTATAAACCGCCCCCCCCCTAAAAAGATTTTAAAAAAAACTCAACTTTTGTTAATTTAAAACTTAAATTTTTGGTCAAAACATTTTTCTGATATACAGTTTTAACCTATAACTAAATTTTGTATTTAACTCAGGCCAATTATTTGTACCCCAAAGTAAAGTAAATTATTTTATTTCGAAAATGTAATTATTTAAAATTAAAATAAATTATTGTAATTGATTATACATATTTTTAATTCATTACTTATTTCAATTAAAATAACTTAAACACATTGCCAAAACATTAATGGAAATGGTCGAGTAAAACGGGACACATCAAAATTGTATCCCATTTTGGGCACCCCAAAAGTGTCCCGTTTTGCCCGACCATGATGCTTTTGACAATATAAATGGCTAACCCCTGAACCGTCACTCACTAGCAATATTTAAATACATGAAATTGTTGTTATAAGAGCTATGAACAAAACACAGTACTTACCGGAATTGTTCCGAAGGACGGAGAAGCACAAGGATTGTTGTTCTGCAGTCGAAAAAAGTACAAAGTAAGTAAAAATCTCACTTAAAAACTATGAAAAAATATTTCTTTGAGAAACACGTGGCTAGCGTTGAGAGATCAACTGAGAATGCTGTCATGGCTGTCGGGAACCAGTTTAGCCTTTCTCCCTCGAGGTAGCACCACCAGTCAAGATCCGAGGCTCAATATCCCGTTTTGCCCGCCTATCCCGTTTTGGGGAACTCTCCCCTACTACACACTATTTAGAAGAAAAGATCCACAAGAAATTTACTGATAAAATTCAAATTTTGGTATCTAACAAAAGAAAAGTTGTTGCCCCTAAAGGCATTTCAACTATTAATGACTCATTATTTGCGCACTTGAAAGACCAAGATACATTGCAAGAAGCCGCAGCCATTTTACGAGCGGAAGTTTTGGGCATAAAAAGAAAACTAGTATGTTGTGGCCACCACATGACTTTCTTCTATCTTTTCCTATACAAATTCACTCAGCAACAATAATTAAAAAAAAAAAAAAAAAAAAAAAAAAAAAGTGGAACTTTGACAAAATTTTGGGTAAAATATGAAAATTATTCTAAGTTTGTCAAAACACGGAAACCGTGGGACTTTGACAAAATTAGGGGAAAAAAGCAAAAATTAGTTTAAGTTTGTCAGAACACGGAAACCGTGGGAGTTTGATAGAATTAAGGGGAGAGGAAAAAAAAAAAGTGGGACTTAAACAAATTTTCACATTTTACCCAAAATTTTGTCAAAGTCCCACTTTTTTTTTTCCTCTCCCCTTAATTCTATCAAACTCCCACGGTTTCCGTGTTCTGACAAACTTAAACAAATTTTTGCATTTTCCCCCCAATTTTGTCAAAGTCCCACGGTTTCCGTGTTTTGACAAATTTAGAATAATTTTCACATTTTACCCAAAATTTTGTCAAAGTTTGTCAAAACACGGAAACCGTGGAACTTTGACAAAATTAGGGGAAAAATGCAAAAATATGTTAAAGTTTGTCAAGACACGGGAACCGTAGGACTTTGACAAAATTAGGGGAAAAAAGCAAAAATTAGTTTAAGTTTGTCAGAACACGGAAACCGTGGGAGTTTGATAAAATTAAGGGGAAGAAAAAAAAAAAAAAAGATTTTTTTTCTAAGTTTTTTTTTCGTAAAAAGTAAAAAAATCGATAACTTTGTTTTAAATTATCACAGATTTATAGTTCAACCATTCGTTTTAAAGGTACTGACGAGACCTTTCGAAAGATACCCATCTTGAAAAATTTTGCCTTTATCACCCTGTTGAAAATTTAGAAAAAGCGGGATGGCAACGCAACCTGTAAGACGATTTTTACCAAAAGTTGATAGGCACTAATTTACGTCAAGGTGCAACTACATACCAATTTGTATGAAATTCTGTGCAATAGTTCCAGAGATACAGTTGCCACAAAATTTTGTCACACACACACACACAGACAGACAGACAGACAGACAGACAGACAGACAGACAGACATTTTCTAAAAATGGTAAAATCGTGTTCTACACCTCTCAAAACGTGTAAATCCATCAAAAACCCGAAATCGAAAATTTTTACGAATCCAATACTTTCTTCTATTGAAGATAGAAGAAAGTAAAAATTACCTGATTATTTAACTAGTCAACGGCTAATAAAAGGTGAATGTTCACCACCGCCCATGATTTCCGATTTTTATTAACCGACTTCAAAAAAAGAAGGAAGGTTCTCAATTCAAACAGTATGTTTTTTTTATGTTTGTTAGCTCATAACTTCTGAACGGATGCTCCGATTTTGATACTTTTTGTTTTGTTGAAAAGGTCTTGGTCTACAATAGGTCCCATTGTAATATCTTTACGATCTAAAGAAAATACAGGGTACCCAAAAAAATCAGTCCCAACTCTTTTAACTGCTAAACGGCTGAAGCTATAGTGATAAAAATGGTATGTAAGTATAGCAAAGTGGCCATACTGTACAAGGTTAAACCGCTTGCAGAGCCACCTGGTGGAAAATAGCGGAGTTAGTGTTTCTATCTCGAAAACGGTTCTACAGAAAGAGTGAATTACAAAGCTAAAGGGTATCACCGATTTAGTACAAAAAGATAGTTTAGACATTCATACTAACGTTAATATCTTGGAAATGGTTCAAGACAGGGGGACAAAGTGAATTATAAAATTGCAGAGCATCATCGATTTAGTACGAAAATATAATTTTGTTATTGATGCTAAAAATACAAGGCTAAAAGCGTGCATTTTTTTGTTCGCAATTTCTTACACTATACATACTTGAGCTACATTGCTCACGTTGTAGCGTAGCTGGTGAGACATACGCTATATAGTTCAAAATACGGCTACTTGATACTTTTTGTTTTGTTATAGAGATCTTGGTCTGAAGTAGGTCCCATTATAACTTCTTTACAATCTAAAGAAAATAAAGCGCCATCTGGTGAAAAACAGCGGAATTAGAGCTCCTATCTCAAAAACGGTTCAAGATGGGAGAAAAGTTAATTACGAAGTTGTAGAGCATCTTCGATTTACTACGAAAAGACAGTTTTCAGACATTATTGCTAAAAATAGAACGCTTAAAACGTGCAGTTGTTTGTTCGCAATTTCCTACATTGTGCACGCTTGAACTACGTTGCACACTTTATAGCGTAGCGGATGACACGTATACTCTGTGGTTCAAAGTACTGTTACTGTAAGCGGTCACATCGATTAGCGCAAAGTCGTTTTCAACCAACTTCAGAAAGGAGGGTGTTCTTAATTCAGGCTATGTGTTGTTGTTGGTGTTTGTAAGCTTATAATTTCGTAGGAGATGCTCTAATTAACCGACTTCAAAAAGGAGGAGGTTCATAATTCAAAGCGTATGTTTTTTGTTTTTGTTTTTGTTTGTTAGCTCCTAACTTCTAAACAGATGATCCGATTTTGATATTTTTTGTTTTAGTGTCTTGGTCTGAAATAAATCCCATTGTAAGATCTTTACGATCAAAAGAAAATACAGGGTGCCCGAAAATGTCAGTCCCGACTCTTTTAACTGCTGAACAGCTGCAGCTATAGTTATAAAAGTGGTATGTAGGTATTGTAAAGTGGACATGTGCTACGCGATTCAACCGCCTAAAGCGCCACCTGGTGGAAAAGAGTGGAGTTAGCGATCCTATCTCGGAAACGTTTCAAGACAGGGAAAAAATTGAATTATAAAATTGCAGAGCATCATCGATGTAGTACGGAAAGATAGTTTAGAAATTAATGCTAAAAACAGAACGCTTAAAACGTACATTTGTTTGTTCACAATTTCCTATTTTGTGCACACTTGAACGACATTGCATATGTTGTAGAGTAGCGGGTGACATTTATGCTATGTAAAATTCAAAGTATGGTTATTGTAAGCGGTCACATCGATTAACGCATAGACGTTTTAAACCGACTTCATAAAGGAAGAGGTTCTCAATGCAAACCATGTTTCTCGTTGTTGTTGTTGAAATTTGTTAGCTTATAACTTCGTAAGAGATGATTCAATTTTAATACTTTTTTTGTTGTCGTAATGATCTTGGCCTGAAATAAGTTTCATTATGATTTCATTAGGATATAAACAAATTACAGGATACTCACAAAAATCTGTTCTCACTCTAACTGCTGAACGCATGCAGCTACAATGGTAAAAGCAGTATGTAAGTATCGATGTTGAAACTTCTGTCCGTCAGCTGCAATGGATATTTTGCTCTTTATTTGAACTTTACGCTGTGCAATTTCCAGTGCAGCGGGTGACACGTATTCACTGTAAAGTACAATATATATGCCTAACAGAATTTTCGGTTGCGAATACAGCGTATCCGTCCTTCACATTTCTAAAGACTTTTTAATTTAACGTATGTTCGTTCAATAGATAGTTTTTTGCTCATATCCGATAAAGGAAAGAAAAGTAACACAACTTAAAAATGCAGCATTTGAGAAAAATCAACTTAAAAATAACTTGACTATAATAAAACTGGCACAACTGTCTCTCGAGTGGATAACTTTCTAGATGGAGATGTAACTTTTTTTTTTCACATTGGGTGCATTTCATGTATTTTTCAGTGACATAAACCATTTTTTGAGTAATGTCACTTTTCTTGGAACTTATGCTTTGTGAAACTTCCGTCGAACGTCTTCTGATGCTCTGCTATATAAATAAGTTTTCACTGAAAAGAGAAAAATAAAATCTTTTTGTAAAAAAATAGAACCGACTCCAAAAAGGAACTACTATTCAAACAACTAAAAATGAAAGAAAGTTGGCAGAAAATGGAACTGTAAATTGCGCCTAAAAGTATAAAATAATTTTCTTCGCCAAACAACCTATAACACTACAATTAATCATAACTTTTGAAGTCGGCGCAAAATTAAATAAAAGTTGATACCTTTGTTCAATACAAAAATCAAATCCTATTCAAAATATACATCTCACATTGTTACTTGCAAAACGCAACCGAGAACTAATGTGATTCAAGAAATCAAATAAGATTTCGTAAGCAGCAAAAGTTGGCGAAGATGCTGGTATCTGACGTCCTTAGTGAAAGAAAAATCACAAAATTATCTGGCAAACATATTTAATTTCTTTGGGATATCATGATTATTTTCATAAGGTATATCAAGAGATAAATCAAGGATATGAAACAACATATCGTACTATATATATTATGAAAATATACATCTTGCGTGTATATTTTTGCCTTACGTTTTGTTCCCCAAATCCAAAAGCCATCAAGGATGATAGTTATCAAAGTTATACCAAATTTGCAAAGGAAACTCTAACTTCGTAGAAACATAAATACCGCATTGTGAAGAATGTTCACTGTTCTATGTAGATGCTACTAATGGGCCAATTGTATACAGTGATAAAATAATAAAGGAAACATGAAAATGGATCATTCGAAACAACAGCATTTGTTGCTACCGATCTAAAGACAAACCTTTAAAAACTAATAAATTTTATTTAATTTTGCGCCGACTTCAAAAGTTATGATTAATTATAGTGTTATAGGTTGTTTGGCGAAGAAAATTATTTTATACTTTTAGGCGCAATTTACAGTTCCATTTTCTGCCAACTTTCTTTCATTTTTAGTTGTTTGAATAGTAGTTCCTTTTTGGAGTCGGTTCTATTTTTTTACAAAAAGATTTTATTTCTCATCATTTCTTGGAGGTTACAATCGTAAACGGCGGAATTGCGACACATTTCAACATCACGTAAAATCTCTGTCACAGGACATTATATATATGACTCACAATGGAAACATTAAGACCTCAAAACACATCTGCTTAGGCATGACATTAAAAAGTATTACAAGCAGTCGTAAGGTTATCGATATAATAAATCGTTACGGTAATTGTATAAGTTACACCGCAATCGAAGAGCTAGAAACAGAAGCAACGTTTTCATCAGTTTCACGTACCGGAATATGCCCAGATGTAATTAATAAAGATGAAAATCTTGTGGCTGGTATGGCATTTGACAATTATGACCGATTTGTTGATACCAAGACTGGAAAAGACACTCTCCATGATACAGTTGGAATAATGTATCAAAATATTGACCCCAATCTCGTAGACGACCATGTAAAAGAAGAAGAAGAAGAAGAAACTGAAGGTAGTAAACGTAGAAGACGATCTTATGCAAAAATTGATTTTGAGTTACCACAATGTGCTAAAAAACTCAAAAAACTAGTAATATTAAAGCTGAAAGTGAGGAAGAGGATAATATAATCGTGTATGAGAGTCTTTACGATCGGATTGACAATATTTGGATGCTAAGTCATGCTTTGGGATTATTAAATACCCCTATGTGGACTGGGTTTAACAGTAGAATAATGACAGATGACACTCCACAACAATTGATTTCGTATTTGACTCCGATTAATCACTCACCAACAAACAATGCAGTCGTTTTGGCAACTATGCAACAATGCATGTCAGCCTTGCAAGAGTTAAATCAAGAGTACATGCAAGTGACTTACGATTTAGCTATTGCAAAGATTGCACTGCAAATTCAAGCAACAGAAGGTAATACCTTTAAAAAACTATTTATACACTTGGGTTCTTTTCATATAATGATGTCGTATTTTAAGGCGATCGGAAAAGTTATTAATGATTGTGGTTTATCAACCATCATGGTTGAAAGCGAAATGCTTGCTAGTGGATCCGTTTCAAGTTTCATTGAGGGCAAACATTTTAATCGCTGTAAAAGATTACACCCAATAATGGCTTTAGGACTACAAATAATGCATTTTAGATCTTTTCTAAGACATCAAAATATTCAAATTTCTGAAGATATCATAGAAGAGATTGTACGATTACAGAGTTGTCAGACACCTTCATTTTTTATTCTCAATGAAAGCTTGAAAGAGCTCTGCAATGATTATGCTATTTACGAGCAACAAACATTAAATGGTGAATATGGTAAAACAGCCCAATTTTATATGATTTACATCAAGCTCGTTCATCATTATTTACAACTGAGCGGGAGCATTCGTGTTGGTGATTTCCAATTGTATCTTGACATTTTACCGAAAATAACAAATTTATTTTTTGTATGTAACCATCAAAATTATGCAAAATGGACTGTCCAATACCATTACAATTTAACCGAAATTCCCACTACTCATCCTGGTTTAGAGCAGGACTTTCAAAAAGGATTTTTTGGAATCAAGCGTACCAGTAAGCCGTTCTCAAGGCAGCCTATATTGATCTTACATTAGAGCAGACCATTAATGCAGATGCTGCGAGAACACTTACCGGCATTACGCATCTGACTCACTTGATTTCAGCTCGCCAACGGTGGGCGAGAAGTCACGACATCCGCTCAAGTATAATTACACGCGTGTTGGATGAGTTAGGAATTACCAAGAAACAAGATATTTCAGCTGAGTTGCAGCCACATAATATTAGGAAAAGTTGTCAACAACTTGAAAAGTTTATCAACTCGTTTGATCAATATGTGAATCCCTTCAGCTTAGATTTACGGCTTAATCAGTTGTTTAACATAAGTTCCGGGAAAGCTGCATCACCTCAAGTGGAAGAGTTTCTCTTAAATATCCAAAAAAAATGATGAAGAGCTACGAACAAGTTTTATATCTGAATGTGCATCTGATCCGAAAAGATTTGAGAAAGCGATCAAAAAGACACCGATACACAACTTTTCAAGTCTACTTGTAAAGAAAAAGTCTGTAAAAATTGGAGGTAAGCAGCAAGTGATCAAGTTACAGCGAGATTTATTCGGACGTTTGTTGGGAATTTCGATGGACCATCAAATTGATGTCCTCAAAATTTTAGCGTATCCAATATCTCCTGTACCTCTGGCTTTTATGTCATCTAGATGGTGGTTTCTGTAAAACTGACAAATCTGTACTAGTAAAATGCCTTGAACCAAATATTAATCAGGAACCACCACGTAATACAGATGTATTCTTAATTGATGGATTTTTCATTCTACATTCTATGAAAGAAGTTCTCAAAACATTCGGGAGTATTTCAAAGAAATTTCTGCGAATGGTATCAAAATATTCCACCCGGAGAATTAAGGTAATCTTTGACCAATATTTGTTTCCATCAATAAAAGATAGTGAAAGATGTCTACGTCATGAAGCATCGTTGATTGATTACATAATTTCGGGGCCTGAACAGGTGCGACCATCGGATTTTGCAAAAGAATTGAAGAATACTAAATTTAAGGAAGCTGTGGTAGATTTTTTTTTTTTCAAATCATTGGTGTAGTGAGCAAATGAAATCATTTTTGGGCAACCGACAGATTTTTTTAAATTTCCGAAATTGTCAATCGTATCAAGTTGTTGATGACAAGATCCAATCAAATGTTGTTGAAAATTTATGTTGTCCTTCACATGAAGAAGATGATACCAAGATTATCTATCATGCTTGCAATATCGTTGAGCAGTCGAATATTGTTATTAGAGCCTCTGATACCGATATTTTGATTATAATGATTGGGAATATGACACAATTACAAAATTCTAATTCTAATATTTGGATGCTCAATGGAACAGGAAATAACGAAAAGTATACTGACGTCACAAAAATTTATAACGAGCTTGGTGAATTGTTAGCCAAAAGCTTAATCGGCTTCCATGCGTTCATAGGATGTGATTTCAATCCGGCTTTCTTTAATAAAGGGAAGAAAGACCTTTTACTTTGCTGAAAAAAAAATATAGAATTTCAACAAGCATTTGCTACTCTTGGTGAAGAAAATTTGACTGAGGATCAGTTAAAAGAGGTATTTAACAGTATTCAGAAGTTTACCTGCCAGCTCTACAATGCAAAAAAATCTATTGACGTTGATGATGGAAGGTACCAACTTTTCGTGAGCAATTATAAAGCTTCCGACGTTAATGAAAATTTTAGCAAGAAAATAATGAATTTTGACGCAAGCTCAATACCACCGTGTAAGAGTGAGCTTTACCAGCAACTTCTAAGATCGCATTATATTTCAACTGTTTGGAAAAATGTTACAAAAAGCAACCTACCACGTTGGACCCATTAGAGTATGGTTGGATTGAGCAAGACGATAAATTTGTATTTAAATGGTTCGAAGGAGATCAACTTCCAACTTCTGTGAGTGACTTAATCACCAAGGTCCCTGGTAAGTTCATAATAATTAATTCTTTACCGAATATGCTTGAATCAATTTACACATTCCTTTTATTCTATAATTTACATTTTATTTTTACAGAATCCGATTCAATGGATGATGAAGACGAGTCACACAACGTTATACAGGACTCCGATGATGACGATTGAAGATTCAAACCAATGGAAAGAAATATATATTTTGTAATGCATGCATGATTTATTTTTTTAATTACTTTTTGTTAATTGTGTCTTAAATAAATAAAAAGAACAAAATAAAATAAATATTTGAATGATTATTTGTTATCTGCACCTTAATATTTGAGATTCTTTCAAAGTATATTTACTTTTTTATCATCAAACTTATAAAATTTAGTCCATAGCTTAAAAAATTAAATATTAATTACTATAAAAACATTGATAAAGTAAATCATTGATGTAAAACAGGGAGCGTAATACATATACATCTGACCGTGTAGTTGTTAAGATTTTATTGCCTGCTGAAGTATGTACTCAATGAAAACGTCTGCCGTGACGAATATAAGTTTTTAAGACCTTAATAAATAAAATATATCAATGACAGATCTGGTCAATTACTTTCAAAATTTTACTTTTTTCAGCGCTTTCAAAACTGTCTGCCACAATGTTAAACGTGCGATAATGGTCTGCCATTGTTATTTTCCGATAATAATAATAACATATTTTCATATTTCCAAACGGCAGACGTGGTCAAATGAATTTAAAATTCGCCAACAATCGATACCTGTCTTACCTGAGCGCCCGCCGCGTCCACCACTCTGGGCTTAATGACTCACCATCTCATGTATGGTAGGTATAGGGGCCTCAATGTACAAAAACCCAGGTCTGGTCAAATACATACAGGTAGCTTTTCACTGGCTCTTAGACTATACAAACGATTAATGAAGATTAATATGGAAAAAAATATGGTATTCGATAAGATCAACACCGAGAGCCCTGTTAGATGTGAAACAGCTTCTAAAATATTGTGATTTATAATCGTGAGAAACTTTCCGTACGTGGTTGCCTTTTATGAATATTAGATAAATATTAAAACACTTAAAAGCACTGGGAAACTCTTTCTAATGTTAATTATTATCACAGCCTCCTATACTAGATGCCTACCGCGTGGCTCGGAAACTTGGCAACAGTTCAAGCGGTAGACAGCGCTACCTGATACAGATTGCGCGACTTTTTTATTCAACAGCCACTAAAAATTTTATAAAGTGGGATTTGATTTACATAAAATGCGAAAGAAACGTCGATTATGTATGTCATATATCATTTCTTAAAATTATTGGTGACAGTTGAATAAAAAAGCTGTGCGATCTGTACCAGGTAGCGCTGTCTACCGCTTGAAGTGTTGCCAAGTTTCCGAGCCCCGCGGAAAACATCTAGTTTAGGAGTTTATGATTATTATTGTTATAATATGCGTTAGAGGTCTGCACAGGCCGGGCTTACAACCCGAGCCTGGGCCGAATTTTTGAATCTGCTGTCGGGCCGGGCCGGGCCTGGATGAAATTTTTTCCGGGCCGTGTCGGCGCGAATCTTTTTTTAGTTTTCTCGTTAATCAACGAAGAAGGAAAGTGATAAAATATTTCTTCAGTCATTTATTTTATATAATCTTACTGGCTGGTATGTCACCTAAAATTTCATTTTGTTCAAAAATATCTGTAACTTCAATTTAATTGTCTATCAGTCTGTCCGTTCGCAATTTGATTTTAAGCAAATATTTTTAGTATGTCTCGAAATAAATATATTTTATTTAAAGTAATATTAGATCGTTTTCTAATCAAAATAGTATGCATATCACTAGTAATTTGCTCACATGTACAAACAAAAGAAATTAGATACGTTACTGTGTATAAGGTTTGTGCCCTATAGTCTGTAGAGTTTAGGTGATATGAAGGCAATAAAAATCCTTCCACTGTAACTTTCTCGGGAAAGCTACTTCTTCTTTACTCCAGTGCACTGGATGAAAGTAGCATTATTATTAGAATGTGCAAAAGCAAATTTTCTATTGAATATGGTTGGGCATTTTTAGTAGTATTAACCATTTTAAATACCTTCCTACATTTTTGATAGAATGGAGTAGAAGGCTGATTTTTACCAACTATGTGAAAAATACCAGAGCCGGGAATCGAACCCCGGGCCTTCCGCTTAACGCGCGGATGCTCTAACCACTGAGCTACCCTGGCTGATAACCAGCTCGGCACTTCTCACATTTCACAGGGTAGCTCAGTGGTTAGAGCATCCGCGCGTTAAGCGGAAGGCTCAGGGTTCGATTCCCGGCTCTGGTATTTTTCACATAGTTGGTAAAAATCAGCCTTCTACTCCATTCTATCAAAAATTAATTTCCAGTTTGATGAGTTAAATTTCTGAATGGAACATTCCTACATTGTTTGAGGAATTCTAATATTTTCGATTTGACTTTCTGTCTGTCTTTGTGCCTTCTGTACGTCTGTAATAAGAATTTCTGTTTATATATAATTACCATTACAGCAGTTTTGTTAGCAACATTCGATTGCTTGGCTATATAAAACCGCTGAAAGACACATACTAAAAATCTTTTTCATAGAAACGCATGCGCTTTTTTTGTTTGTTTGTTATTTTACATATTTTTGAATCGGGCTGTGCCGGGTCGGGCCTGATATTTTCGTCCTGGGCCGAACTTTTCGATTTCATACCGGGCCAGGTCGGGTAAGCAAAGTTTTCGAACGGCTCAAAATTTCGGCCCCTGCATACCTCTAATATGCGTACCCTGCAAATATTCTTATATATATACTATTTTCTGTTACCACCAGAATCTCTTTATGAAATAAGTGATATTTAATAATAGCTGGTTATAGGTAATTTATGTTTTCCTAATATGTCACCTCACGTTGAATCAGGCTACGGAAGTAGCTATGTAACTATTTCTGTACTAATGCAGGTAAAGGACATGTGTAAAATTTTGTACCCTCTTCAAATGCAAGGATTTACGAGGTCTTCTTACGTTGTGTGTAATGTTTCAAGTTATGTTTTACGGAGATTTTTTTTTTTTAATTGTTTTGTAGATTCAACTAATAATAAAAAATACTCATATGTATATTTATTAATAAACTGTTTGTCAACTGTGAATTATAACTGTTGTATACAATGATAGAAAAAAATAAATAAATATAACCGTGCATCTCCCATTCAGTTTGTTTCGTTTACCGTTTACACTCCTATGCTAAAACTTGCTCCCTTTCATGTATTATAAGTTTTTTTTTTTTTTTTTTTTTTCCCTTTCGATTTCATAATCAACTCGAAACGAAGATTATAAATAAATAGTTAAATACAAAAGGTACAGCTTTTGTATGGTGCCCTTAGTGACTATAAATATTTTTTATCATTTTTGCGATTAATTGAAATGACTTTCGCAATAGCGTAATAAAAGATCTTGACCAGAAACATCCGAGCAAATCGATGTTAAATTTTAAATTTTGACAAAGATATCGATACTAAAGTTATTCCATTAAAAAAAAAAAAAAAAAAACTGTTTTTTTGATATTAACAGAATAAAAAAAAAAAAAAAATTCTCAATAAAATCTAAATTATAACTATTTACAATTAAGGAATGAACTTAAAAGAACATTATAATTTATACATAATGCATCAATAAAAACGAAAAATTTTGTTTTACTGCAGAATAGAAAACTACTGATGTCAAATATCTCAATAAAAACGTTTATTTACAAATGAATTCCTGGAGGAAAAAAAGAAAGAAAGAAATGCATTAATTTTTGTAACATAATTTTTTCCCTAGTTTTTAGAGCGAAATCGAAAATATTTTATTTTCGTAAAAAATAAAGAAAGAAATAAACATGTATTTGATTTAATTTATTATTATTTTTTTTTTTTTACTTTTGGCATCAAATATTTAATTCTTTTTATTAGTTTTAAAGTTAAAATGAGATTTTTACTTAATATGTTTGATTCAATTATGCAATTGAATTAAAAAAACACAGCTTTAGCTAGATTTTTATAATACTAATAATACTAATAATTTAAACTTATATTATTTTTGGTTAAATTTGTTCTGAAAAAATGAATAAATATATAAATAAATAAAAATTATACAGACAAGACATTATTTCACTATTTAAAACATGAAAATCTGACATTGACAGATTTTAATTTAGTGCCAGAGGCCTACTGCTAAACTTGATAATATCGACAAATTCTTCTTTAGTTAATTCGTGACGATCTAAATTCCATGATAAAGTTTTCATTAAATCAAACCAATGTGTTTCAGCTGCAGATACTATAACAAATAACGTTGGAAGTCCAGACTGTCTTATAGCCGCAAAACAACGTTTTTTCTCTTTTTCCCAATGAGG
This sequence comes from Salticus scenicus, assembly GCA_963930645.1. Classification (NCBI taxonomy): domain Eukaryota; kingdom Metazoa; phylum Arthropoda; class Arachnida; order Araneae; family Salticidae; genus Salticus; species Salticus scenicus. The sequence continues at coordinate 222,788,252 of OZ005661.1, forward strand.
GGGAGGTGTGCTTTGGGGGGGACTCATGTCAAAGGTGTGCCTTGGGGGGGGGACTCATGTCAAAGTTGTACCTTGGGGGGGACTCATGTCAAAGTTGGGCCTGGGGGGGGACTCATGTCAAAGTTGTGCCTTGGGGGGACTCATGTCAGAGTTGTACCTTGGGGGGGACTCATGTCAAAGTTCGGCCTGGGGGGACTCATGTCAAAGTTGGGCCTTGGGGGGACTCATGTCAAAGTTGTATCTTGGGGGGGGGGACTCATGTAAAAGTTGGGCCTTGGGGGGGACTCAGGTCAAAGTTGTACCTTGGGAGAATTTTTTATATTTTTTAAAAACTTGTAACCTTCGTTATGAGTAATCAAATTATCTACAAAATCTTCATTCAATAAATCCCCATTCAATAAACCGACTGAAATAGGCCCTTAGCACTATTAAGAGTGACGTATAAAAATTCGACAACGCTGTACCGATTAAAATAGGCCTCTAGCACTAAAAAAAAAAAAAAAAAGAAAAAAAAATCAAATTTTTAATAGCTAAAAATATCAATCTTTTATTACAACCATCAATCATTTTAATGAAACAAAAAGCACGAAGTTGATATATTTACCAAGATATCTATTATTTATCTCTAATAATTAATATTGCGTACAAGAACAATTTGATTTTAAACTGAGAACAGAATATAGTCTGTAGTAAATTAAATTCCCATTATTTTTGCTCAAATTTGTTCTGAAAAATTTGGTATCAAATAGTTAATAACTAAAAAGTCAGTTTTTTATTACATATTACAATTATCAACCATATGCCAAAACTATTTAAATTAAAAAAGATACATTTACTTATTTAGAACAGGAAATAAATAAATAAAAAGAATAAAAATATATAAATAAATAAAACATAGAGTACATAACAGATAAACAAAGAACCTTTTAAATTTTTTAATTCATCTCATTTAAAATTTTAAATATAAAAAAAGTATGAATATTATATTTTGGTTCTGAGATAGATAAAATGTTGCAAATGATAATTTAATCTTTCGTAAATTTCCATCCCTTGGAAATCCAAATATTGATACTTTTGGACCATCTGAATAGTTTCCTTTGCAACCAGATGCAGAACACTTCTGAACCATCTTTAGGGGAGAATAAACCGTTGCAGTTATGTGTATGAAAATATTAGTATGCGCTTAACATTAAAAATATATGTAAACAATTATAGTTCAGACAAATTAAATATGCTTATTTTTATAATACAACGATACGTAAAACTAAGATTTATAATAACGTATTTTAAATTTTATACATTTTAAAGAACTTTATACATTAAAACAAATTCTAAATACGATTCATATTGTGAAAAGATTGCTAAAGCTTAGAATTCTACCAATTTACATTTCTAACAAAGCTTACAATAAAATAAATTATACAATAAAATAAAGTATTTAACACTTACTTTTGGTTGTAAACTCGATTCGTTGATTTTAAAATCTCTCGGGTTCTTTAGCCTTCTAAAAGGAAAATTATCAGAAACACGGTAAACGACATGAACGATTTAAAATTTCTAATAAGAAAGTATTCGAATTGCGAATTCGACGCTCGCATTACGTGTGAAATAACTGGCCCAAATGCTCATACGTCACACTACTTCCGGTTTTGCGGTTGGAAGGCCTTGATTAGAAGGTATTGGTTAATCACGCATCTGATTGTTGTGGACTTACGCCCCGTTACGTAAAATGTGCCGGGGTGCATCTTTCCAATGACTGTCCGACGACAGGAAAAATTATTCCTAAGTGCGCCAACTGCGGCCTCGAACATCCAGCCACTTACCGTGGCTGCCCTAAAAATCCCCTTAACATCAGGAAAAAATAAATAAATAAAAAAAAATAAAAAAAAAAAAAAAAAAATCAGACAAAAAAACTCAAACACTCTTACCTGAAAGTAACCAACTTATTGAAATTTTAAAAGACTTTAATTATGCTAAGACTGGAAATAAGAACTTCATTGAAAATCCTGAACACGTCCCAAAACCATCCGATTCTCCGGTGGACCTTGATAATGAAAAAGAATTCCCTAAACTTCCCCAGCAAATTGAAAAAAACCCATATGAAACTATCTCTAACGATATTGGAGAAGTTTTTATTACATTTAAAGACCTGAAAGATCTCCTAGTGATTGATAAATTGATAAACTTCTTCAAAAATATCGCACGAAAAATCAAAGATTACACTAATCCAATCGATAAAATGATTGAAATTATTAAGGAAGCTGAACAAATCGACATCGATATGAACTGTCGTAGTAAAAACTAATTTTTTCAGAGTTTTCTTCAAATATTAATAATAATTTAAAAAAAAAAAACATTCCATTATTAAAATTATTATTGAACTCTAACATTTTTGGTGTCGCCACCTGGTGACGCTATTTACAAACTTTTGTTAAATCGGTCTTTTAGGCTATTAAAATCTTACACTTTGTATGTCTACTATAGTGCCTCTTTTTTTTTTTTTTTTTTTTTTTTTTTTGTGAATTGGTGCCTCTTCTTTTCCACCTTTTTTAGCGGCATATTGGGGTTTTGGGATCTGTGAACTTATCTTTAATTTAAACTCTTTTAATTCTTTTAAACTCCTTTATTTATTTTTTACGTAAACTTTTAAATTTTTTCTCTTCTAAATCACTTCTTTATTTTTTGACTTTCTATAAGCAGTTTTTTGCTGCAATTAAACTTTTTATTTTTTTTTTCACTGGCTCATAAAAGTTCCATGGACATTTAATTATAAAGCGGAAGTAAAGAACGCTGTTCTAGGAATTCCATTAATGCTCACATCAGTTCCAGTTCCAGTATGATTACATAATCTTGATGATATTATTTGTTGAATCTGCATGCGGAGGTGGCTAGCCAACTGCGACTGTTTGAAATGTAGTTTTCGTACAGTGAAGATTTTTGAGCATGAAGCTTTCACTGTAGTTTTCTTATATCAGTGAGCTATGTTTTGGGGAGATTTTTGAAGAAAAGTTGTTTTATACGCGTACAACTAAAAAAAAAAAATGCCTTTTTTTTTCTAACACCCTGTTTTTGATTTATTATTTTTCAATTGTAAATTATAGCTATTCTAACACAATGATGAGAAAAAAGTGCTTCTCCCATTCTGTTCGAAATGTATCATTTGGATTTCAGTTGCATCTCGTAACTGAAGTGTGTGTGCTGTGCAGATGCTTTTGTTTATTGTTTGCGCATTCTATGTTAAAGATTGTTCTCTCTTTGATTTTTTCTTTTTTTCTTCATTTTAATAGTAACAATTCTAAAGTAATTTTCAAATCAATTGCTGGTTTTATGTCCTACTTTTTGAATCTTAATTTCATGTTTATAAAATTACAATTTTGACACTATAGAAGCATAGCGAGGTGTAACATTTTCTCTTTACTTCAATGTATTCATTACATTTTTTCTAAGTTCTGAAATAATAGTCTTTTTAATTCCTTCCTACGGGAAAATTTTAGACAGCTTCCAATGTCCATAGAGCAGCTCTAATGCGAAGTAAAACAAACTCAAATACAGGGGTCGCCCTTTTTTCAGGGAACTCTCAGATATGAGAATTTTTCGACTATTTGCCACCACTAATTTTTTCTATAAATATTTGTAGTATTTACATAGTAATATGTTGTGATTAAATAAGATTGAGATTATTTGTATATAAATAGTGGTAATAATAAAGAAAAAGATTTTTCATCCCTGAGAGTGTCAGGAAAAGAGGGCGGGGAGTAAGACTGCTGATAATATATTTGCTATATTCTACAATTTAAAGTCAATAAAAGCAAAACATAAAAACTAAGAATAAGTAAATAATACTGTTAAAGATTTATGTTGAGTTATTTTGTTTATCAAATATTATATATATATAATTTAATAATTTTATTATCAATCAAAATACGTATATATAACAAAAATTTCAAATTTTCAAAGCCTAACATGCTAGAGTGCAAATTTGACTTTAGATCACTTGAAATGTTTCTTTAGTTAATTTAAATTTTTCGATCAATTTTACATTTTTTTCAATTTTATCATAATTATATTTTAGTTCTGGGCAGCGTTCCTAACTTTAATAATTTATTCACGAGCATTTTTAGCCCCGCATTCTTTTCACACCAGAAATTTAGTAGATTATTTCCTTTTAATATGTGACAACGATAAAATAAGAAGGAAACCATTTTTCAAAATTTCCGGTATGAAAAAGAGGCGGGTCTAAAAATGATTGTGAATAAATTATAAAAAATGGGAACGCTGTCTCTAGGTGATGAATGGCGACAATTTACATAAGTCATTTTTGCAGTATAGGACAAAGTTATTAATTTTTTTTTAATTTAACAATAATTTCAGGTATGCTTAAGTTTAGTGCAGCTTTCGAATGCCTCAACAGAAGTGATAAAACTGAATGGGAAAAAAAAACCTTTATCAAACTTTAAGGACTGAAATCGTCTAATTTTCAAAAAATAAACTAAAATATTATAAAAGCTTCTAAAGGTAAAACAAAATTTCAAACCAAGGCATTTTTTTCCCTCTGCTTTCAGCATTTTTATGACGAAGATTTTTGTGAACAAAACTTTCAATAATAATAAACAGTGGGCGGAATCAGCCATATGCTACAGGTGACGCCTCTTGATTAAAGTCCATTTTTGGGAGAATACATATACTTCATTCTATAAGTCTGTAGAATGCAGTATCTACAGGTATTTGACTTCTTACTGAAGGAATGATATGAGTGTATAAATGAGTTTAGGTTTATTTATTATTTTTTGTTAAAAAAGTCATCAGTAACTTTTTAAAATTATTTTATGCTACAAATTTTAAGTAATCTTTCATCATTATTTAATTTATTTTTCCTTACTTAAATATATTACCACTTTCGCGATTGCATGCTTTTGCCTTTTTGACAGTAAGTTCCATTTGTGAGCGTTATTCATCCAAGTTACAATATTTCAGAACAAAATTTTCTGTATTCGCATTTATATTACAAATGGATATACATTATGATTATATTCTTTGTAATCAAAATATTTGTATCCATAGTATCTTTCATTGTAAAAATGTGAATATTGAGTATATACTTAAGAAATAAATAACATACAAATTGCAGAAGAAACGCCCACTTGAGTAGTTACAGATTTTCAAATGACGTGAATGCACGTCAACGCCAGAGGTCGCGGAAGTGTTAAAGAGCCCCTCTCAAAAGGTTAATTTAGTTTTTTTAGAACTAAGACAGTATGATTTTTTGTATTTTATGATATTTAAACAAATATTATTTTTGTTTTTATTGGCTGTCAAACGCTTAGTATATCCTATGTGATAGCAGAGTTGCCTACATTATAATTTATTACGTAGTATTCTTAGCTCAGTCTTTATTTAAGAACAATTTATCTATAAAATAATTTCGTCAACTTAAAATTGTGATAAAACAAGAAAACATATTCATAGAAAAAATAGTATTGAAGGAAAAAAAAAAAATCCAGGCTTAAAAAGGTTCCGGAGTAAATTAAAATGTTGGGAACTCTGATAGATGAATGCATGATAAAATGTAAACAAACTTCTCATCTTCCTACAAATTACGTAAGAGAAATTAAAAATAGCTTACAGTTCGCACATCTAAGTAATTTTGTTTTCTGTAGTGACAGGGCTCTGTAGTTGCTAGGCCTATATATTCCAGAATCGTTATTACAGGGATGGAACATTGAGGCAGCACTCATGCCACTATCAATGTAACAAAATTATCTACTTCTTAAATCGACGATATTATAGGTAGAGAAATTTCTTAAACAAATACCGGTATGAATTCTGCGCCCGTGTTCCATCCCTGTTATTATATAATTATATATTTCTTTATGCGAATTTTCCCCTTAAATAATAATGAATAATTGTGTTACATTCGTTTATGTTGAATTCATTCACGTCTTCAGAGTTGGGTATTTACGATAATATGGAATTTACCGCTGTTTTACAGTCAGGAGTTAGTCCGCAGAAAGCAGGGTTGGCAAACTTGGCCCACCAACAAAAACCCGCCGGGTTTTTGCAAATAAGTGGGTTTTTGTTAAAAATTATTTATAAAGTATAGAAAACACCTTACCTTTTAAGAAAAAACTCTTCGTTTTATTTTCTAGAAAATAGTATTAAACATAAAAAGTAACTACATTTATAAATATATAATAAAAGCAAGTTTTATCTTCTATAAATGGTTTGATTTTCCTTTTTCTGTAAAACCGAACGGTATTTTTGTTTAACAGCAGGCATAAACGTTGTCCTGGATCAATATTTAACTAATTAAATTGTTTAGTTTTAAAACTTTATAATATTTTTTTTTAATTTTAGTAGCAACAATTATAAATCTAATAAAATTTTCTTCTATAACCGTTTTCAACTATTAAAAAAACTTATTTTTATAATTAAAACTAGTTGGCATAGGTGGACTCTGCTCAGTTCCCCATCATATATATTTTCATAAATTTCTAGTACAGGACATTCTCTTAACATGTTATCATGTTAAGAGGAATGAATTTGACAAAACGCTTGATACAGTGACAGAATGAAATCCCTGCCTAATAGGCTATCCACCGTTCACTTTGATATATTTAACTTATTCTAATCTATTAGTTTATTTTCATACGATCAATTTCGTAGTTTCATTTTCATGCTACTATTTCCAATGCAACAATCCTCAAAATGCATATTTATATGGGATATCGCCCCATTTTGCTGTGTCGATAAAGTCTTAAATTACGAATAACTTACGAAATTTTCCCATTAGAATATTTGTAGTCAATCATGTTCAAACAAGTATCATAAATGCTATTTTGAAGTTGTCCGATACATTTATGATCCTAAAAATGGATGTTTATGCTCAATTTTGCCCTATTCTGCCATTTTAAGTAATTCATAAATTCCAAATAATTTACGAATTTTTTAAATTGGAAAATTCATACTCTATGATAATGCCAGTATCCTAAATAATATTTTAAAAGTGGTCTGACATCTTTACGATGAAAATATATCTCAAAATTGACGTTTATGTGAAATTTTGCCCTATTCTGCCATGTTAAGAAATTCGTAAATTTCCAATAACTTGCGAAAATTTCAAAGTAGCATGTTTCTAGTTACTGATGTTCATTCCAACATCAAAACTCATATTTTAAAACTGGTCTCGCATTTTTTCAGTAAAAATTTTTCATTTAATGCACATTTAAGTGAAATTTTGCGCATGTTAAGAAAATTATAAATTTTTAATAACTTACGAAGTTTTTTAATTCGAATGTTGCAAATGAATAGGGTTCTTGCCAGTGTCGAAAGTAATATTTTAAAATTGATCTGACTTCTCCGTGACAATTTGTTCTTGAGATACCATGTGCACAGACTAACGTACTAACACACTAACGGACACCCTACAGACGGACAACATACAAATTTTGTCATTTTCGGATTCCTCACACATGAAAACGTAAAAAAGTAAAAAAAAAAAAAAAACTAGGTCGAAAATTTTCACGATTACCTAAGTTCCCCATGCCTATAGTATGACGGGGAACTAAAAAATTTAAATGATATGTATTGTACTTAAGAATTTAAATACTTTTATTTTATCAGTTATTGTCATTAAAAATATTTATTTTGAATAAGCATACATTAAAATAAAATAGAGCTTAATCTTACTAATTAACACTATTTTAATATTAGAACCAAACCAATTTTTATTTCTAAGATAAATATTAGATTAATTATTAATTAGTAGTTTAATATAATTAGGTGTATTACAACTAATATGCTAAATAACACATATGTAACATTGCAATGCAAATGTATTCAAACAGAAACCCACAAAAGCCCAGAAAAACCCAAGTGGGTTGGGTTTTTCTAGAAAAACCCGGGTTTTTGCCAACCCTGGCAGAAAGGCCATTATATTTCTGATTCTTCGCTCAAGAAAGTTGTAAATAAACGCGATAGGTGGCGCCCTATAAAATAAGAAGGGCTGTTAAGGATTATTAATGTAAATCTGGATCATGCTTACCGTGCTAACCCTAATTAATAAGTATATATATATATATTAGGGCTGTGTCGATTAATCGATTAATCGGTTCGGTTAATCTATCAATGCTTAGTACCGATCAATTTTTTTAATCGAGTTAATCGGATCGATTAATTCGATTAAAATTTTTCAAAATCCGATTAAAATTTTCAAACTACGAATTAAATTAAAAATGCTGTTCTGCAAATATTTTTTCGCATATTTTGCTAACAAACATTCTAAGAAACATCCATCAAATAATGAAAAAGCAAAAAATAAAAAATGAAATAAATAAATAAATAAAAATAAATAAAACCTCTCAAAAGAAGTTGTTGCACTTTTGTTGATAAAGAAAGGACAGTTATTAAACAAAATGCCGCTCCATGTGCATGCTGGAGCAACACCACCTGTCTGTAGCCTTCTACAGAAAGTATTGGCTAGGGTAATAGTATTCTCAGAAATAAAAAGCTTTCAAAAAATAGAAATGCTTAAAAAAAAAAAAACGAAAAGAAGGAATTGAGATTTCCACTATCCTTGTGATGGGGGACATATCAACAGAGTTTCAGAATATCTTCAAGCGTTTAATGTCTGTTCAGAATTGCTGATAGTAACTATTGAAGTAGAAACAGAAAATAACATTCTGTTTCCTAGTTCAAAGTGACAAAGAAGAACCAAAATATAAGAATTTGAGATTTTTAAGATAATGATATGGAATTTTGAGAATTCATTTAAAAATAGTGACTAGCGAGATGGACAAGGTCTACAAGTATAAAACTAAAATATGTGTAATTTCATTTAATGTTTCTTTCAAAATTAATTGAAAAATTAATTTATATAAAAAGAATGAATAAGTGAAAATATTTATATAAAATTAACACTTAAACTCACCAATTATTGCTCTGAAAATTGATTTAAATTTCAGCTATAAAACAGATATAATTAATTTGAAAAAAAAAAAAATTCTCAATCAAACTTATGAATAATACACAATATGAGAGTTTTATTCATCATTGAAATAAAATTATAAAGAGAAAAATGAAAACCAATTAAAAATCCGATTAATCGACCGATTAATCGATTAATGAACTACGATTAACCCAGTTAAAACTCTTAATCGATTCCCACCCCTAATATATATATATATAAACGCGAGGCATATACATCATTGTGTTTTATGTATAAAAATTATTATTTTGTTATTAATAGGAACTATTTTTTAATTTTATGAATCTTTAATGTTAGTCCTGAAATTCGCTGAAACGAAGGTATCTACGGAATAAATCCCTTCCGTGGCTCTATATATTATACTACAACCCTGTAGAATATACTTCCACGTTTAATAAAGGGAGAGGGGGATGCTATCTAAATATAGCGGTAGGAGAATCAAGAAAGAAAGTGTTGTTTGGTAGACACCCTGGTTTAACAAATCTGGGCTTCTAAGGAAACAAAAATGAATAGTCATATATAAGAGGGTGACTCTTATATATGACTATTCATTTCACCGATCAAAATCGGGGGCTCAATGAAGAGCTCATAGGAAGCATAAAAATATCTGTCAAATCTTTATTATCTCAAACTGTTTTCAAGATACTGCAAAGAGGATGAAAAAGCTAAAAATTATACAATATCCCTCATTTTTAAATTTCTAAGCCTACAACACAAAAATCAAGGACATATTTGAAAAAACAAAGAAATGTCCTTTAGTAAGACATTAACAGTGTTAGATCATCTAGATCAATGACGCTTTACAAACTCTATAACAGTGAAATATATACAAATAAATAAATAAATAAAAAGAACATAAGAAATAACCGCCAAAAACTTAATCAGGAGTTTCGGAAAAATCCTTCTAGCTAAAATAGGTAAAATTTACTAAAATACAGCCCATTCCAACAGTATTAAACAAGGCTTATAATTAACAACATCCATTGAATAGTTCCGGAGAATTTTACCTGTTTGTATTTTATACATCATTCGTTAAAAACTTTTCAAAAACAGAGACTCTTCCATCACGTATTGAAATTTCCCTTACATGCAGAGCCTGATTTAGGCCGGGGCACTCTCTCACCGGAATATTTTTACAATCATTTTTTACTGCAAATCATAGGAATTCTACGTATTATATTATTTTTATCTTATACTATTAAGTGAGCAATATTTGTATATTTCACTGTTCTCGAAAACGGTAGCTCGGACAGTCACGAGATTTAACACAAAGGTGCCCCCCGAAGGATCATTGTGCACATCGAAGTCCGAATTTCGAATTTCTGTTTAGTTTTCTTTTAATTAATAAAACTATGAAAATAATAAGCTAATAATAGCAAAAACTTAGCCATTTAAATTTAATCCATAATTTAATTGTTGCCAAAAAAAAAAAAAAATAAATAAATAAAAAATACGAGTTATTTTTTTTTTTTTTTTTTTTTTTCCAACAGGAAAATAAATACATTTATCGAAACATGAACAATACTACACACTACTGATCCGCGATTGTAATGAAATGCTCGCCCTCTGGTGGGCTAAGGTGAAATTATCATACCACTGGTAGCTTTCACGCTGAAACAATGATAGAACAACAAGAAGGAACAATAACAAATACTACATGTGGCTATTATGTTTACTAACAACTGCAGTTGAGAGAGCGCCATCTAGCGATCATTACAAACGCGGATCGCAGAGCTTCCAAATTTGGCATATAGGTACCTGGGACCCTGCAGGTGTGCACCTCATCGAGATTTTTTCGAATTTCGAATTTGAATTTTTTAAATTAATGTTTTTTCGATTTTAAACATTGGCTTTTATGTTTCATTTTTCATGAATTTATTCTTCGATTGTAATCGTCTGCGTATCTTAGCTACGGCTATATTATGCAATTTATTTTTATTTAATACATTTATTTGAGGGCGAATCTTTTTTCTCTTTTTAATTTATTATATTTATTGAAAATAAAATGGTAATGCAGTAGAAAAATTAAATATATTAAATTTAAAATTTAAAAACGTATTTATAACAGTTATGTTTATCTATAATTTTTGTAATATAACAACAATTATTTTTCATTTGTTAATTTAATTTCTTTAAAAGTTTTTTTTTTTTTTTTTTTTTTTTTTTTTTCTAATTTATAGTATTTGTCAGGAAATAATGGTAGTATATAGTAGAAAGGATTAACCTGATTGGAATTTATTTGTTTTTTATGTATTTAATTCCTTCTAAAAGAAAATCTACTTTTTATTTTATTTCATTATATTGGTCGGAATCAAATTGTAATACAGTGTAAAGTAGCATGAGCAACAAAATACTTGGTTCAAAAACTAAAATGTTTAATACACGCTGAGATACAGTTATCTTTAAAATCGTAGTTCTTAAATAATGGCAGACCCACCTATCGTCAATAAATACCCATATTGAAATACATAGGAAAGAGATTTCTGCAGTCAGTGGGTATCTGCTCCCGATACAGTGCGGGCAGAGAAAGAGCTGCCGTAGTCAGCGAGTACCCGATGCGAGGTCTAGAGCGATTCCAATGTAATTATTTTAGTTTTTATTTATAATGTGATGTGAAAAATAAATAATGATCAAATTCTTTTGGAGATTCATTTAAATATAGTGGCCAGCGAAGCGGGCGTAGCCTGCTAGTAAAAAATAAACGGTGTAAAACAATCGAATTTACTCACGGTTATTAGTCACCAGAATTCCTTTAAAATTCCTAATGAGATATTTTTGTTTATTATAAGAGGAAAGTACTGCTGAAAAAAAAAATGGTGTAAGTGTAAATAATGTGTGCCCGGGTCTTAATCAGTCCTGCTTACATACTTCCCGTGATTTTCACGTGATGCTTAAATACATTAATTTTCTGATAATTTTTTACATAGACAATAATTTATACTTATCAGTTTCATAATGTTATGATATGCATTATTTGATATTTTTATTAAAAAAAAAAAAAAAAAAAAAAAAGATAATAATAATACAAAAATTGTTGTAATTAAATACAGAAGGAGTTTATCTCTCAAAATACACAAATAAATGTTTTTATTAGGAAATAATTATTGAAAAGTCTCAAACAATTACGTAGTTCTACTTCTGAGATTAAAATATGTATGCATAAGCAAGCCTATGGTTATGGTTTTCCCTACTTTATGGTTTCCATAACTTTACAGAATTAACAAAATTGAGAGAGTTTCTGTGTCTGTAAGAAATAATATTTATGCATAATAAATCATTTTTATATTATCGAAATTATAAATTCTGGTTTTCATAATTATAAATCGCGTATTTTCCTTGAGAGCTGGCATACTGCCAAGCATCTCCACACTATCAATGAAGCATGTGCACTGGCTCCTCAATATTCGGTACTCCTTTAAATTCCTTGAATATTCATATAATGTTTGCATATTGTGTTATAATTACTGATGAGGAAACCCAAATGTTTTCGAAACGTAAAGCAATCTTCTTCAACTTTTTGAAGCCATCCTTTTAATTCCGTAAATGCAGCCATGTACTTGAAAATTTTATTTCTGATAAGATTGCTGATCAAAAAAAATTGCTTTCCACCATTGAAGCCGAAGTTGATTCATTGCGAGAAATTTGCTGTATAATTCCTTTCATCTACTAATTTTAGAAATTCCTCTAAATCTATTTTCGCATATAAAAAGGAAATAAATTTTAATCGAAATCAATCAGCAAACGACAAGGGTGCTCAGGCTCACGTGAACGTAGCAAAATCTAGTAAACAGAAGTAGTAGTAGAACCAATTGGAACATTAATGCGTGCCTTTTAAACCATGAAGTAGTAAAAGAAGTGTATAGACCTATTATAACAGTAATAGTAAGAGCATGGTTATATATGCAGTTACAGTTGTCTAAAACTTCAAAAACAATGTACCAAAATCCAAAAATAATATTTAAAATAAATGAAATTAAATATTTTTGCAATTACAGAAAAAAAAATTATTATTATTATTATTATTATTATTATTTTGGTCAACTAAAAATTCTCTACAAAAACGAAATTTTTTAAATATATCCTCTACGCCAAAATCAGAGCCAGCGTTGCCAGATTTGGGGACTTTTTTATTCAACATTCACCTCTAAATTTTTATTGTAACAGTTGTTTAATCACTTTGAAGAATAATCGACTATTATGTATCTCCAATTTCCCTTCTCAAAATTATTGGTGGTAGTTGAATAAAAAAGTCCCCAAGTCTGGCAACACTGATCAGAGCTGAAAATCCCTACATCTGGCAACAATGTTAGTACCATTATAATGGAAAAGATATTTATTTGACTACCTTTTCGATGTACAGTCACCAAAAAAAAAAAAGAAAAGAAGCCACCCCCACCTAATTTCTCCGTAAATTATCGTAGAAACATGCGGCTGGTACCTAGCGATCTGTAATAACGTGTAGATTTTAATGGTATAGTTAGACTTTGCTTAAGGGGTTATCTTCATAGTAATTTTTTCAATGACAACCCCTATTTTGGACCTGATATTCAGATTTCTGAGATTAGGGCGGTTCGGAAAACATACCTATTTATATACTTTAAGTCAATTATAAATAGAGTTACACGTGAAAATGTGTTAGAAGTCCGTCTATACATTCAGAAAAAAATAAATCTTGGCCTACCACAAAATAGATATTATTTATTAAGTTTCACACCGGACAAAAAGTACAGAAATGTTAGTTATAAAACAAAAAACGATCAAAATTTGAAGATTACATCATTGGAAATCTGAAACTCCTCCAGTGGGCGTTGCTTTCACTATTTGTGTGTTACAATATTTCTTAAGAATATTCCTTATATTCATATTTATATAAACAAAATAGTATGAATACAAATACTTTCAGTAGAAAGAGTATGATAATTATGTATATTCATTTGTAAAATAATATGGATATAGAAAACCTCGTTCTGACAAAATGTAGTTTGAATGAATAACGCCCACAGGCGGAACAGACTATCCAAAATCAAAAACATACGGTCGCGAAAGTGTTTTATATTCAATAAAAAGGAGATACTGTTCAAAAGCATTTCTATTTTAAGTAATACGTCACGTCTTTATACGTGACACAAAATTAAAACTTAGATGTCACGTATAAATTTAGCATTAAAGTAATAACGCATATTACATTGTTTTAAATTCTTTTTCCATAATAAATCTGACGCCAGTTTTACGCCGTGATTAGAATAATCGACAATAAATAATATTGCGCTTTGTTTCAAAAATAGATTTTAGAAACTTAAAAAAAAACTATTTTCCATTATATTATTTAGTATTAAAAAAACATTTAATAAAAATTTAATATTTTATTACAAATGCGAAAATGTCACAAGATTAAAACTGAAAATTTGTTTTAAAAAATCTGGTAAAAATAATAAATATTAAATATATTAATTTAAAAAAAGAAAAAAAATTATTTTTCACTGTGTATCCTCGTCTTACCGCGTTTTCTAAATCATAGCATTTAACTTGAGGTGCACGAATCCTAGAATATTCAAGTAAAAAAAAAAAAAAAAAAAAAAAAACGACAACAGGGATAAAACAGAATTTTAGCAGTGAGAAACTAGGAAAAGTTATGTAATATTTAAGAACAAAGACTTAACATTTCAGAATAGAGTAAACTCCTTTATGCAACGGAAGCCATGCCTTTATATAATTTTTCTAAAACTTTACATTCTAAAACAAAATTATTTTACATACTGCCAATTAAATCATTTAAATTTTGTCTTCAGCATTCACTGTAGTAAATGCCATTGACATTTATGCATACCAGCGTCACATATAGAGTTATATACGAGTATGTAAACTAATTTTTTTAATACTGTTTCCGCAATATAGTGGCGGGGCTTCATTTCTTTTGAAACTCTTTCCCAATCTCTTGCCTGCATTGTGATAATTTTATAAAAAATACGCCAATTTGTATAATAAACATCGAAATGTTCCTTATAAAATAATTAGAATGACATAAAGGTAAATTAAAATAGTTTTTCGTCAAAATGTATACTGATATTGACTCACAGAGGAAACAAATTATAACAAGCGACGCCCCCCTAACAGCAGTAAAAAATGAAATATCACTGTAACTCAAAAAATAATGTTAGGAACGAGCTGTAAATTTGGAAACCCATGTTTTTGATGATGTCCGTTCTATTCGTGCAAAAATTTACAGAGGTCATAATTCATAATTTTTTCAAATATGAATTTATTAATAATTTTCATAATTCAAAAAATGTGTTTTTATCAAAAATATGCTTGGAATATGTTTGGGTCACTTCATTCTAACGCATAAAAAAAAAAAAAAAAAAAAAACAGAATTTGAATATACTAATTTTTTGGGAAGATATGAATGAATGTTTGTCACATTCATTTAACATTAGCTTCCCCATACTTTGACAACTTATAACACCATGAAAAATTGAGAAAATATATGAATAAACTATTCCATTTTCCGCGATGATTTGATCCAAAGAATTCAAATAAATTATACAAAATGGGGGTTACCATTGAAAAAAAATGAAGTTGATACCAGTTTTAATATGTAGACGACCCCCTAAGCGAAATGTAACTATACCATTATAAACCAGACGTTATCACAAATCGATTGGTACCATCCACATGTTTCTACGACAATTTATGGCGAAATTAGGAGCGTGTGTGTGTGTGGGGGGGGTGACTGTACAATCTTTCTGGTTTGTGTTTTATAAATTAATTACAAACAAATCGATAACGCACACAAAGAAACACTTACGCTTACTGTTACTCGCGTTCAACTATATTTATGTAAAACGACAGATTCTGGCTTATAAGCCGATTCTACCAATTTTTAACATTTGAGGGGCAATTGATAACGGAAGAAAATGGTTAGTTACATCTTTCAAGTACATTATCTTGTAAAATATTTGTGGTGGCGATATATAAAAAATATTAAAAGAAACCTGTATCTTGCATTATATTCTATTACCTCACCATAGGTGCTAACTTGTACGGTTTTTTAACATACCATACCATTTCTTTGGAAAAATTTTCATTATGTTTAATCTCAGAGCTGTTTCATATCACTTATTTTTTTAAAGTAATTTTTTTTTTTAATTTTATCGAAGTTATACAATGACGAAGATTTTTGTGAACAAAACTTTCAATAATAATAAACAGTGGGCGGAATCAGCCATATGCTACAGGTGACGCCTCGTGATTAAAGTCCATTTTTGGGAAAATACCAGGGATGGAACACGGGCGCAGAATTCATACCGGAATCCGTTTAAGAAATTTCTCTACCTATAATATGGTTGATTTAAGAAGTAGAAAACTTCCTTACATTGAGAGTGGTATGAATTCTGCGCCCGTGTTCCCTCCCTGAAATACATGTTCTACTGTTTAATATACTTTATTTTATAAGTTTGTAGAATGCAATATCTACGGGTATTTGACTTCTTACTGAAGGAATGAGGAGTATATAAATGAGTTGAGGTTTGTCTATTACTTTTTGTTAAAAAATTCATCAGTAACTTTTTAAAATTCTTTTATGCTACAAATTTTAAGTAAATTTTAGTCATGATTTAATTATTTTTTCCTTACTTAAATATATTATCACTTTCACGACCGCATGCTTTTGCCTTTTTGACAGTAAGTTCCACTTGTGAGCGTTATTCATCCAAGTTACCATAGCTGCCAACATTTTAATTTATTCCGGAATACTTTTAGCCCCACTTTTATTCCGCACCATTTTATTTATAGAAAACATTTCTTCAATACATAACTTCGATAAAATAAGAAAATAATACTTTAAAAAAAATAAGTGGTACGAAATAGAGGCGGGGCTAAAATTACTCCGGAATAAATTAAAATATTAGCAGCTATGAGTTACAATATTTCAGAACAAAATTTTCTGTATTCGCATTTATATTACAAATGGATATACATTATGATTATATTCTTTGTAATCAAAATATTTGTATCCATGCTATATTTATTGTAAATATATGAATATTAAGTATATACTTAAGAAATAAATTATTTACAAATTGCAGAAGAAACGCACACTTGAGTAGCTACAGATTTTCAAATGACGTGAATCTACGTCAGCGGTCGCGGAAGTGTTAATTTAATTTTTTTAGAATTAAGATAGCATGATTTTTTTGTATTTTATGATATTTAAACAGAGATTATTCTTGTTTTTATTGGCTGTCAAACGCTTAGTATATTCTATATAATAGCAGTGTTGCCAACATTTTAATTTATTCCATAGTATTCTTAGCTCAGCCTTTTATTAAGAACTATTTATCTATAAAATAATTTCATCAACGTAAAATTGTGATAAAACGAGCAAACATATTCATGGAAAAAATGGTATTTAAAAAAAAAAAAAAATCCAGGCTTAAAAATGTTCCGGAGTAAATTAAAATGTTGGCAACTCTGATAGATGAATGCATGATAAAATGTACACAAACTTCTCATATTCCTACAAATTACGTAAAATAAATTAAAAATAGCTTACAGTTCGCACATCTAAGGAATTTTGTTCTCTGTAGTTACAGGTTGGCTAGGCCCATATATTCCAGAATAATTATAATATTATACAATTATGTATTTCTTTATGCTAATTTTTCCCTTAAATTATAATGAATAATTGTTTTACACTCGTTTATGGTGAATTCATTCACGTTTTCAGAGTAGGGTATTTACGATGATGTGAGATTTACCGCTGTTTTACAGCCAGGAGTTAGTCCGCAGAAAGGCCATTACATCTCTGATTCTTCGCTGAAGAAAGTTGTAAATAAACGCGATAGGTGGGGCACTGTAAAATGAGAAGGGCTGTTAAGGATTAATACTGTAAATCTGGATCATGCTTACCGTGCTAACCCTAATTAATAAGTATGTATATATTTAATAAAATTAAACATAATTTATACGTCTCATTAATATATTAAAACCAATGTAACATTTCAAATGAGATAAAAAAAATACAAAAATTTTAAAACTTTAAAAATACATTTTAATTAAAAACATTAAAACACAAGACAGACGTTTCGGCTAGAACACTAGCCCTCCTCAGTGTCAAACATACAAGCACAAACAACACTTAGAAAAATTCATAAAACATCATAGCAAGATTAAATATTCAGAAGGAATAGCTTTAGTCTCGTTCAAGGCAGAATGTTGCATTTTGGTAAAAGCGCCCTCTAGAAAAATACGGGATTCATAGATATTTACATTAGAAGCTAAAATTTTAAAGTTTTCAAATATTTCATATTCCGGATTTCTAATTTTGAAGGAAATTTTGAAAAGGAATTGAATTTTTTGATTATATCTAAAATTACTGATTTCATGCCGTGAAATGGATTAAAGATTAATATGTCATAATTAAAAATATAAAACTCGCAGTTGGAAACTTTAATTTGCCAGGTCGTGAAGATTTACTTTTAAGTGCCGAAATTTTTTATGAATTGTTGCGGCCGGGTCAGATTTGTCCAGTTAATAATAATAATATGATTTTCCAAAATACTGTTTTTGGATACGTGGCTAGTGGAAGCGTTCCCGTTGAAATTCAGGGAGAGGTAAATACATTTCGGCTTCATTGAGAAAAATGTTGGTCTAAACGGCACTATGGAGAAATTTTCGGAATTGGAGGATGTGCAGATTGAGGTACCCAAAAATAAAGAAGCAATAATTTGCAAGGAATACTTTCAGAAGAACGTCAAAAGAGACAGTACAAGGAGATATATTGTAAAAATGCCGTTAAAAGATTATCCAACATGTTTAGGGAAATCTAAAGATATTGCCCTTAAAAATTTAAATTTGCTGTAGAATCGTTTTTTAAAGGAGCCTAAGTATTTAGCTTTATATAGAGAATTTTTACGAGATTTTTTTGGGTCACATGACAGAAATTTCGGAGTGTGAGGAAGAAGAAGGAACATACTATATACCGCATTTAGGAGTCTATCGCCTTGATAAAAGTACTACAAAGCTAAGAGTAGTTTTCAATGCCTCTTCTCAAACAACGTTAGGAAATTCACTTAACTCCTTACAATATAATGGTGGGGTTATTCAGGAAGACCTATTTAATATAATGACGATATTTCGTAAACATATTTATGAGTTCGTGACTGACATTAAACAGATGTACAGGATGATTTTAATTGACCCGAGCCAAACTAAACTTCCGAGAATTCTTTGGAGGGAGGAAGTGAATGAACCAATTAAAAATTATGAGCTTAAAATTGTTACTATGGTACAGTAAGTGTACCTTATCTAGCTACAAGAGTCCTACATCAGTTATCAAGAGATGAGAGCCAGAACTATTCTTTAGCGTCCCCAGTTTTAGAAAGAGACTTTATATAGACGACGCGACGTCTTGAGTGGTGCACACATTCTGAGCGGAGCAAAATAAAGAACTGCAATTTCAGTTAACAGAGTCTCTCAGTAGTGCAGACATGATATTGCAAAAATGGTATAGCAATAGCCCAGAACTTAAAACAGGACCTGACGGTAGCTACAATTTTCAAGACGAGACAAAGGCGCTAGATGTTATGTGCAAACCTACCACTGATATCTTTACCTTCCAAATTCATATAGAAAACGTGGTTCCGCCTACGAAAAGATCAGTACATTCAACAATAGCGCCTATTTTCGATCCTCTAGGACACTTGGGTGCCATAATAACGAGAGCAAAAATCTTTTTACAAAAACTGTGGTGCATGAAATTAGACTGGAGTGATCCGCTTCCTGAAACGGAGGCGCAACAGTAGAAAAACTTCATCGAGTCTTTGCCAGCAATAAACAGTGTTTTAGTGTTAAGAGATGCATATTAATGAACAATCCAGTGCATATCAAGCTTCATGGATTTGTTGACGTTTCCGATCTGCTTATGTTTGTGTCATTTATTGCAAATCAACGTCAGTGGATGGAGCTTTCGAAGTGAACTTGGTTTGTAGCAAATCGCGTGTATCACCTTTTAAGCGTTACTACAATACCGAAGTTAGAGTTGTGCACTGCCGTCCTATTAGCAAAATTGCTCGCAAAGGTGAGGAGTGCATTACAGATTAATCCAGCTGACATCTACTCATGGAGTGATTTAATGATAGTCCTTTCCTGGATTCAAAAAGACCCATATCTTCTAAGAACTTTTGTATCAAACCGTACAGCAACTATACAAAATTTGACAATAGTTCAACAGTGGCGTCATGTATCTTCTGAGAACAATCCCGCAGATCTTATCTCAAGAGGGATGAATCCTGAAAAACTTGTTAATAATAAACTGTGGTTCGAGGGATCTATTTTTCTGTCTGATCGAGAGTATCCCAATGGTGAAATTTTTAGATCCGTCATAAGAGACGAGTTTACATGTGAACTAAAAAATTCAGAACAAAGTGATTTATCTGTACTTAGTGTGACTTCTAACTCTTATATTCAAGACTATTTAATATTAGTAATAATTATACAAAAATATTACATGTTGTAAGTTATCTTTTCAGATTTGTCTACAACCTGAAGAATCGAAATGAAAGGAGATCGGGACCATTAACAACAGAGGAGATCCGCAAGGCTGAAATTTTTATTGTAAAAGAAATTAAAGGACAGAGTTTTCAAAGGAACTAAAGTGTTTAATTCGACAAAAAAAAATGTTTCGGATAAAAGTAAGATAAAATGTTTGAACCCCTTTATAGACAGAGAGGGATTGCTTAGAGTAAATGGCAGTCTTAAGCTTGCCAATGTAAGTTTTTAACAGTAAATTCCCAATTATTCTGCCAAAGGGTAAAAAATGACTAAGCTTATTACAGAATCCTATCCTATAGGCGATATCTTCATTTAGGTCCTACTGCCTTGTTATACTATGTTAAACAAAAGTTTTGGCCCGTTCAGAGTAAAGCAACGTGTCGGAAAGTCGTGCACGACTGTATTAAATGTTTTAAAGTTAAACCCATAGGAGTGGAATAATTAATGGGTAAATTACTGAGAGAGCGCGTGACTCCTGACTTCCCATTTAACTGGTCAGGTGCGGACTTTTGTGGCCAATTCCTTGTTAAGTAAAAACATCAAAGGACGGGAACTTCCATATATGTATAAAATATATGTATGCATTATGCATATATGTGAAACATATGTGTAAAAAATATGTGTGCATTTTTGTATGCTTAGTCACAAAAGCCAAAATTTATTTTATGTGTGCATTTTTGTATGCTTCGTCACAAAAGCCGTTCACCTCGAAATTTTCACTGATTTAACGTCCGAGGCCTTCGTAGCATGTTTAAAAATATTTGTGGCTCGTAGAGGATTATGTTTAAAATTATTTTCTGATAATACCACGAATTTTACTGGAGCGAACAAAGAGCTTTCTAGGTTGCATAATTTAGTTGTAAAACCAGACGATGGCCTCGCTGGTTACATGTCAGCTGAGAGAATCGATTGGAACTTCTTTCCCCCGAGTGCACCAAATTTTGGTGGCCTCTGGGAAAGCGGAGTTAAAGCGTTTAAATATCATTTTAAAAGAGTTTTAGGTTATTCCAGATTGAGCTATGAAGAATTCCTAACTGTCGTTACACACATAAAAGGAATTCTAAATTCAAGACCGCTTGTACCTCTGTCATCCGATTCTGATGTGTATGACGTGTTAATCCCTGCCCATTTCTTAATTGGCAGACCATTAAATGCTGTTATAGAGCCTAATATAATTGAGGTTAAAGACAATAGAGTGTCTAATTCGAAAAAGCTAACAAAAATAATTCATTTTTTTTTTTGTAAAAAAATGGCATATACAGTATCTAAATAATTTACAACAGGGGTCCAAATGGATGGTAGAAAAAAAATAATGTGAAAGTCAATGAGTCAGTGCTTCTTAAAGATGAAAACCTACCGCAGCAAAAATGGGCATTAGGAGAATAATTGAACTTTGTTTCGGTGAAGACATACTGGTCAGAGTAGTTAAAGGGAAAACCCAATCTTGAATTTTCAAACGACCCATTTCACAAATCTGTATTTTACCTAACAATGTGTAATCTTATATTAGTGTCTTTTTTTTTTTTTTTTTTTTTTTTTTTTTTTTTTTTTTAATGAGTCATTTAATGTTATTATTGTATTGTGTTTATTCTCTATTTAGATTTGAAATAACTGTATAATTTACTGGTTGAATGTGAACATTGCAACGTGGGACGGAATGTTCCGTACCCAGTAAAAAGCGCTGTTGCAGCAGCGCCACCTGGTGGAGCAGTGTGTGATGTGTACGACGGTGCGTTCGCGTCGATTTGATTTGTTAAAAAATGTGAAAATCAATTAATATGAGTTAAGTGATACAGTCCTTGAGAAATCTATTTGTGTGAGTAATTTAGTATAGTTTTAAACATTGCCTTAATATTTAATAAGATTATTTACGCTAAAGAATTTTGAAAGAGCAAATTCTAAATTTTTTATTCGGTAAAAATAAAATAAAATAGAATAAAGTGAATAATATTAAAACAAATATTTTTTTCATCAGAATTAATTTAAGTGTACATGATTTAAGGAAAAAATATCAAATATTCAAGTTTCCTAAATTTTTATGATTTCACAAAATATGCATAAAATTTGCCTTATATATTTTTTTTCTTCTTAGTTTCTTTCTTCTCTTAATACAATTTATAAGTTAAGTCTTTATTTTATAAACTTTTTATAAAAGGAATATAGATTATAATGTTAATTTATGTATTAAAAATTTAAATAATTTCAAATTAATTAAATGTTAATTTTTTTTGCGTCAGATTAGCCACACTTTTTAAATAATAATATTTTGTAATTTACACATAAAAGAAGTTTTTCGAATGAAGAATTTTATAATTCCATTATCGATGATTTTAAAAATGTTCTTTGACATAATTAATATTAAGAGAAATATTCGATGCTCTCGCAGATATATATATATATATATATATATATATATATATGTATAATTTGAATAATTTAATACCTTTGTAACACTCAGCAAACAAAAGATAGATGAAAATACCAACATAATTAAATTTTAAATGAAATTTATTTCGAATAAAATTATTGTCACAGTAATAATTTAATTTGAGTACCAATGATTAGTAAAGACAAGTCAAAGAAGAGAAATGACACAAACATAACACATAAGCCTAACGATGAGATAATAGTTTGCGAAAACCATTAAAGTAATAGAAACAGTCAAAATTTTATAGAAAAGAGAAAAGGATAAAATTACCAAAGATATCCGATAAAAGAAAGAAAAAGAGAATTCATGAATTGAAAATAGGAATTTTAAATGCTGAAAAATAGAAATGTTCTATATCAGAAACTTGCATTTCTATCAGCAGAGTGCAAGATTTCGGAAAACTGTACAGCTAATTCAAGCCAATATACAGCTCAAGTCTCTATCTTGCAACAAAACAAAATAAAAAAAGGAAATTAGATTAAACAATAACACAAACCAAAATTGATACAAGTAATACGTATTTTTAAGAAATCCACGTGTTAAACGATATATACGGATATATATATATGTTACCGCTAAAGTGCAGAAATCAGTTAATCTGCAGATTAGCTAGGTAATCTGCACATTAACTAGGGTGATCCGTTAAAGTGAGGAAAATTGTTTTATTTCTCAAATTACCTAGGTAATCTGCGAATTACCTAGATAATCTGCACATTACCTAGTAGGCACTAGTTAAAGTGAAAATAAGATATCTGGTGTTGTAATTTTACAGCACGCTGTGTTGTATTTGTTTTTTCATTCGGAAAAAAAAAATAGTTTTCTTTTCTTTTTTATTTCTTTCTTTACTTATTTTAATCTGTATGTGTTTGAATTTTTATATCTTTTAAAGTTATATTTGTTTTATTTTTTATTTATTTCATCTTTTTTATTCTGTCAATATAAGTTTGAAGATGTTATGCATTTTTAATATGAAATATAATAGCTTTAATAGCTTTCAATAAATTCTATTTTATAAATGAATGTTAGAATTGTAATACAGTAACGATTTCTTTTCAAAAAAAAAAAAAAAATATTTAACAATTTAAAAAAAAAAAAAAAAAAAAAAAAAGTTTTATTAACAACTTATATTGCTATTACTATTTAAATACTAGAAATATTAAATTATATAAAATATTACTAGAAATATTAAATTAGACAAATCAGAAGCATTATTTAAGTACTTCAAATAATTAAAACTGCTTTAACATTTTTTAGAATGCATGAAAATTAAAATGACAGTTTTCAATGCTTTATTAAACTATATTTTGCAGCATACATATATCTGCACAAGTTTAGCAAATATATTAATTAAAAAAAAAAAAAAAAAAAAAAACCTTTATTAACACTTTTTATGTGATAAACTACAACGAAATTATCTGAAAAAGCGAACAAAATTTAAAATAAATAAATAAATAAATAAATAAAAATATAATAATGATATATAAAATATGTACAGGAAACTTGAAAAAATGTAATGAAATGCTAAAAAATGTACAGAAATTTCATATTAAGTATTTATTAAATGCCATAATATTTTTCAAAGTTAATAATTAATATATCTTTTTTTTTCAGTAAGTAATAGTAATTTAAATCAATTTTAAAAGAAATTAGTTTTAAAAAGTTATGGTTTAATTGTTTTAGTTCGGAAGGAAATAATTACTGTAATGTAAATCTAATATTCATAATTCAAAATGGAGTTTCACGAGAGTCAGCTTTTAATAAAGATTACATTTCATTAATAAAATGCAGACCCTTATCAAACTTATATTGACAGAATTAAAAAAGATAGAAATAAAATCAAAGTTAAAACAATTATAACTTACTTGTTACTTTAAATGTTGTGTTAGTCATAATAATAAACCAATTATAATCGTGGCTTCCATCCTCCACATTTTGCGATTGCCGTTTATCGGTTTATCATCATAGCATAGCGGAAGCGGAAGTGCGGAAGGGAAGGGGTAAAAGTTTTAGTTATGTTTGAAGGTCATTCGCGTATCTGTATCACATGGCTGTTTGACGTCATAGTGAATGTAAAAAAAACTGAGGCTCGAAACAAACATTTGAACTTTAACGATACTGAAACCGTTAATCTGCAGATTACCTAGTTAAAATGCGGAAAACTCTTTATTTTGCACTTTAACGGGTTGTTTTAGTTAATCTGCAGATTAGCTAGGTAATCTGTAGATTAACGGATTTCGCGTTTTAACGGTAACATATATATATATATATATATTTCTCAATATATATGTATATAGATAGAGAGAGAACAAAGACTATATTTTATAAATTAGCAATATTAAAATCATAAGATTTCCCCGTAAACACAAGAAAACAATTAATCGCATGAACAACAACAACAAAAAAAAAAAAAAAAAAAAAAAAAAAAATAGAATTTTATTACCAATTATACATTTATAATGTAATCTTCTATTTAATTTTCATTCTGAGTTAACAAAAAATTGTTATATTGCAGCTTTTTTTTTTTTTTTTTAAGAAGACGATGATGATGATGATGATGAAAGATCAAAACGAATAGAAAGCTTATTAAGCGTTAATACCCTTTAAACACATGGAAAGGGCGGAGTTTCGTATTATGTGACATTTGGGAGCTGTAGAGTGCCAGAAAATTATTTTATGTAATAAAACTTTTCATTTAAAGGTATTTAAAGCAGCATTATATTATATTCATAGATTATTCAGGAAAAAAGTACCATTGATCCGGTTCGTAAGAGATAAAGAACATTTTCTGGCATTGCACTATGTATACATAGCTGCCAATATTTTAATTTATTCCGGAGTACTTTTAGCTCCGCCTTGAATCCATACCACTTTTTTTTCAAAGAGTAAATTTTTCTTATTTTATCATAGTTATATATTGAAGAAAAATTTTCTAAAAATAAAGTAGTGCGAAATAGAGGCGGGGCTAAAAATACTCCGGAATAAATTAAAATATTGACAGCTATGTGTTGTACATTCTTCCCAACATTGCTATTCCTACCCCTTTCTGCCCACTTTTTTCACAATAGTATTTTTTAGAATATTTTTCTTCAAATTTAATCGTAAATGTATTTCAAGTGAATTACTCTAAAAATGAAGTGGTGTACAAAAAGGGGCGGGAACTAACAATCTTCCGGGTTAGATTGGCAAGTATCCACATATATTTTGCTTGATTTATAAAATTTAATAACACATTTTTTTCTTCTTTTTAATATTTTGTGTTTATATATTTCATTAAAAATAAATACAATATTGATATATAAGCATTTCATATAATTATGTATATAAATATATTGATTAAAGAAGTTTTGTTGCTATTATATAATTATTTTTCCTTCTGTATAGTATATGATCACAAATATAATATATTTGGTAAATTTCGCAGCATCAAAGAAGAGCAACATAGCTTCCAAATCAAACTTTAACATGAAGAGGACGTAGACGTACTGTAGCTAGTGTATGAAATTAAAATAATAATAGTAATATAATAATAATAACATTTAATTTTCTAAGATACATGAGAAAAATGTATTTTAAATACAAATACCTGTTGCTTCTTTATAGTGAGATCATGAAATGCTTCATTGCAAGATTATCTCATGAAATATTATTTATTTTAAATATTAATTAAAAAATATGTATACTGAAAATTACAGTTTTTTTATTTTTATTTGACATATAATTTAAGATTATATTTTTGTCTATTTTAATGGTTATTTATTGCGAGTGGAGCCATGGGCGTCGGCAGAATGGGGCATGCCCCCCTGAAAATTCTACTAAGCATTTTTTCTTTAAATTTAAAACTATGCTATCAGAATTTTATTAAAAAATATATATATATCTTTTCAGGTTGTGCCCCCCCCCTGAAATTTTTTCTGGCGACGCCACTGAGTGGAGCTTAACACTTTCTTTAACATCTTGGCTTATAATTGAAGTTGACTAAAAAAATTACGTCTGTTTTTGCAAAATACGCAAAAGTTTTAATAACATTTTGACCGATTACGCATGTTTTTCAGTGCAGAATGGCTTTCTTAGTAAAAAAATCTGTTTGGATTTTCGCAAATATATATGATTTTAAGTTTTTTTTTTTTTTAATTTGCTTTGGCAAAAGATGATGATTCCTCATTTAAATGATAATGCTGAAGGTCACATGTAGAAAGCGGAAAAAAGTAAAAAGCTATGTTAAAGTAATAGCCGTATGACACGGGAGCATATATACTCAACACAACATTATATGCAACCTGTTGAGTATGCTGAACGAACGAGAAACCGGCCAGCTGTCCGTAGGGTTCCCCCGAATTGATAGCGTGATGTATTCCCTTCTCTAAAGGTATTCCAGGAAAAAATCCTGTTTATTCCTCCTATTCGTCAATTTTGATCAGCACGCTCAACATACTCAGCATTTTCTAAACGGTTTCGTAAAAGTTGATCATCCGAAAACTTGCTGTCCTTGGAGAAAATCAGGCTGAGTATGTTGGGTATAATGATATGGCCATACGAAGCCGTTTAGAAAAAGCTGAGTATATTGAGCGTGCTGATCAAAATTGACCAATAGGAGGAATAAAGAGGATTTTTTCCTGGAATACCTTTAGAGAAGGGAATACATCACGCTATCAATTCGGGGAAACCCTACGGGCAGCTGACCGGTTTCTCGTTCGTTCAGCATAGTGAACACGCTGCGTATAATGTTGTGTTGAGTATATATGCTCCCGTGTGATATGCCCATAAAAGTTGATCATCCGAAAACTTGCTGTCCTTGAACAAAGTCAGGCTGAGTATGTTGGGTAAAATGCTGTGTTTAGTAAAATGCTGAACGAAAATCTCTCGTGTGATATGGCCATAAGATCAATTTCTCTTTAAAAAAATATATTGAATAACAGTGGGGTAAAAATACTTCGGAATAAATTAAAATGCTGTTTATTCTGGTTTTAGTCAGGTGATATCACTTGTGCTATAGTTCAACTTTCACGAGTTGGCCCTTCGTCCCTCCTTCTTTTCGAAGAGTTTACTTTAAGGAAGGGGTGCACAAAGTGAAAAGAATGAATGGGTGGGGAAAAAAGAAGGTTGCCATGAAAATAACACATCAAGCCAATAATTTTTACTTTTCGCTAGCTGAAATTCGTTTTGCCTATTAAAAGGAACATGTGTTAATATTTAAAAATTAATGACACATAAACTAAAAGGGGAAAAAAAAAAAAAAAAAACACTTTTCAATAATTTCTGAAATTTTAATAAGCACTAATACCGAATTTGCATAAAGAAGTTTCGAGCAATAAATTTAAAAAAGAAAAAAAAAATCGTGCTGTTTGCATGGATTATAAATTATTGTCTACGCATTTTATTTTGTATTTCAGGAAAAAAAATCTGGAGTGACTCCACTCGACTTTCCGAACATTGAGTAATTAACAGTTTTGTAGATAAAGTAAAGAAAGAGGAGTTGTTAAACAAACAAAAGAGAGAAAACCATAATAGAGTGTTTGAGTATTTTTCTCCATCTATTACACGATGTTTTATTTAACGCTACTGAACTTTGATAAAGAATTTTTCGTTGTGTCCCTGTAAAAACCTACAAATTCTAGATTCACCAAAATGCTTATAGTTAGTGCAACAGTGATTTATAATACTCATATAAATTTTCAGCTCAATTCAATAAGGCGTTTAGATGCTATCGTACTTTTAAAAATTTAGTCCCATAGGCCATAATGATAAAGAATTTTTCTTTGTGTCACTGTAAAAAAACTGTAAGTGCTAGATTCACCAAAATCTATACAGTTAGTTCAACTGTGATCTATAACATGTGTACAATTTTTTTGCTCAGATTAATAAGGCGTTTAGACGCTATCACACTTTTAAAAATTTGGCCCCATAGGCATAATGATAAAGAATTTTTCTTTTTGTGTCCCTGTAAAAAATCTATAAGTGCTAGATTCTCCAAAATCTATACAGATTGAGTATTTGTGACCTATAAAATGTGTATAAATTTTTTGCTCAATTGAATAAGGCGTTTAGATGCTATCGCACTTTTAAGATTTTGCTCCCATAGGCCATAATGATAAAGAATTTTTCTTTGTGTCCCTGTAAAAAAACTATAAGTGCTAGATTCACCAAAATCTATAGGGTTCGTACTATGGTGACTTACAATATGCGTACCAACTTTCAGGTTAATCGAACAAAGCGTTTAGACGCTAGCGTGTTCACTCACAGACATACACACATACATACACACATACACACACACATACATACATCATCGTAAAAATAGTGAAAACGGACTCAGGGGACCTCAAAACGTATAGAAACATCAAAATCTCGAATTCGGATTTTTGACATGATTACAATACTTTCCTCACTATAGTGTTCGGAAAGTAAAAATAATTTTCTTTGAAAACATTTAAAAAATAAAAATGAAAAAAGTTTTTACGCTGTACTCTTTTTTTTTTTTTTTTTTTTTTTTTTTTTTTAAGAAAAGAAAAACATTTTAAAAAATACTGAATAAATAAATGGGGAATTTTATAAAAATAAATTGAGCTGTACGCATAATTTACAGTATTATGTACAATAGCTCTCAGAATATTTGCATACACATCAGATACGAATATGAAAGATAATTTCTTACATTACTGTTAGAATGGCTTTTAATTTCTATGTATTTTGTCTTTAAAAAAAAAGAAAAGAAAGAAAAAAATAATAATTACAGGAGTGCAGTTCTTTATTTAAATTTTAAATATTTTTCTTTCTTTTTTTTTTCTTTTCACTTTTTTTTTTTTAAGAGAAAGAAAGCAAGAAGAAAGAAAGGTTGGTAGATTGGTAGTTTTATTTATGGTGCTAGGTCCAAATTAGGACATAAAGAAAGAAAGAAAGAAAGAAAGAAAAAATGAAAAAGAGAAAAAAAAGACTGCAAACCGAAATTTTGAAATATCGTTTAGCAGCGGTTCCCAAGCTTTTTAGTTGTACGGACCACAAATTTTATAAAAAAGACTTTGAGGCCCACTAACTACTTAATAAACAAGTAAAAAATATAATAGCAAATAGACATCTATATATGTTATATGTATAGTATGTATATACTGGACAGATATATCAGTAATTAGTAAAAGATACTGTACAAGAAGAATTAATAATAATAATAATAATAATAGTAATAACTTTATTGTATTTACTTAGCTGTTACCTCTGTAATAAATTTCAAAAACAAGTGATAAAAAAAAAAAAAAAAAAAAAAAAAAAAACTTAATGAGATTTTTGACATTGTTTGTCCTTTACGAGTGAGTCAATATCTGTATTGAAACTAGATAGTTTTAGCCTCAAATCCCTCTCAACATTCTATTTATTACTATATTTATTTTTCAAAAAAAAATAAAGTTGAAAAAACTCGTTCACATAGATAAGTTGCTGAAAAGCCCATCAAGTGTCTCAGTACAATTTTTGCAATAGCTGGATAATCCTGCCAAACATATATCCAAAACGTGACCAATGGTGTTGTTTTAAAAAGCGATTTTAGAATCTGGTCACATGATAATTCTATTAACGTGTCTTCCACTCTTTAAGATAATTTCAATTTTTTTAGGTAATTTTCTTCAAAGGGATTTCTGATCAATTGGATTTCATCAGGTGAAATACCTGAACAACAGCCAACGCGTTTTCCTTATTGACTACTACGGACCACGGAAATCTTGAGTAACACCACATCTCACTGGTGAATCGTCCTGAAAAACTGTTATTTGACCTCAATATTCCACGGCCCAGTACCGCACTGCCCGAGGCCCACTTGTGGGCCGCGGCCCATGGGTTGGGAACCGCTGGTTTAGACAATCATAACAATCCTCATCGTATTAATAATTAGTTATAATGTAACAAATATTTTTTAATGATATAACATATTAGAAAGCCCAAAAGTTCTCCAAATTTGGAAATAAGTAAATAGATAATAAACAGTATTTTCGCCAAAATGTCACAAAACTCGTAAAGATAGCAAACCACCTCCCTTTTCACCCTCAACCAATTTCAAGGTAATAGAATCGTCGCTGCCTACGTCACGTTTGATTGACAGGGGCCAACTCCTGACAGTCGCACTATATATAGCTGGATCCGCCCTCTCTTATGCTCAGGCTCCGCTCACCATTTATTATTCATTGAAATAATGTTTTCAAAATCTTCAGCACAAAAATGTTCAAAACACAAATGCCAATTTTCACATATTTTGAAAAATTCACTTTTCAGCTTTCAAAGCCTTTAGATTAATTCATTTTATTTTGAATTATTAAATTTAGACGATTAAAGACTTTTAAATGAAATTTTAAGAGGCTCTAAGATCAATATCTACATCTTTAAAAGTGCTAACACATATTACTTTATTTTAAATTTTTATTCCGTAATAAATGTGAATTTTACTCCGTGATTAGAATTAATGGAAAATAAATACTATTGAGCTTTGTTTCAATAATATATTTTATATATATATATAAAAAATAAAAAAAAAAACAGTTTTCCACTATTTGATTCTGTATTAAAAAAACGTTTAATAGAAATTTAATATTTTATTATGTTACGTCATGCGATAAATTTTAAATTATAAAGCTTACAAACGGTACAGTAAACAAATGCAAATACGTCACAACAAGATGTAAACAGAAGATTCATGGTAAAAAATCCATAGCTGCCAATATTTTAATTTATTTCGGAGTATTTTTAGCTCCGCCTCTATTTTTGCACCACTTTATTTTTAGAATATTTTTCTCCAATATATAACTATGATAAAATAAGAAAAATTTACTCTTTAAAAAAAAGTGATATGGACAGGGGTCGTACTGTCCGCCCTTTTTTCAGGACACTCTCAAATATGACAAAATTCCGCCTCTATTCCTACCACTATTTTTTTACGATGATCTCTAACCCGATTAATCTGGAGACATTTGTATAAAAAGTACGATAAAAATTTCTGCATGAAATTACTGGGGGCAAAATAGGAGAAAATTTCTTATTCTTAAGTGTGTCCTGAAAAAGAGACGGAGAGTACGACCCATGTATGGATTAAAGGCGGAACTAAAAGTACTCCGGAATAAATTAAAATATTGGCAGCTATGAAAATCTTATAAAAATTATTAAATAGTAATAATAATAATAATAATAATAATAATAATAAAGCGATTGTCGAATGCATATTCCTGTTTCAAACAGTGTCTCGTTATACCGTATTTTCTAAAATATGACATTTAACTTGAGGATAACGAACTCAAATAAGGAAATAAGAAAAATAGGGCAACAGGGTTAAAACAGAATTTTAGCAGTGAAAAACTAGAAAAAGATATTTAACACTTTCGCGACCGCTGGCGTAGATTCACGTAAATTGAAAATCTGTAACTCCACCAGTGGGCTTTCTTTCGCAATTTGTATGTTATTTATTTCTTTAGCATACAACCAATATTCATATTTTTACAATGAAATATACTGTGTATACAACTACTTTGATTTGAAAGAATATAATTATAATGTAAATCTATTTGTAATATAAATATGAATACAGAAAATTTGTCCCGAAATATTGTAACGTGGGAGAATAACGCCCACAGGCAGACTTTACTGCCAAAAAGTCAAAATCATGTGGCCTTGAAAATGTTAGGATCGGATATGTTCCTATCTTGTAATGTAAGCCACGCCTTTACACATTATTATAAAACTTTATATTATACAACAAAATAATTTTGCATATTTCCCATTAAATCATTTAAGTTTTGTCTTCATTAACAGATGTTGTAAATGCCATTGTTATTTATGCATACCAGCTTCACATATAGAGTCAAATACTTTTTTTTTTCATATTTTCAGCGATATAGAGGCGGGGCTTCGTTCCTTTTTGAATTCTTTCACAACCCCTCACCTGCATTGCGATAATTTTAGAAAAATAAGCCAATTTGTATTATAAACATCGAAATATTGCTTAGTAAACAATAAGAATAACATAAAGGTATATTAAAATAGTTTTCCGTCAAATTATATATATATATATAAAAAAAAAAAAAGTAAATATCATAACTATTTGGAAAGATATGATTTAATGTTTGTCACATTCATTTAACATTAGCATCCCCATACTTTGACAGCTTATAACTCCATGAAAAATTCAGCGAAATGTATAAACTATATCATTTTCAGCGATGATTCGATCCAAATAATTCAAATAAATTATAAAAAATGGTAGTTACCACTGAAAAAATTAAAGTTGATGCCAGTTTTAATATGTAGAGGACCCCGTAAGTAAAATCTAACTATACCATTTAAAATTAGACGTTATTATAAATCGATCGGTAAGAGTCGCATGTTCTTACTATAAATGAAGGCGAAATTAGGTAGGTGTGTCGGGGGAGGGGGGGGGGGCTTTTTTTTTTTTTTTTTTGGACTGACTGTACCTTTAAATCTTCCTTTCCTTTAATAAAAATAGCTTGCACACATAACAAAATTTTCAGACAAATACGCAACGGAAATAGATACTTACGGAATACTACCATCCGAAATGATCTTCGCACCCAATATTTTCACGAAAGAGCCAGAAAACGCTTTAAAAAATTTCTGCGATTCTATTGACAACTTAACTCTTTCACGACCGCTGACGTGAATTCACGTCATTTGGAAATCTGTAACTCCACCAGTGGGCGTTTCTTTGGGTTACATAAGTTACATTTTTGCTTAACAATACACCCAATGTTCACATTTATACAATCAATGCATTATGGATACAAATACTTTCATTAGAAAGAGTATAACTGTTATGCATATCTGTTTATATTAGAAACCTGAATAGAGGAAACATTGATTTAAAATAACGTAATATTCAAGAATAACGCCCACAGGCGGAGCTAACTGTCAGAAAGACAAAAACATGCGGTCGTGAAAGTGTTAAATAATGAAATCATAGCGGAATTAACCGATTATGATATGCTTTCACCCAGTAAAAGAAAACGCTCTAGATACTCAATGGTTCTTGATTACTAGTTATTCCAGCATCTGATTTCCCTCCTTTTGTAAAAAAAAACAAACAAATAAATAAATAAATCTCAACTTGAACTACACTTAATAAACCTTATTAACAGACCATAATCTGTGATATACTGTCATGCCACTGCATAACATGTAAGCTGCAGTCCTTAGTAGGGGCCTTTTCAAAGGCCTACTGGTTGGACCAGAACCGAAGGGACAGTGCAGTGTTGCGTGGAGTCATGACTTTCACACACAAAAAAAAAAAAAAAAAATGGCTACTATTAAAGTTTTTTTTTGCGGGGGGGGGAATCGACACAGCTTCTTTTTCGACCTTCTCTGCAACCTCTTATATTGTTAGCAACTGTAAACTAATTTAATTTTTTACTTTTTCCTGTTCTTGTAAACTTTTAACTTTTTTAATTACATTTTTAATTTTATTATCATTAACCCTCTGAGTAGCTTTGAAGTAGATTTTGATTTTCTTAGATTTAAAATTTAATTATACTTAACTTTTTAATATTAATAATTACGTAGATTTTATTCTGTTGTCAGATCTTATTTTTTCTGGCTCACACGTATAGCATGACAATCAATAATAGCCTTTACGTAAAGTGTTCTGTACTAGGCAGTCCATCAATGCAAAACTCAGTTCCAGTTCCAGTTCTTTTGAAGATTTATACTACAAACGATTAACCCATTTTATCCCATTGTCATATTTAAAGGACAGCTGAAAAATAGTATACAGAAATCAGAATTTACTTGGTGCGAATATTTTGTCAGCTGGAATATATAATGGCATATATAAGCTCCTGCTAGCGTGTTATGTGTCTCACCTCCTCCTCCATCTGGAATCTTTTTCAATCATTATATAAGGGGGCGTGGTTTATATTCTATTTCCGGTTGAAAATTCTTTCTGGAGAACTATCATGTAAATAAGAAAGTATTATACAGATAAAGCAAAACTTTATACTCGGAAAGCCCTTTTCACTATTGAAGAGAACACAAAAGCAGATAAGTGCAAATTCTATCCTCTTTATTTCAATGTCCTGTGTACAAGGTGGATAAGATTTCTTATACAGAATATATATATATATATACATATTTTCGAATTTCGTTGTATTTAGTTTATATAGGTAAAATAAATAAATAAATAAATGATAACAGAATATATATATATATATTTTTTTTTTTTTTTTTTTTTTCGAATTTCGTTTTATTTAGTTTATTTTGGTTTAATTAACCTTAAAAAATACAATTTTTCTGAAATTTCCGCAAAATAAATAAATTGGGATAAAATGGGTTAACGAAGATTAATATGTAAAGGAATGTGGTATTCAATAAGACGAACGGAGAGATGAAACAGCCTGTAAAATATTGTGATTTATAATCGTAAGAAATTTTCCATATGTGGTTGCCTTTTATGAACGTTAGACAAATATTAAAACACTTAAAAGCACTGGGAAACTCTTTCTAATGTTATTTAGTATTATGCTAATATGCGTACTCTACAAATATTCTATTATATATACTTCTAGCAGACCCGGCCACGCGTTGCTGTGGCTAAGTTATACGTTGATAATTTGATAAGGTATATAGTATTTCCCCACACCTGGATTTGGTGATTTTTTTTGGCGCCGTTTTGAACGATAACGATGACGTTCTGGATTCTTTGCAATAAAATATGGCAACCAGCATGCTTTTATTTTAGATTTCTGATACATGATTTAGCTTATGATTTTATCAGTTACGATTTTTATATTTATGATTTAGCCATAATCACCAAATCCAGTTGTGGGGAAATACTATAGTTGTTCCTTTGATAAATATTTTAAAACTTTAAAATAGGATATCTCATGAAATATTCGGCATTTAAAGTAAATGCAGGTATCATTTTAAATAGAAAAAGATTTTGGAAAAGATTAATATATTTTAACGAAGTGATGAGAAGGTTCTGAGTATGGTAAAATTTTAATAGTAAATTCAAGCTAATCAAGAGGGAAAGCATTGAGGATTAAGATAGAAAATTGCAAGATTTTAAATCACTTTTTTAGCAATAAATATGAGTCAAACTTTAATGTAAAATACATGTATAAATCACAAATTTAATCAGGAACGGTAAATTGATAAGTTATTAAAGAAAAATAAAAGAAAAATAAGAGAAATAACTATTTAAAGTTTCGAACATAGATCATATGGATTAATTAGCGTTACAAAACAAATAAAGACTTAAAATCTTCCAGACTTTTAAATAAGTTTTAAATAAAGTTTTACAACTTATTGTTAAATAAATCAGACTTTTAAATAAGTTTTAAAATATTGAGTTGGTTACTTTTTATTTAGAACAATATATGTATAGATCACGAATTTCTTAAAGAAATGAAGTGATACAGATAACATTAATGCAACAAAAATTGAAAAAGCAAGGTTATGTCGTAAGTAAATTTTTAACAAACGTGTCACGTGAAATAAATTGTAGCATATGCATAATGTATCTGATATAAGATATTAACATGTTGCAGCGGAATAAATTTCATATCTGTCATCCTTGGCGAAAAAAAAAATATAAAAAAATCGCCAAATTATCTGGCGAACACACTTAATTCTTTCAAAAATCATGGTTATTTTCACAACTTATATTAAGAGAGTAATGAATAATATGAAACAATATTTTGCATAATGCATATTAGGAAAATATACATCTGGCTTGTATATTTTCGTGTTACGTTTTTGATCGCCAAATACAAAAAACACCAAGAACGACAGAGTTTTGAAATTTAAAATTAATTTTTTTTCAATTTGACAGTAAAATAACTCA
Source organism: Salticus scenicus (assembly GCA_963930645.1). Classification (NCBI taxonomy): domain Eukaryota; kingdom Metazoa; phylum Arthropoda; class Arachnida; order Araneae; family Salticidae; genus Salticus; species Salticus scenicus. The sequence continues at coordinate 222,825,038 of OZ005661.1, forward strand.
ATCTAACGTACGCACATGATTACTAATACATATCTATACACAAATATGGGGATTAAAATCGGGAAATAATTTTCCACGATTTTCAATAATTTTTTACAAAGAATCCAATGGGCGATTAACATAAGAAATCTTTTTCTTAACTTAACCATAGATATAGTAATATATATAGATCTATCATCCCCGTGTTATCGCGCAAAAAATTTTGATGCCGAAAAAAAGTTCTAAAATCAGCCATTAGAGAGTATTGAAAAAAAGAATTAAAAAAAAAATGAATTTGAAACTGTACCTGGAGTTTTTTATTCACCTTTAGTAAATAAATTATTCATTAATTTTATTTACTAAATTATCAGTGTGTATTCCTGTGTGTGATTTACTCGGGGAAAGGCAGCCATTAGAGTGACTTTTCCCGAAAAAAAAGGTATCACTTTTTCCCTTTCGCTGATCAAACTATGTCTTATATCTATGGACTTAACTCACGGTCAGTGACGTCACACTTCGCTTGTGTATAACTACATTCGCTCTTTACCAGTGTGTATAAAATCTTTAAATTGATTATGACATCAATTTTCATGAGATGCATAATTTAACTTTTTATAATTTTTTAACGTTCACGTTTGATTAAATGTATTTATTTTTATGTCGAAAGAAAATGAACTCGTACTTTTTTTTTTTTTTGGCAACAATTAAATTTATGGAACTCATACATATTTTGGAGCAACTGTAACCACGGAGTAACTGTAACAAAGGGCTATAATTAACAAATAATTGCAATAAGAAAATATTGTGACAATAAATTGAGATAAAAACTATTCTATCTCTCAAGTTGGACCAAACTGCACACAGTATGCAAAATTTAATTAAAATCGGTTCCTTAGTTTAGGAGTTTATCGCGGACAAACATCGTGACACGTAATTTATATATATATACAGATTTTCTGTTACCACCAGAATGTCTTTATTAAATAAGCGATTAAAAAAAAGCTACACTCATGTCGTTCATATGACTTTTTGGCATCAAGATACAGAAGTGGCTATTTCGCCATCTCTTTTGCAATTGGAATGTTGGCAAAGGAAGTGAGTGCAGGTACAAATTTATGTCCACAGTGAATGTAAAGATTTACAAAATTTTCATACGTCAATTTGTAAAAGTTACGTTTTTCGTAGTTTTTTTCTCTTTTTTGTAGGATTGTTTAACTAGAAATAAAAAATACTGATACATATTTTTATTAATGCACTGTTTTTCAACTGTTGTATACAGTGATGGAAAAAATAAATAAATAAAACCGTGCATCTCCTACTGAGTTAGAAATATAGCATTTGGAATTATTAGCTTTTCGTAATCCAAGTACGCTTGCAGAGCATATGGTTTTGATTTTTTAAATTTACCCTTTGGCACTCCTATGCTAATTCTTGCTCCCTTTCATGTATTCTAAGCTTTTCCTTTCCTCTTTTTTTTTTTTTTTTTCAATTTCTCGATAACAACTCTAAACTAATATACACTAGTTACAGTTATTTTATATTTTAGTAGCAGGTCAACCCGGCATCGCCCAATTTGATGTAGTGTAAGAACTGGATAAAAAAGTAAAATGGAAAGAGAGAAATACGTGAAACATTTCCCTAAGTCCTTAATAGAAAATATTAAAATAAATTAATAAATAAATACAAAAATTACGACTTTTGTATGGGACTCCCCAGGTGACTAAATACTTTTTGTCATTTTTGCGATTAATTGAAATGGCTATCGCAATAGCATAACTAAAGATCTTGGCTCAAAACATCCGAGCAAATCGATGTTAAATTTCAAATTTTGACAAGGGGATCCGATACTAAAATTATTCCATTACAAAAAAAAAAAAAAAATCTGGTGTGAAACAACCACACGACTTCCATTACCCGCTATTACATGTATTATATGTGTTGGTATAAATGGGACCACAGAGTGAAAAGCAGAGTCTTTTGAACAATCACAACATTTAATAATATATAGAAAAGTAGAATAACATAATGCTGGCATTTCTTGCCGCACGCTTAGTAAAGCTTTCTCGTACAGACTCTTATAAACATCTCTCTCTCAGGGAGCGAAGATGCGCCGTTGATTACGTAATACAGTTACGTCACATCTGACGTCATGACAGGTGTTCGCTGGTTAACAGCTGATATGAGAAACATGCATTGAAATCCTTCATTTCCCCCTTTTTCAATAAATGTTTCGAAAATAAAACATATTTATGCATTATAATAGCATATTAAAAATTACAGAAAATTATTTTTATGCAAGAGTTACTTAAAATAAGAAAAGTGTTAGTAAAGAAATAGAATTATAAGCAAATAATTATGGTTAATATTATAAAATAAAATACGTAAAATATAATCAGTTAATTTCTTAATGAAAACACAGTTTAAATATATATATTTTTTTAAGTTCATCAGTCCTGAGTATTAAGTCCTATAATATCACAACATTTTTCATGTTTATATGCATTTAAACTTTTTGTTAAAATATCTGCAGGTTGTTCATCTGATGAAATATATTTAATGTCTATTAGTTTATTATTGTAAACTTCTCGCACAAAATGATGACGAATGTCAATGTGCTTAGATCGATTGTGATGAACAGGATTTTTTACTAATCTCAGTGCGGACTGATTGTCGCACATGATTGCAGTTGGACTTGATACAATTTCAGGATCCAGTTCTTTTAAGAAATTTCTAACATGAATTGTCTCTTTTGCGGATTCAGACAGAGACATATATTCAGATTCTGTTGTGGATAGAGCAACGGTTCGCTGCTTTCTAGATTCCCAAGAAATAGGTCCACCGGCATATTTAAAGACGTATCCTGTATATGATTTTCTATCATTTATATCCGATGCCCAATCGGCATCAACAAATGCTGTCAATGGTTTATCGTCTCTGTAATACACAATTCCTAAATTTCTAGTGCCATTGAGATACCTTAGTATTCTTTTAGCAGCTATCCAGTGAGGTTTTCCTGGATTGTTATTAAACTGACTTAAATAATTTACAGCATGGGTGATATCTGGTCTAGTAGCAACCGACAGATACATAAGAGAACCAATTAATTGTCTATAAGGAATTTTTGACATATATGATTTCTCTTCTTCTGTATTTGGACACATTTGTTTAGTTAATTTTACACTGTTATCTAAAGGTGTATTCACCACTCTAGAATCTTCCATATTAAATTTATTTAATAAATCTTCAATGTATTTCTTTTGTGTTATAGTGATGCTGTCCCTATCTTGATTAAATTCAATGCCTAAGCAATAATGCAGAAGGCCCATATCTTTCATTTTGAAAGATTCTGCTAATTTATTTCTTATATCAAAATAGTGCTCTTCACTTTTAGTGAGACAAATTAAATCGTCGACATAGACGATTATAATAGCATCAAAAGGATATTTTGAGTAATAGACACATTTGTCGGAATTCAAAGGGTTAAATTTCATTTTTCTCAGTTTCTCATCTAATTTCTTAAACCACTGTCTTCCTGACTGCTTAAGCCCATACAAAGACTTCTTTAATAAACACACTTTATTTTCATGTATATCATTTTCAAAAAATTCAGGAAGTTCCATATAAATTTCTTCATGTAACGTTCCGTTAACATATGCCATAATGAAATCTAACTGGTATGCTGTGAAACCATTCTGGATAGCATACGCGATTGCAGTTCTTATAGAACTTAATCTGGCTACTGGTGAAAAATTTTCCTCAAAATCTATACCTTGTTTCTGTGAACACCCTTTGGCAACCAATCTGGCCTTAAATTTTTCAATTTGACCATCTGGTTTAAATTTTGTTTTTAAAACCCATTTACACCCAATTACCTTTTTATCTTTTGGTCTATCTACAATTTCCCAAGCGTTTTGCTTAACTAAAGAATCATATTCTAATTTCATCGCGTTTTCCCAATTTTTAGCATAATCTCCATTTAACGCGTCGATCACGCTGGGATTAATTTCATTAAATGAGTTATCAGCTAATTGAGAAGTTTCATCTTTAATACACTCCTTATGAGACTTTTGAAAGTTCCAACTTTTAATTTTTTTAGGTCGGCCTGGACCGCGTTTAAAAATAGGATTGTTTTTATTAATCCTTTCCTCTTGTTTACATATATCGCCAGCACTCTCCTCCCCTCCACTCACATCTTCTACGTTCCCCCCTTCAGAAAGCGAGCCTTCCCCCCCTTTCCAAAAAGAGAAACTCTCTCCGTTGCATTCAGGGGGATAGGAAATCGATCCGCTGTTTTCCCCCCTGTTTGCGGTTTGAGTAGGAATAGGAATTTCATTTTTAATATTATAATCATAGCATTTATTCTCAGACGGAAAAATTAATTCTAATTGATCAGTAGTGGCTGAATCATTTGTTTGAAACTCGTCTATAAATCGAACATCACGACTTATGACAATTTTTCTGGTATCCTTATTCCATAATCTGTAAGCGCGTGATTCATTTGAATAGCCAACGAATATATGTTCGTGTGACCTAGCTTCAAACTTCCCTTTTGATTTTTTATTTAGAACAAAACATTTCTGTCCGAAAATTTTAAAATAGTTAACAGTTGGTTTATAACCGAAAAACAATTCAAACGGTGTTTTATTTTCTTTAATTCCTTTAGTGGGACACCTGTTTCTAATATATGCAGCGCAATTTACTGCTTCAGCCCAGAATGTATTTGGAAGGTTTGATTGCATTAATAAACACCTCGCCATTTCGCATAATGTACGATTTTGTCTTTCAATTCTAGAATTTTGCTGAGGGGTCATTGGTGCTGAGAATTCGCGTTTAATACCGCATTCTTCAATATATTTATTGAATTCTTCGCCACAATATTCCAATCCATTATCAGTATGCAGTATTTTAATTTTTTTTCCTAATCGATTTTCGACTGCTGCTTTATATCTCCGGAACGCGTTCTTAGCTTGATCTTTTGTTTTTAGAAAATTTACTTCAATGTAACGAGATTTATCATCCAAAAAAGTAATAAAATAACGTGATCCGCCATGGGATTTAACATTTATAGGGCCACATAAATCAGAATAAACTACTTCTAATAATTCATCACTATGAAATTTGTTTTCTTTACAAAATGGTTTCACAGTTTGTTTAGACCTAATACATACTTTACAATCTTTTAAGGAATCTTTTTCATTAAAATTTAAATCTCTTAACATATTTTCAGATTTTAATAATTTTAAATCTTTTTCATTTAAATGTCCTAATTTTAAATGCCATTTATGAAAGTTGCTTACCTGAGTTGTTGCAGCGATATCCACATGCGGCTGAAAAAAATATAAATCACCTTTTCTCGTAGCACTTATAATCAGAGAGCCGTCCTGCTCCGTGATTTTTGCACATTTTTCGGTAAATACAACTCGGCAGTTGTTTGATGTAGCTTTTGATATAGACATTAAATTGCATTTCAGTTTTGGAACGCACAAAACATTTGTTAACTTTAAATTGGTTACACCGTGATTACCGGGAACTTTTAATTTGACTGTTCCAACACCTGTGATCTCCGCTGTTTCATCTACAGCTAATTTTATAAATGATCCAATTCTAGGTTCGAAATCTATAAACAAATTCTTGTCGTGAGCCATATGGGATGTCGTACCGCTATCGAGACACCACTCGGAATGTTCTTGGAAAGAGTTACTGGCTGCCATCGTGAACTCTGTACTATCTTCAACCATAAAAGATCTATCCTTGTATTTATTCGATGAAGTGAATTTTCTGTCTGAGATCTTCTTTCTGCATTCTGAGGCTTTATGCCCTACTTTTGAACAGTAATTGCATTTGAAGATTGCATAATTTCTTTCGCCATATGTGTTCTTGTTCTGCACAGGCTTTAAGATTTCTCTTTTGTTCTTTTCAGGAAGATTTTTCTTGTGAGTCGTAAAATACGCATTTGATGATTCTTGATTCTTTTTATTTTTTCTTGACTCGTATTCTTCCATCATTTTAATTTTCAGAGCTTCAGGCTGCGGCAATTCATCTCTTGCTTCTATGGCGCACCTGAAATTTTCATAGCTGTCAGGAATACTGTATAAGAGCAAAATTGATAATAGGTCTTCGGCTACTTCAATGTCCATTTCTTTTAGCTTGTCCACTATATCGAAGAAAATATTGAGGTGATCGGACATATTTTCACTGTCAGTCATTTTCTTAAAGAGGAGCTGCTTCAATAGGGTGGCTTTCTTTGCCGGTCCTCTCGATTCGTAAACTTCTTTTAATTTATTCCATACTTCATTTGAGGTGGTACAATGTTTAATATGACACAACTCACTTGGGGTAATTGCTAGGATTAAATCGGCTCTAGCTTTCCGGTCAATTTCGAGCCATTTTTCTTCACCTTCGGCGCCTTCATCGGGCTTAATTTTCGTTCCGTTAGCATAACTCCAGTGATCATTCTTGATTAAAACAGCTTCTATCTGCAGCTTCCACGTGTCGAAATTATTTTTGGATAACTTCTCTATATTTAATACTTGCGACATATTTAATCAGCTATAGTAGCTTCTTTATAAAAATAGAATCAAAAATACTTTCGATTTCAGCCCTTAGGCTTAACAGTAAGTCGCACTTTCGTTTTAACGAATGTTAATTTAAATTTTTAAAAAGTCCGCAGTAAGATGCGTGTCTCTGGGCCCATAACCATTGTTGGTATAAATGGGACCACAGAGTGAAAAGCAGAGTCTTTTGAACAATCACAACATTTAATAATATATAGAAAAGTAGAATAACATAATGCTGGCATTTCTTGCCGCACGCTTAGTAAAGCTTTCTCGTACAGACTCTTATAAACATCTCTCTCTCAGGGAGCGAAGATGCGCCGTTGATTACGTAATACAGTTACGTCACATCTGACGTCATGACAGGTGTTCGCTGGTTAACAGCTGATATGAGAAACATGCATTGAAATCCTTCAATATGCATTTTTGAGAGATAATGTGATCAGAAAACATAAAAGTGACCTAAAGAGAAAATCGTTAGAGCCGTTTTTGAGATACCAACTTTTACAAAAAATCAATTATTGACGGGAAAAAAATAATTACATACAAAAGCATATTTAAAAGTGAGTTAAAATGGCGAGTTAGAAAAAAATCCGTACAACCGTTTTTAAAGGAACGCCTTTGCGAGGCCTGAACTTGAGCTATTTATACAGGACGCCTATCAAATTTCCTGAACTAACCAACTATATCATTCGAAAGGACATCTAATAAAGTGTTTATATAGCAAGTTTGAAGAAAATCGTTAGAGCCGTTTTTAAGATACGGACTTACGGTCCCACTTCCGGTTTCCGATGTCCCACTTCCGGTTAAACTCAATTATTGACAGGAAAACAATAATTACATACAAAAGCATATTTAAAAGTGAGTTAAAATGGCGAGTTTGAAAAAAATCCGTACAACCGTTTTTAAAGGAACGCCTTTGCGAGGCCTGAAATTGAGCTATTTATACAGGCCGCCTATCAATTTTCCTGAACTAACCAACTATATCATTCGAAAGGACATCTAATAGAGTGTTTATATAGCAAGTTTCAAGAAAATCGTTGGAGCCGTTTTTGAGATGCGGACTTACGGTCCCACTTCCGGTTTCCGATGTCCCACTTCCGGTTTTTCAATTTTCACCAAAATTTGGAAATTTCATCTGTACACCAGACGTATTTCAATTCTAAAGTTTCGTAGATCTATCTTTATTAGTTTCTGAGCTATAATAGCCAGAAGATTCTCCACATACATACATACATACATACATGCATACACACACACATACATACACACTGACCAATTGCCAAAAACCACTTTTTTGGACTCAGGGGACCTTAAAACGTGTAAATCAGGTGAAAACCCGATATCGAATTTTCAGACCGAATACAATACTTCCATTACCTACGGTAGTAGGGTAATGGAAGTAAAAAACTGTTTTATGATGTTAACAAAATTTAAAAAAATCAAATCAAATCAAACCTCAATGAAATCTTAATTATAACTATTTAAAATTTAGGAGAGAGCTTTTAAGAACATCATAATTTACACATATTGCATCAATAAAAACGAAAATTTTAGTTTATTGTAGTAAAAAAACTACTGTTTAATTAGATAAAAATTTTAACATGATGCCAAATATCTCAATGGAAACGTTTAATTACACGTAAATTTCTGATTACCCGACCCCCCACCAAAAAAAAAAAAAAAAAAAAAAAAAAAAATGCACCAATTTTTGTAACATAACTAATTTTTTTCTAATTTTTATTATTATTCAAGCGAAATCGAAATATTTTATTTCTGTAATAAATAAATAAACGTGCGTTTTATTTAATTAATTATTATTATTATATTTATTTATGTATTTTTTTGGCATCAAATATTTATTTCTTTTTATTAATTTTAAAGTTAAAATCAGGTTTTTATTTAATATACGTATTTCATTTAATTATGCAATTGAAATAAAAAAACACAGCTTTACATAGATTTTGTCCTGATAGCACACCATTTTTGTAGTGGTCTGTTAAACGGTGTAGATTTGTACAGCGAACTAAATATCCGGACAGACAATCAACGTTACATATATAGATTTCGATTTAAAATTTTCGATTTTGTATACAAAATGAACCTTGAATTAATGCCTATTAATCATTGACTTTAACATCTAAAAAGGAAATTGTTATTCAAATCTAAAATTTTATCAGAAGCAAAAACAAAATTTCGACAAAGTTAATTTATTTCTATCTCTTTAGAGGGTCGTATTAACTTGACTTTAGAATCGAGATTACACTAAAATTTTATTAAATTAAAGAAATCTGGAATTTGAAATATAAACAACAGAAAAATTTTAAAGCAAAAAAAGTTACCCCATTTTTACCATTACCCATTTATTTTTATTTATTATTAAAGTTTTTCAAGGACGAGATGTGGCTTAATGTTCAGGGATCGTAGTCTCCGCCATTTTTTCAGGACTCTTTTGGGTTTTCACTGGCGTACAGTGTTGATTTTTTTTTTTTTTTTTTTTTTTTTTTTTTGGGGGGGCTGACTGTACCTGTATATCTTCCTTTAATAAAATAGCTGGCACACATAACAAAATTCTCAGACATATACGCAACGGAAATATATACTTACGGAATACCACCATCCGAAATGATCTTCGCACCCCATCTTTTCACGAAAGAGTCAGAAAACTCTCAAAAAATTTCTACGATTCTTTTGGCAACTTAACTCTTTCACGACCACTGACGTGAATTCACATCCATAGACCTATTATAAGAGTGGACGGAGAATTCCATTATTAAGGGAATATAAGAAAAGGTGCAAAGATGAAACCATGTGAATGCTGAAAAAGGTCACCTTTTTTGGCATTTATCGCGTTATTGGCAATTTTTTGTTTTGAATATAAATATATACATTATTATTATTATTTAAAGATACAACAAGCAAAACTAGTGTAAAATGTTACAGCTGCTGAAATTTATTTTTACCTTGTTATTAACATCTAACAAAGTTCAAAAATTTTTATAACTTTGGTTTGTCTATAATCGTTTTAACTCTCATAAATAATTATGGACATTTTTGAAATAATATAAGATATAATATAGTTAAACTAATTCAATTTAGGGAAATAAGTATAGCAATTATAAGCATTTTATAAAAATAATTAATTAAAAAGAACAAAATAATAAAATATAAAAAAAAATCTTATCTGTAAAATAAAATCCTTATTTTGCAAAACTTCTAGGGTTTTTAAAGTACATCTAATTATTATTTCTTGCTGTAAAATTCTTTTTAAATTCAAAACAATCCAAATTTTAAAGTGAAATAAAATTTTTAAAAAGAACTTTCACAGAAAAATGAAAAATATCGTCTGCTTAATAAAAAACAGAGTTTAGAGCATGGCGAGTAAATTTCAATATTGGCCAGTTTGGCTTCCTGTAGATCAACATTCACATGACCTTTTTATGAGTTATGTTTGCCACTAAAAAAGGTTACCATTGTCCCGCCCACTCTATGTTCACATGATTTGAAAATCTGTAACTTCACCAGTGGGCGTTTCTTTGGATTATATAAGTTACATTTATGCTTAATAATACACCCTATATTCACATTTATACAATCTATGCACTATGGATACAAACACTTTGATAGAGAGTATAACTGTAATGTATATCTATTTATATTAGAAACGTGAATAGAGAAAACATTGATTTTAAATAACGTAATATTCAAGAATAACGCCCACAGGTGGAGCTAACTGTCAAAAAGACAAAAACATGCGGTTGTGAAAGTGTTAAATAATGAAATCATAGCGGAATTACCCGATTATGATATGTTTTCACCCCAAAAAAAGAAAATGCCCTAGATACTCAATGGTCCCTGATGACTAGTTATTCCAGCATCTGATTTCCTTCCTTTTGTAAAAAAAAAAAAAAAAAAAAAAAAAAAAAAAAAAAAAACTCAACCTAAACTGTTATTAATAAACAGTGACCATAATCTGTTATATACTGTCATGCCACTGCATAACACGTAAGCAGCAGTCCTTAGTAGGGACCTTTTTTAAGAACTACTGGTTTGACCAGAACCGAAGGGACTGTGCAGTGTTGTGTGGGAACCATGACTTTCACTCACAAAAAAAAAAAAAAAAAAAAAAGCCACTATAAAAGTTTTTTTTTTTTTTTTCTTCTTTTTTTTTTTAATTTTTGGGAATCGACACAGCTTGCTTTTGGACCCTCTCTGCAACCTCTTAAATTGTTAGCAACTGTGAACTAATTTATTTATTTTATTTTTTTCTCTTTTTGTAAACTTTTAACTTTTTTTTATTAGATTTTTAATTTTATTATACTTAAACCTTTGAGTACTTTAAAGTAGATTTTCATTTTCTTAGATTTAAAATTTAATTATACTTTACTTTTTAATCTTAATAATTACGTAGATTTTATTCTGATGTCAGCTCTTATTTTTTCTGGCTCACATGTATAGCACGACAATCAATAATAGCCTTTACGTAAAGTGCCCTGCACTAGGCAGTACATCAATGCAAAACTCAGTTCCAGTTCCAGTTCTTTTGAAGATTTATACTACAAACGATTAATGAAGATTAATATGTAAAGAAATGTGGTAATCAATAACACGAACGGTGAGTTACAGTTGAACAGCCTCTAAAATATTGTGATTTATAATCGTAAGTAACTTTCCATATGTGGTTGCCTTTTATGAACGTTAAATAAATGTTAAAACACTTATCTTAAATATTAGGCACCTTTTTTTTTTAATCTGTTCTCTAGGGATTTTTCTTTTATCTAATGAAATTTATAAAATTCTTTTAGGTGGATTCCTTATAGGAGATCTACCTATTGCAATGGTTCTCATGACACGACTTCTGAAAAATTTCTTCATATCTTCACCGATCATGACCCCTAGAACCCCAAACCACCCTCCGTTTAAAAGTTTATATATATATATATATATATATAGGTATATATATATATATGTATAACGCTTTTTCCCATGTTAAGTTGTGAACACGATAACTGGAGTAATTTTTATTTAAATTTAACCAGCTCGCGATATGTTGTCAGGACAGTAAAAATCTCGGTCGAGTTCGTAGATGGGGTATCCTGCTCAAAGGGGGTGGAAATTTTCCTTTGCCCATAATTTCTTTAATATTGAAAATAGGAAAATACTTCAAATCAGGCGAATTACCGCCTTACCATAAAGAACAACTTTTGTATTTAAACTTTTTCGATAACTTCAATTGCTTAAAAGTTACAAGTTAAAAAGTGATTTTTCTTGTGTTGAAGTCGACATTTTCTATAGCTTTCATTGCAAAAATTTATAATCTGATGCTTATGTTACGTGCAAATGATAATAAAAAAGATCACTGAAAATATAATAAAATTTTAATCATGTTTTTAAACAATATAATAATCTGATTGAGAAATAAAATAAAAGTTTAATTTAACAGAAAATATGACGTCACAATTACAACAATGTAATGAGAAAAATGAAATTAAATTTTGTCCATGATTTTAAACAAATAAAATAAAAGTTAATAAAAAAATGAGTAAATAAACTCAACATATCTTAGGGCTAAGCCTTTATTATTATTCTATGGGCTAAGCAGGTTTAGACCATAGAATAATAATAAAGGAAGAAGGAGCATAAGTGTTTCTAATAAGCTGTTGTGTTGCCACAACAAACAGCGATATTATTCTTCTTCTATGGCCCTTCTTTAAGGTTTTGAGTAGCAAAAGTAGCTTTCGCTGGCATTTCACTAGAAGGGGTTTGTAAGCATTAAGAGTATTGTCATGCTCCTTCTTCCTAATTATTATTCTATGGTTTAGACTTAGCTTTATGACATTGATGCTATAATGTAATAGATAAATGTCATCGTTAAAAAAAAAAAAAAAAAAAAAAAAATCTTGTAAATCGATGCTAAACGAATTAAACTGGCATGGTAGAAAAGGTAATAAATTTGGGGACATTTAGGTATCCCTTTAACAAATGAACTAGGGACGATTTTAATGAATTTTTCGTTGAAGTTTATTTTCATGAAAATTTAAATTTAAATTAAAGTATTTCATTAATCGAATTCCCTTATTTTGATAAATAAAATTGTACCATTTAAAAAAATAAAGAACACTCTTTTATTGAAAAATGAACGAATAAATGTTTTAGAAATCTATTACATACTTTTAAATCTTTATTAAAAAAATTAATTGTTGCCACTCGACATTATACAAATACATCCAAATCCTGTGTCACATACGATAGTTTTGTATAAGTATAGATTTTTTGTTTGCCCTTGGAACCTGCCCCTGATGGGAAAAGTGCCTGGAAACACTTGTATCTAGTATTGTCATTGATTATGAAGTCGTGTGCGAAATTTCAGGTCCTTTAGACGACAAGAAGTTGCCGAAAATTGAATTGCAAAATTCCGTTGCATACATTAATAGTTGAATCATATCAAGTTAATAAAAGTGTGTTAATTAAAAACCTTGTTAAACGCTTTAATTAATCATTTAAAAATATAAAATTTAAATAATACGTCAATCTTAATACAAATATCGTTTGTGGTGAATAGTTTAGAATGTCAGTTTAGGCAAGAATTTAAAATTTCCGACTGAGAGTAATACGTTACAGCTTCCTTTGACTTTTTATCTTGTCGAAACAAGATATCGGTCTGTGAAGAGATATGAGGTTTTCGTGTGGAAAGAAAATATAATGACGCCAAAGCTGCCTTTCTCCATCTCCAAGCTCGCCAAATTTTGTCACCAAGTCAAAAATTTCGTCGTCAACTATCAACTTTTGCCGCCAAATCACAAATTTCATTGCTAAGTCGCAAGTTTTGTCCCCAAAATCTCGCCAAATCATACAATTTACTAAATTCATAACAATTAACATTGAAATTCAGCGGTGCCAAATGGTCAAATGTTAACTAATGTTAATGTTAATGTTCCAGCTTATGTGAACCAAAACAGTTTCACTTTACAATTTTTACTCATCTGACAATAAGAATCACAAAAACACAATACAAAACTTTCAATAATCCAATAAAAATTACAATGAAATAACTATCCAAAAACCGCTACCACTTACTATCTGTATTTGACTTGACCATAACAACGCCAGGCTTACCAGAACCAGTAAGATCACAAGTGCATTTTCACGTTTCTATTACTTTTTCTTTTAAAATAAAGATATTGAACAACAGTTATATGGATTTTAAATAAAAAATATAATTTTGATTAAGCTTGGGTGGGGAGGGGGGGGGGTGTAGAACAATACCCCCCTCCGGGATTCACCATTGCTGGGATTGTATATCTTTAAGGCTTTTATTTGTTGAATGATTATGAGCTTGAATTTTAAAAAATTGAAATATTTACAAACCAATAAATTTAGCCTAAAATTTTAAGTAGAATGAATAAAACCCTTTTGTAGTTGAAAATTTTAAATTTCTTGAAAACAGAATAGCGACGTAAATAATGCAATGTGTGGGAACAAAGCCATTGGCTAGGTATTAATGCATATGTAAAATTTCTTTACAATTGTAACATTAACGTAAAGGAATCTACCTTTGCCTTTAAGTTTGCCGAAAAGGGATTTTTTAAAATGCAAAAAGTTTTAAACTTATCTGTAAAAAAGTTGCTTACAATACCTTGCTTCTGATACATTATTTTATTACAGATTGATGCGAAGTGAAACATCTCATAACTGAGAGTTGCCAACGTCTATAATTTATTCCAGTGTATTATTAGTACCACCCTCTACTTCTCGTACTTCTACTGCTTTTACTACTTTTTTTACAAGAGTTGTTTTCTTGCTATTTAATCTTAGTTACATACTGCCATACTGGGTAAAATTATTGAACAAAATTAAGTAAGTAAGGGATAAAAAAGGGCATTACCACGGAGCAATATTAATAGGAGTTGAAGGTCCAATGGGAGAATGCTACGAAACTGTGATGTAAATTTTTGGTAAATATTGAGGGCGCCACTTGTCATTACTCCCTACCTCGGCGCGGATATAGTGTTGTTTTCAATAGAATTTTGCTGGAGTACATTTAAAATTTTTTATGTTAAGCAATTTAATTTGCTTGTAAGTTCTTAAAACTGCATAATTCAGATGTTTCAAATAAATGCTTCGTTCCTAGTTGTAAAACAGGCTGTGATAGTGGTAAGAAAGAAAAAAAAAAAAAGCCACAGGAGAGAAATAATGTCCGAGTTCGTGTTTTCTGCACTTAAAATAAGTTTATTTTTTTTCTTTACAAAATTTCATCCATTCTCCTTCCTCTCAATTGTCTGTTTTAGCTAGCTTCGGTTCATAACGATCGTCATTTTTTAAAAGCTCTCTTTCAAAGTAAAATTAGTATAAAATGGCTCTTAAAAAAAAAAAAAAAAAAACATGTTGGTTAGAATACTCTATTTAATGAAATTTGCTTTCAATCGAACTTTTTTCAGCTTGATATTATTTTTATTGTACAAATTTCTAAATATTCAATTAGTACTAAATCACATAATCATTTATTTATTTATTTATTTATTTATTTTCAAAATATCAGCAGTTATCTAATATTAAATACAAATGTATACAATATTTACTAAAGTACTATAACTAAATCAATAAAAGATCAAATCAAAATATTAAATTGAAATATCAGTATTAAACATAAAGCAAACACATTATTATTTAAACAATTAGCTCTTAGTTATCAAATATAAACAAAGTTAAATATAGAGATAAAAACACATGCACAGTTTTAATGTTTTCAACTATCAAATAAAATTCACTAAATTATTCAAAAAAGGATATCAAATATTCTGAAAATTAAAGAAAAAGTGTTCATTAAAATGAAGGTTTTTAAAGCTCAAATTTTTCTCAAAAGTTTATATCATTTTATCAGTTCGTAGCATTAAAGTTTTTAGTTAAGTCAATTCCAGTGGGTATAAATGCTGAACAGTTCGTTTTAAAATACCACTGGCAGTCTTAACCTCATAAGATCGGATGTTGTGATCTCTGCCGACGATTGTTTTCTGGATTATACCAAGTTTCCACAGAAGTTTTTTTTTTTTTTTTTTTTATCATCACCAATGAACACTACATCTCCTACTTTCAGTTCAGGTTGTGCAGTAGGATTCTTTAAAGCATGCGCGTCTTCAAATCCAATAGGTATTGGCTTTTCCACCTATTCCACAATTGCTTTAACAACAGTGATTGGTATCTTTTACGTCTTAAGGCAGATATTTTGTTTGAAACACCTTCAATAATGTCAGCGAAATTCACTGGGTAGGTGATGATCTAACTAATCGTTCGTATAACCCGCTCCACCACGGGGCCCTTTCTATTATATTTTTCCATATGATTATTTCATTTGCAAAAAACTTTAAAAGTGAATCACCAGAAAGAATTTGATACAAATTTTCAATCTCTTGTTTCGAACGCTTGAACGTTTTGGCGTTATCCGAATATATAACTTTACAGTTTCCTCTTCTCGCTAAAAAACGTCTGAAGGCCAACAAAAAAGAATCAGCTGACATGTCGTGTACAAGCTCTAAGCGTAACGCTCTGGTTACTGCACAAGTGAACAACACTATATAAGATTTTTCAATTTCTTCAGCATTTTTAATGTAGAGAGGCCCAGCAAAGTCAATTCCACATATGGAGAAAGGGGGCGACTCTGTTATTCTGTCACGGGGTAGTGGAGCAGTGATCTGATCTGTTGGTCAGGAAAGATACTTCTTACATATAATACATTTATTCAGGACACTTTTAACTAACTGGCGACCTTTGGGAATCCAATATTTAGACCGTATTTTTGACAATGTTCCAGATACTCCTCTATGCATTATTTTTTCATGTTCGTTTCGTATGATCAAGATACTCAACCATGACTTTTTCGGGAGAATGATGGGATGTTTTTCTTCTAGCTGTAAATCACTAAACTCTAATCTCCCGCCCAATCGCATCATTTTTTCATCATCTAGATAAGGAGTTAAGTTGCTAAAGGGAGAATTTTTATCAATAATTTCTTCATTTATTAGCGAGTGAAATTTATATTTAAAATACACCTTCTGTTCATTCGATATCAAATGTTTCTCAGCTTCTATTAGTTCTTCAGTTGTCAATGTATTGTTAACTTTTGGATTTTTTTTTTTTTATCCTTTTAATAAATCTTTTTACCCAAGCTGTAACTCTTATTAAATTTTCTAAACTGCTGTATTTTCTTATATCAATGGGGTTTTCTTGCTGTTCTGCCATGCAATTGAAAGGGAGTGTTTCTTTTATGTTTTTTCTGTATTCTAAACTTTCTACATCTAGCCTTTGTTTAGCATCAGGCTTAGGCCAAAGTTCGGGGGGGGGGGGTGAACTGAGCCATTCAGGCCCATTTAACCACAATCTATCATTAATTAATTTTATGATCTTTGCACCTCTGGATACGAGGTCGGAAGGATTAGACGAACCGGGACAGTGCCTCCAGTTTGAAGGAGAAGTCAATTCACGAATATCTTGTACTCTGTTCTCCACAAACGGCTTGAATTTCTCTGGTGAGCCTTTAATCCAAAATAAGGCGATCATTGAGTCTGTCCTGTAAAACGTGGGTATATCTAATTTCAGAGCTCTCAAAATATTATGACCTAGTTTAGCTGCCAACAATGCAGCTGTGAGTTCAAGTTTAGGTAGCGTGAGATTTTTCAAAGGCGCTACTCTATTTTTGGAAGCGACGAATATCGTTTTACATTTTTCATTAGAGATTTCTTTAATTCTAAAATAGGCAACTGTGCCAAATGCTTTGATACTAGCATCTGAGAAAATATGTAATTGCAAATCACTGATGTTAAATTCTGGAAAATCAGAAAAATAATATCTCGGCACAGAAAATTTAGAAAGATGAGTTACTTCGTTACACCAGTCTTTCCATATTTTTTTCAAATCATCAGGTAATGTATCATCCCAAATAAGACCAGTCTTCCAGATCATCTGCATAATGCATTTAACTCTTAAGGTATAGGGTCCTAGGAAACCGACAGGGTCATAAATTTTGCCTAGTACTTGTAAAACAAACCTTTTAGTATTTATCTGTTTAGAAACGAGGTTTATTAAATCCCTAAAATCAAAATAGAGAGTGTTTTTCAAGTTATTCCGCCCTAAACCCAAAACTTTATTAGGGGATCATTTTCTTCAAATATTTTAGAATCCATGCTAATAACATTTTTTTGTACCCAAAATTCATGTAATGGTGTCGAATTTGTATGAAATTTGTGAAGTTGCATACTCGCGTCTTTAAAGATACTAATTGAGTCTAGACTTGTAGTTAAAGCCTTCTCTACTGATGGGTGGCTTTCTATTATGTCATCTACATAAATGTTTTCATTTAAAAAACTGACAGTCTCCCTATGTGTGTCGCTAAATTTTTTAAAATGATGTTTTATCGTCGCAGCCAATAAGAAAGGACTACAATTAAGTCCAAACAAAACTCTGGTGAACCTAAAAATCTGAAGGGGAGAGGTGCCTTCGTGAGGACTTTCTGTAAACAAAAATCGTGTTACGTCCCTATCTTCCTCGTCTATCAAAATTTGTAAAAATGCTTGTTTCATGTCCGCAGTAAAGGCTACGGGATGAAATCTAAATCTAGACAAAATGTTAAAAATATCTTCATAAAGATTAGGTCCAATATGTAGACAATTATTAAGAGAAAGATTATTGTAATCATGGGAAGATGCGTCAAACACGATTCGTAATTTACTTGTTGTACGATCTGTTTTTATTACCGCTCTGTGTGGTAAATAAAAGGTTGTAGAATTTTCCTCCAAATCCGTGACTGGTTCTATAATCCCCTCTCTCAAATAATCCTGTAAAACATTGTTGTATTCAAAAAATAAATTTGGGTTTCTACAAAATTTGTACTTAAATCTCTAAAATCTACTTTCAGCGATTTAAAAATTATTTTGTAATTGTGATTTACTAATTTTCCAAAGGAATTTAACTTTATATCGTTTATTTTCATACTTAATTTCCGATTCAAAATTTTTCACAATTTTATTTTCGGAAAGGTCAAATTCTTCTTTCGGATTAATAAGACCCGAATTTTCCAAATTCCAGAAATTTTCTATTTGTTTTGACAACAAATTTTCTTCTACTATGATACTCATGGTTAATGATTCAAGAGAATCGCTTTTAATTCCTTGTAAAACCCATCCGAAAACAGTTTTTACTGATACTAAATTTTTGTTAATGCGCCTAATATTGCCTAACACAATATCATAATAATAATCGACTCCTATCAAAAGTGTAAAGCTTTCTTTAGTATTAGGTATATCAGCTAATTCTAAATTCTGAAAATTATAATTTTTCTTGATTTTTTCCAATTCAGGGGGAGGGTGAATGAACGATCCAGAAATTTCCTCCGTAACTAACGCTTCAATTTGAATATTATGATCAGGATTATTTTTATTCACGAGCTTTAATTTAACTATGCCCAGGGCCTGATTAAGGGGGAAGCTCGCTCATACCGGAATATTTTTACAATTATTTTTTACTTCATGTCATAGAAATTCCACGCTTTGACGAGGAAATATTTTTTATAAAAAATGAACGGTGTAAAACAATCCAATTTATTCACATTTATTAGACACCGGAATTCTTTTAAAATAATTTTTAATGAAAATTTTCTGTTTATTATAGGAGGAAAGTATTTGTTAAAAAATAACGGTGTAAGTATAAATAATGTGTCAAGAGCGAGCTTCCCCCTTAATCAGGCCCTGACTATGCCATAGGTTTTTTTCTATCGGTGTTTTACTTCCAAACGTATATACTTTCAATTTTTCATTTCTAGTCACTTGTAATTTTAGTTCATTAGCAATAGAACGACATAAAAATGTTCTACTAGAAGCTGAATCAAGAAGCAAACGGATCGTTTGCTCTTTATTTTTGTTTTTAATATTTACGGAACAAGTTTGTAACAAAATTTTGTTTTCCTGCTTATAAGAAAAAACAGTAGAAACTATTTCCTCTTTCGATTCTGAACCAGGGGGAACATTTATTTTTTCCCTGAGGTTTATGTTTAGATTTGTAACAGAAAGTTGTATTATGTTTACGTCCACAAATTTCGCATTTAATGTCCCTATGGCATTCCGCAATACGGTGCTTTTGTTCCAAGCAAAAAAACAACGGCCTTGAGATTTTAAAATATTTTTCTTCTTTTCAATATCGAATGTGAAACATTTTTCTGACGCGTGATTCTTTTTTACAAAAAATACATCTCATCTGTTTATTTTTTACCGCAGTAGTGATTAATTCATGTGTACAGACGATAATCTACTGGTGTCTTGGGTTCTCAATTTATTACTTTTTATTTGTTTGTTTATTTTATTTTTTGTAGATAATGTTCTTTCACACGAAATTATTTCCGTTTGTATGAAATCTAATGGTTCTTGAATTTTAATTCCATGTAAATTGGATGCGTGTTTTCTATTGAATTCTAAATTTAAATCGGACGGTAGTGACTTTAAAATTACTGCGATTAACATAGCACTATAATTATTCTCATCAACTTCTAACGAGGATAATGATCTAATATTTATCTCGATTTCTTCATGTAATTTTTTTAATCTAAAAATATCTGCAGATTTATAAACGGGCGCTAAATTTAACAAATTGTTCATGTGGTGGTTAATTATCATATCGCGTTGACCGAAACTTTGTTTAAGAATTTCTATGGCTTTGTCATAATTTTGTTCTGAAATCTCTGTGTATAGAATTTAAAGCTATCGAAGTTAGATAACTTTTTAAATAATTAAATTTCTCTACCTTTGACAAAGTTTCATTGTCATGAATAGTAACTTTAAAAGTATTCCAAAAGCTCATAAATTGGGACAATTCACCGCTAAATCTTTGAATAATTAATTTTGGAAGTTTAACAAATTTGTTATTCTCACTTAACGGTGTACTGTTATGTTGTGAAGTACTTGAAACATTTGAATTTAAACCACTATTTTCGACTGAATTTACTTTTATTTCCTTTTTTGCTCTAAAAATAGCGGTCGCGATTTTGTCTTGGTATTCATAACATACGTTTTTTTCATTTTCATATTCTGTTAAAGGAATTAGTTTTTCTATTTCACTATCGGCTTCCTGTAGAAGCCCATTTTCGATAGTTAATTGACTAATAGTTTCTTCTAAATTTTCAACATTTAAATGTTCTTCTTTTAAATTTATTTCTATACTATTCACTAACTTTGTCACACTTGATCGAAAATATTTTCTATTAATTTTATGCTTGTCTACCTCCATTGTAAATTTTCATAAAATTTCTTACCTTGAGCCGTCTTTGCTCTAAGAGCTAATCCAATATTATGAAAACACATAAAAGAATTTTAATAATCAAATCTAACATAAATATCGTTACTTTCAAAAACAACATTCTCTTGCCGGCACTGATGCACCAAAATAAAAAATCGCGGTTCAGTGGTATTCACATTTTAAGAACATAAAGAATCAAAATTAAAATGCCGGATTGCTTTGAAACAAGAGAATGAATAAAACAGAACGATGCATACTTTTTCTGAAGGTTTAATGATCATAATAAAATAAAAATTCTATTTACATTTTAATACATTATTTACAAAAAAGAATACTTAAAGGAACGTAGTTCCGATTCTAATTAACTCTCATAGTGAGAAATCGAATAATTCCATCTTCGAACACAGCCGAAGAATCCAAAATCTAAACTTATTGGCTGTTGCCAAAATCTATAAACAAAATTTACAAGTTCTTCTTTTTTCTTTCTGCGGCGACGCAGAGCCCTCTAAATGGAATTGTTTTTACTACAGTACCAGGCAGTCCATCAATGCAAAACTCAATTCCAGTTCCAGTTCCAGTTCTGTTGAAGATTTATACAACAAACGATTAACACATTTTATCCCATTGTCCTATTTAAAGGACAGCTGAAAAATAGCATACAGAAATCAGAATTTGCTTGGTGCCAATATTTTGTCAGCTGAAATATATAATGGTATATATAAGATTCTGCTAGCCTGTTATGTGTCTCACCTTCTCCTCCTCCTCCTCCATCATCTGCAATCTTTATTTAATCATTACATTAGGGGGCGTGGTTTATCTTCTCTTAGCGGTTGAAAATTCTTTCTGGAGAACTATCATGTAAGGAGAACTATCATCACTAAATAAGAAAGTATTATACAGATAAAGCAAAACTTTATACTCGGAAAGCACTTTTCACTATTGAAGAGAACACTAAAACATATAAGTTGAAATTCCATCTTTATTTCAATGTCCTGTGAACAAGGTGGATAAGATTTCTTATACAGAATATATATATATATTTATTTATTTATTTCGTTGTATTTAGTTCATATGAGTTTAATTAACCTTAAAAAATACAATTTTTCTCAAATTTGAACAAAATAAATAAAATGGGATAAAATGGGTTAACGAAGATGTATGTAAAGAAATGTGGTATTCAATAAGACGAACGGAGAGATGAAACAGCATCTAAAATATTGTGATTTATAATCGTAAGAAATTTCGTATATGTGGTTACCTTTTATGAACGTTAGATAAATATTAAAACACTTAAAAGCACTGGGAAACTCTTTCTAATGTTATTTAGTATCATGTTAATATGCGTGCACTACAAATATTCTATTATATATACTATTTTCTGCTGACACCAGAATCGCTTTATTAAATAAACGATATAAAAAAAAACTACGTGGAACATTTGTGTCAATATCTTCATACATATCTAATCACGGTACGGAGGTGGCAACTGGCAACTTAGCCGCCTCTGTTGCAATTAGAATGCCGGCGCAGGAAGAGAGTGCAGGTACTAATTGAAGTCCACTGTAAATGTAGACTTTTACAAAAATTTCGTGTTAGAAATTACGTTTTCCAGAGTTTTTTTTTTTTTTTTGAAGTGGTTAACAAGTAATAAAAAATACTGATTATATTTTTATTTATGTACTGTTTTTCAACTGTAGTATACAATGATGGGGAAAAAAATAAATGAAACCGTGCATCTCCCACTGAGTTTGAAATATAGCATTTGGAATGATTGGCATTTCGTAACCCAAGTACACTTGCTGAGCATATGGTTTTGATTTTTTAAATTTGGCGTTTGTATTCCTATGCTAAAGCTTGCTCCCTTTTATGTATTCTAAGCTTTTCTTTCTTTCTTTTTTTTTTTTTTTTTTTTTTTCAATTTCTCGATAACAACTCGAAACTAATATACACTAGTTGCAGTTATTTTATATTTTAGTAGAAGGTCAACCCGGCACAGCAAAATTTGATGTAGTGTTTATAGAATTTTGAAATCCGTGTAAGAACTGAATAAAAGTGTAAAATGGAAAGAGAGAAATACGTGAAACATTTCCCTAAGCCCTTAATAAAAAATATTAAAATAATAAATAGATACAAAAAGTACAACTTTTGTATGGGACTCCCCAGATGACTAAATATTTTTTGTCATTTTTGCGATTAACTGAAATGGCTATCGCAATAGCGTAACTAAAGATCTTGGCCAAAAACATCCGAGCAAATCGATGCTAAATTTCAAATTTTGACAACGGGATCCGATACTAAAATTTTTCCATAAAAAAAATATAAAAAAAAAACTGTTTTATGTTATTAATAAAATAATAATTAAAAAAAAATAAAAAATCAAATCAAATCAAACCTCAATGAAATCTTAATTATAACTATTTAAAATTTAGGAGAGAGCTTTAAAGAACATCATAATTTACACATATTGTATCAATAAAAACGAAAATTTTTGTTTTATTGTAGAAAAGAAAACTACTGTTTAATTAGATAAAAATTTTAACATGATGCCAAATTTCTCAATATAAACGCTTAATTACACACAAATTCCTGATTTTATCCCCCCCCCCCAAAAAAAAAGCACCAATTATCGTAACACAACTAATTTTTTCTAATTTTTATTTTTATTCAAGTGAAATTGGAAATATTTTATATCCGTAATAAATAAATAAACGTGTATTTTATTTTATTTATTTAATTATTATTATTTTATTTATTTATTTATGTATTTTTTTGGCATCAAATATTTGTTTCTTTTTATTAATTTTTAATTTAAAATTAGGTTTTTATTTAATATATTTCATTTAATTATGCAATTGAAATAAAAAACACAGTTGTTCTGATTAATAAGCACACCATTTCTGTAGTGGTCTGTTAAACGGTGTAGATTTGTACAGCGAACTAAATATCCGGACAGACAATCAGCTTTATATATATAGATTTCGATTTAAAATTTTCGATTTTGTATACAAAATGAACCTTAAATTGATGCCTATTATTCATTGAATTTAATATCTAAAAAGGAAACTGTTATTCAAATCTAAAATTTTATCAGAAGCAAAAATAAAATTTCGACAATGTTAATTTATTTCTGTCTCTTTAGAGGGTCGTAATAACCCTTTGCGGCCCAAGGTAATTCGAATCATTTGAATTACACTGTCACTGGAATTCAAGAAGAAAATTAAGTTAAAAGAATATTTAAATTTCATGTACAAAGGTACGGCCTTTTCCGCTACGTTATAAACGGAAATTTTTGCTAAAAAATTTCGGGGATGAGTTTTTGCAGCTGGAGCTTAATAATTGCGTCCTCGCAGCGAGGAAAACCGCTACAAAGGCTTAACTTGACTTTAGAATCGAGATTACACTAAAATTTTATTAAACTAAAGAAATCAGGAATTTGAAATATAAACAACAGAAAAATTTTAAGGCAAAAAAAGTTACCCCCATTTTTACTAATACTATATTTATTTATTATTAAGGTTTTTGAAGAACGAGATGTGGCATAAAGTTCAGTGATCGTAGTCCCCGCCTTTTTTCCAGGACTTTTTTTGGTTTTCACTGGAGTATAGCGTTATTATTATTATTATTATTATTATTATTTTGGCTGACTGTACCTATACATCTTCCTTTTTGTTATGTCTGCCTAAAATAGCTGGCAGACATAACAAAATTCTCATACAAATACGTAACGGAAATAGATACTTAAGGAATACAGTGGTGGAAAAAATTATAAAGCCACTTGAAAATATGATATAATTAAAAAACAAAAGATCAAACATTTACAAAATTTCATACATATATATTGTATGCTACAAGGAACAAAAGGAAAAAATAAATTTATTAATAACTACAATAACAAAAGGTTAGTAGACGTAAGAAAAATTTATGTACAAAGAAAGCTGGAAAAAATTATAAAGTCGATACATGTATTTCATCAATAATCGATGTGAGACCCTTTTTTTTTCGATAACTGTGACTAGTCTCTTGTTCATTGAATCTATCAGACCACACGAAGTACTTGCATCAATATTATTCCAGCAGTTTTTAATAGCATTCATCAAATCTAATTTTGAATTGAATTGTCGTCCATTTTTGTAAACATTTCGGGCTAAAATTCCCCAAAGATTTTCTATTACATTCTGATCGGGGCTAACAGCTGGCCATTGAAGGTATTTCACCTGGTTAGCTTCCAGCCAAGATTTAGTTGACTTCGAAACATGAACGGAAGCGTTGTCCTGCTGAAATGTCCAGTCCCCTGAAGTTATAAGAGGAGCAATGGGTAATAAATTATCTCCTAACATATCTTGATACATAATTGAATTCATTTTGTTATGGATGAAAACAATTGGAGTGATTCCACCGGCAGCACATGCAGCCCAAACCATTACCGAGCCACCTCCAAATTGACGCTTTGAAAAAATATGAGGTTCCTGTCGTAAATCATGCCAAAAATATTTATAGGCGTCGGGTCCATCGAAATTAAATTTCTTTTCATCGGAAAAGACAATATCTCTCCAATTTGTGCCTTCGGTTAAATGTTTTCGGGGAAAGTCTAAGCGAGCATATTTGTGGTGCTTCGAAAGAGGGGGTTTTCCTTTAAATTTTTTAAACTGAACAATGGGATTGCTACTTAAAACATTTCTTACCGTTCGGCTTGTACATGGGAATTGTAAATGCTCTTGAATTTATCAGACGACATTTTTTGTCCGCAAGCTAGCTTCCGGATTTGTCTTGATTGCCTTACAGTTAAGGATTTCGGTCTTCCTGTACGCTTCTTACTGCCGTAATCTTCGGGATTTCTGAGAAAACTGTTTACTGCAGCCTTGGACCTTCCTATTTTTCTTGCAATATTAGAACCAGACATTCCAACTTCATTTAAAGTTGATATTTTAATTTGTTCACCATCGGATAACTTTTTTCCTCTTGGCATTGTATTAAGCACATCAAATACAAAATGAATGCACGTAACACGTTTATATTTACTGAAACTTTCCTAGGAACCTGCTTTCTCATGTCTGGCATTATGCCAAAGGAGGCTAGAACCATCGGCTTTATAATTTTTTCCAAGTTGTTTTTCATTGGTTGTAAGAAATTAGCATAATTTATGTTCCCCCTTCCGTTTTTCTAAACGAAGTTTATGCGTATTATTTCGATGTTGATCATGCAAATGATAATAGAATTTGCGTTATCAAAAATTCCATTACTTTTTGACTTTTGTAAATTTTTCTATCGGCTTTATAATTTTTTCCACCATCCGAAATGATCTTCGCACCCAATCTTTTCACGAAAGAGTCGGAAAACTCTCAAAAAAATTCTACGATTCTATTGGCAACTTAACTCTTTCACGACCACTGACGTGAATTCACATCAAATGAAATTCTGTAACTCCACCAGTGGGCATTTCTTTGGATTACATAAGTTATATTTTTGCTTAACAATACACCCAATATTCACATTTATACAAATAATGCATTATGGATACAATTACTTTGATTAGATAGAGTATAACTGTAATGTATATCTTTTTATATTAGAAACATGAATAGAGAAAACATTGATTTTAAATAACGTAATATTCAAGAATAGCGCCTTCAGGCGGAGCTAACTGTCAAAAAGACAAAAACATGCGGTCGTGAAAGTGTTAAATAATAAAATCATAGCGGAATTACCCGATTATGATATGTTTTCACCCACAAAAAGAAAACGCCCTAGATACTCAATGGTACTTGATGACTAGTTATTCCAGCATCTGTTTTACTTCCTTTTATTAAATCTATACATATATCGCAATCTAAACTACTTTTAATAAGCCACTGCATAACACGTAAGCCGCAGTCCTTAGTAGGGGCCTTTTTCAATGCCTGCGGGTTGGACCAGAGCCGAAGGGACTGTGCAGTGTTGTGTGGAACCATGACTTTCACTCACTCTCTCACACACACACACAAAAGTTGGCCACTATAATTTTTTTTTTTTTTTTTAATTTTTGGGAATTGACACAGCTTGCTTTTGGACCTTCTCGGCAACCTCTTAAATTGTTAGCAACTGTGAACTAATTTCTTTTTTTAATGGTTTCTATTCTTGTATACTTTTAACTTTCTTTATTAGATTTTTAATTTTATTATACTTAACCCTTTGAGTAGCTTTAAAGTAGATTTTCATTTTATTAGATTTAAAATTTAATTATACTTTACTTTTTATTCTTAATAATTACGTAGATTTTATTCTGCAGTCAGATATTGTTTTTTTCTGGCTCACATGTATAGCATGACAATCAATAATAGCCTTACGTAAAAAAAATCTGCACTAGACAGTCCATCAATGCAAAAATCAGTTCCAGTTCCAGTTCTTTTGAAGATTTATACTACAAACGATTGACGAAGATTAATATTTAAAGAAATGTGGTATTCAACAAGACGAACGGTGAGAGCCCTGTTAGAGTTGAAACAGCCTCTAAAATTTTGTAATTTATAATCGTAAGTAACTTTTCATGTGTGGTTGCCTTTTATGAACGTTAGATAAATATTAAAACACTTTAAAACACTGGTAAACTCTTTCTAATGTTAATTAGCATTATGTTACAGAGCTGCCTACCTTTTCAACTTTTAAATCAGAATTGACACCAATATTTTTAAATGGATTATGTTATATATATTTTCGACGATTATTGTTACCGAAACCAGCGATAAAAATATTCCAGTTTGAAGTCTCCGTTGAAAAACGGGAGACTTGGCATCTATAATGTTAATATGCGTACTATGCAAATATTCTATTATATATAGTATTTTCTGTTACCACCAGAATCGCTTTTTCAAATAAGCAATTTAAAGAAAAAGCTAGTGGTATTTTTATGCCAAGAATCTGTGTAGTTTCTCTCAGGATACGGAAGTGGCTATTTAGCCGTCTCTGTAACTAATGGAATGTAGGTACAGGGGGCAGTTATAGGTGCAAATCAAAATCCATAGTAACTGTAAAGAATTACAAAAGTTTCATACGCTTATTTCTAATGTTTTAAGCTATGTTTTTCGGGTTTTTTTTTTTTTTGTAGGTTTGTTTAAGTAGTAATAAAAAATACTGATATATATTTTTATTAATGCATTGTTTTTCAACTGCTGTAGACAATGATGAAAAAATAAAATAAATAAATAAAACCGTGCATCTCCCACTGAGTTTGGAGTTATTGGCATTTCGTAATCCAAGTACGCTTGCTGAGCATATGGTTTTGATCTTTTTATTTTACCGTTTGCACTCCTATGCTATGCTTTTTCTTTTTTTAATTTCACGATAACAACTCGAAACTGATATACACTAGTTGCTGTTATTTTATGTTTCGGTAGCAGGTCAACCCGACATCGCCCAATTTGATGTTGTGTTTCTGTTTATAAAATTTTGAAATCTGTGTAAGAGCTGAATAAAAGTGCAACATGGGAAGAGAGAAATGCGTGAAACATTTCCCTATGTACCCTAATAGAGAATATTAAAATAAATTAATAAATAAATACAAAAAGTACAGCTTTTGTATGGGACTCCCTAGGTGACTAAATATTTTTTGACATTTTTGCGATTAATTGAAATGGCTATCCCAATAACGTAGCTAAAGATCTTGACCAAAAACATCCGCGCAAATCGATGCTAAATTTCAAATTTTGATAAGGTGATGAGATACTAAAATTATTCCATTAAAAAAAAAAAAAAAAACTGTTTGATGATATTAACAAAATAAAAATAAAAATAAAATCAAACCTCAATGAAAGCTTAATTATAACTATTTAAAATTAAGGAGAGAGCTTTAAAGAACATCATAATTTACACATATTGTATCAATAAAAACGAAAATTTTTGTTTTACTGTAGGAAAGAAATCAACTGTTTAATTATATAAAAATTTTAACATGATGCCAAATATCCCAATGGAAATGTTTAATTACACGCAAATTCCTGATAACCCCCCCCCCCCCCCAAAAAAAAAAAAAAAAAAAAAAAAAAAGTTGCACCAATTTTCGTAACATAACTAATTTTTTCTACTTTTTATTATTATTCAAACGAAATTGAAAATATTTTATTTCCGTAATAAATAAATAAATGTGTGTTTTATTTTATTTAATTAATTATTATTATTTTATTTATTTATTTATGTATTTTTTTGGCATCAAATATTTATATTTCTGTTTATTAATTTTAAAGTTAAAATCAGGTTTTTATTTAATGTATTTCATTTAATTATGCAATTGAAATAAAAAACACAGCTTTAGATAGATTTTGTCTTGATTAATGAGCACAGCATTTTTGTAGTGGTCTGTTAAACGGTGTAGATTTGTACAGAGAACTAAATATCCGGACAGACAATCAACTTTACATATATAGATTTCGATTTAAAATTTTCGATTTTGTATACAAGTTGAATCTTGAATTAATGCCTATTATTCATTGACTTTAACATCTAAAAAGGAAACTGTTATTCATATCTAAAATTTTATCAGAAGCAAAAACAAAATTTCGACAAAGTTAATTTATTTCTATCTCTTTAGAGGGTCGTATTAACTTGACTTTAGAGTCGAGATTACACTAAAATTTTATAAAAATAAAGGAATGTGGAATTTGAAATATGAACAACAGAAAAATTTTAAGGCAAAAAAAAGTTACCCCATTTTTACTATTTTCCCCATCGTTTAATGCATTTATTTATTATTAAGGTTTTTGAAGGACGAGCTGTGGCTTAATGTCCAGGGATCGTAAGTCTCCGCCTTTTTTGAATTGAAAACTTCTTTAGGCGCGTTGAGCACTTTTGGGTGAACAAAAATCATGAAACTCACGTCATCGTCAGCTGACGCATTGAATGAAATTCTGCAGGCGTTCGTTACCATGACAACCCAGTCACAGAGAATCTGATCGGGAAGAAACATATTTTTTGCCAATTGACATCACGTGGTTTTCTACTAGGAATAAAAGTCGCAAATTTCAAAATGCTTCAATTTTCTTCTAAATTCTTTGAAACTTACTGTGCGCCATTAACAGCACACGGGATAGTTGCAGTTCAAATTTCACCGATTTTTGAAAAAATTTACATTTTAATTGCAAATTATATTTTATTCTAATACGCGTATTTCAATTTCTAATTATGATTAAATTATTTTTAATACATCATTCGAAAGATATTTTAATGTTCTTTTATATTATCGAAAGTGGAATTCGAGATTTCACCTGATTTACACGTTTTAAGGTCTCCTGAATGGGTTTTCTTTTGTATCTCAGCTACTAATTAAAATAATTTCATAAGTAATACGTCATTTGAAAGATTTGTTGAGTTGGAATCGAACAGTAGCTTACAGAAATTTCTATCGCCAGAGGGCGCTGTAATATTTTAGAATTTCAATATTTCAATTTCTAATTGTGATTAAATTATTTTTAATACATCATTCGAAAGTTATTTTAAAGTTATTTTATATTATTGAAATTGAAATTCGAGATTTCACCTGATTTACACGTTTTGAGGTCTCCTGAATAGGTTTTCTTTTGTATCTCAGCTACTAATTAAAATAATTTAATAAGTAATCAATATTTTTACCTAATATAAGGCTTAGTTCATTTAATTTGGGTAGCTACAAATATTGTGCCGAATAATATAATACAGATCATAAACACTTCTTTACAAACCAAAAATAATTCGAAAATAATAATCTAATAGCTCGACGATACAATTCCCAAGTTACTTAGTTTTCACTTCAATCGGCAGTCCCCAAAGACTGCATTGATTTTTTTTTTTTTTTTTTCAGGATTTTTTTGGTGTTCGCTGGAGTATAGCGTAGATTTTGCAGTACTAAGAATTTTTCTTTAATTAACTTCACTTTTAGAAAATTTTACGTTTTATTCATTTTTATAACAATTGTTATTTAAATGTGATGAATGATAATAATTTACATAACGTAATTTTTTGGCATATATCAAAGTTATTATGCCATTTAATTATGCAATATTTTAAAATATGCTCCTGTCAACTGCTTCAACAGAAGCAGTAAAACTTAATGAAAAAAAAAAAAAAAAAAAAAAAAAAAATTAGCCTGACAAATTTCCTTTTAAACGACTGTAATCGCCTAAATTTTCATAGAATAAATTAAAATATCGTAAAGGCTTCTAGAGATAAAACGGGAAGATTTCAAATCAAGTGAAAATTTAGTTGTGTGTTTTGAACATTTTAATGACGAATGTTTTAAAAATATAACTTTCATTAATAATAAACATTGGGCGAAACCAGCCATATACTACAGGCAGAGATGGCACACGGGTGCAGAATTTATACCGATATTTGTTTGTGAAATTTCTCGAGCTATAATCTTTTTAATTTAAGAAGTAGAAAATTTTCTTACATTGATAGAAATATGAATTCTGCGCCCGTGTTCTATCCTTGTACAGGTCACGCCATCTGGTTAAAAACTAAAGCACCGATCTTAATGAAATTTAGCAGGCTTCTTCAGACTATTACATACTTGCCAACCATCTCATTAACATCCGTAAAATTGTTAACGCCCCCTAAAAAAACGCCCATTTTCTCACACCACTATATTTTTAGAGTAATTCTCTCCAAATGTTGTTACGATTAAATAAGACTAAAATTACTCTAAAAAATTATTGGTGTGAAAAAAAGGCGGGTACTAAAAATTGTACGGTTCATAATGAGATGGTTGGCAAGTGTGGGAATGCGTAAAATAATTTATTTTCTTTTTTTGTTTTTGTTAAATGTTTTATCAATACAAATTTTAGGTAAGCTTAAATCATGATTTAAATTTATTTTTCTTACATAAAATATTATTATTATTATTTATTTATTTATTCATTTATTTTTTTACAATTATGGTGTCATACTTTCGAATGTTCTGATATCCAACAAAGGTAATTCTTGCTTTTATTGGTTCTCCAACGTTTAATATATGTTATGTGTAATAGTAGAGTGTTCAACTTTTAAATTTACTGCGTAATATTCTTAGTCCTTTTTTTTTTTTTTTTTTTTTTTTTTTTACACCAATTAATCTGTGAAATATTTTTTTAATACATTTGCACGACTTTTTGCTTAACTAGATTGCACGACTTTTTTATTGAACTGTCATCAATAATTTTAAGAAGTGGTATATGGTATATATAATCGACATTTCTTCGATTCTATTCGCCCTTTATGTATATCAAATCCAACTTTTAATAACTTTACAGTTATTTATAATGTGCAGCAATAATATTTCGCTTTATGCTTTCGTTATTATCAGATAGTTATTTTATAATTTGAGAAATATTCGCTGATCAATTTGAATTTATTGTGATACTGATTGTATTTTTAGTTCTTGTTTCGCATTTCTGTGCTTTTTATTATTTTAAAATAACATCCCCATTCAAATCAATGTAACATAGTATTAATAATTTATTAAGAGCCCACTTCACTTACCGCCGCCGGAAGCCGAAGCTAATGTTATTCTATGGGAAATTTTTCTTTACAAATAACTTATTAACTAATACATATTTATATTCTGTTTTCACATTCTGAAAATTCCCAGCTGTTAAATGGACGGACCTTTTTTAAAAAATTACCTTTTTAATACTTTATATTTTATTTTGAAGCTGCAAAATACGAATTTTCAATATGTGAAATTTTTTCATTTTGCAATTTCAAAATAAAATATTAAAAATTAAAAAAATACATTTTTAAAAAAGGTCCGAATAATCCGAATAATTTTAATCCCAATTTGACAGTTGGGAACTTTTTGAATGTGAAAACAGAATTTAAAAATATGTATTAGTTGATAAGTTATTTGTAAAGAAAATGTCCCCATAGAATAACATTGGCTCGGGCTTCAAGCGACGGTAAGTGAAGAGGGGATATGAAGTTATTAGATTATCACCATATCATTGCGATTGTACTGCAAATTCCTTTCTTATGATCAGAAAATAGGGCTAATTCTATTAATTTTCCTGTGATTTTGATCGTGAGAAAAGAATATTTATACTATCATGCGCTTGCAAATAAATAATAATACCTGAATGAAGGATTTATATTTAACAATGCCTTTAACGTGTCTCCAATTTTTAATAAATTCAGAATAGATAGAATATCTAACTTATTACATCTTTAATATTTTTACAACTACCATATCATACTCAACAAAAATAAGTTTTATTTAATCAATAGAAATTTAAAATTTGTTTAGATTTTTATTTAAAAAACATTAATAGGCACATCAACTTTGTAAAAATCTTGAATTTTTAGCACAGTTGAATTATAAAAAGTAAAAAAGAAAAATAGTGAATTTATCTGGATTGTAAGACAGTGACGCGTTTTAAAATTATTATTAAATAATAATAATTATAATACAAATTTTAATTTCATTTTTATAAATAAAAATATTTATAAATAATATTTGCATAGGATAAATTCAAAAGATCGACTAAATAAGCACTACTTCTATATCTGTATTTCTGTGTTATGTATATGACCAACACCACCTGTAATAATGCCTCCGAGCTGAGCTCTACGTCACGGAAGATCGGCCGATTTCATCCAATCCCCACGATCCAACATGTATAAAATGAAGTGTTGATTGGATAAAATCGTCCGATCTTCCATGACGTAGAGCTCAGCTCGGAGGCATTATTACAGGAGGTGTTGATATGACACATATTTATTCGCCTTATACATCGGGGTTGAAGAATCAAAGAAGCGCTAATTGTGCCAAGACATCGCATGTCTTAAAGTTGACCCTCGTCTCCTTTTTGGAAAGATCTGACGAAGCAACCCAGCTCAGGGTTTTTTTTTTCGCGGTGGTACAACAGTACTTTTCGGTAACATTCGTTATGCATCCTATAAAGATCTTAAATCACTGGAATGATTTTGAATATATATATATATATATATATATATATATATATATATATATATATATATATATTATAGATATAGTGTTATAGATATTTTTCAGATGAAAAACTGATCTGACTCATCTTCTTCTTCGGGGACATTAACAATCGCTGATATCCCTTGCTTTGCCTGGAACAAAATCTAGCAGAAACCTTGTTTTCAAGGAAACTGCTTAATCAATATTGATTTAAACATTTAACCGCCCCAAGCGTATAAATTCGTCTCGTTATGCCGATGCGTTAACTGCCACGGGTGTATAAATTCGTCTCGCTATGCCGATGTGTTAACTGCCCCAGGCGTATATATACGTCTTGCTGAAGTACGATCCTTTGTGCTACGCCGCTACCAGTGAAACTACACTGTAAAAAATATGTCCTATTTGCTGCCAGAAATTCTCTGTAATTTGAGAAAATACCCGTAATTCACGAAAACATTACGTTGACAGAACGTATTTTCTCAAATTACAGAAAATTTCTGGCAGCAAATAGGACATATTTTTACTTTCCGAACACTATAGTGAGGAAAGTATTGTAATCATGTCAAAAATCCGAATTTGAGATTTTGATGTTTCTATACGTTTCGAGGTCCCCTGAGTCCGTTTCCACTATTTTTACGATGATGTATTTATGTGTGTGTGTATGTGTGTATGTATGTGTGTGTGTATGTCTGTGAGTGAACACGCTAGCGTCTAAACGCTTTGTTCGAATAAGCTGAAAGTTGGTACGTATATTGTAAGTCACCGTAGTACGAACCCTATAGATTTTGGTGAATCTAGCACTTACAGTTTTTTACAGGGACACAAAGAAAGATTCTTTATCATTATGGCCTATGGGACCAAAATCTTAAAAGTGCGATAGCATCTAAACGCCTTATTCAATTGAGCAAAAAATTTATACACATATTATAGGTCACAGATACTCAATCTGTATAGATTTTGGAGGATGTAACACTTATAGTTTTTTTACAGGGACACAAAGAAAAATTCTTTATCATTATGGCCTATTGGGCCAAATTTTTAAAAGTGTGATAGCGTCTAAACGCCTTATTAATCTGAGCAAAAAATTTGTACACATGTTATAGGTCACAGTTGCACCAGCTTTATAGATTTTGGTGAATCTAGCACTTACAGTTTTTTTACAGGGACACAAAGAAAAAATCTTTATCATTATGGACTATGGGATCCAATTTTTTAAAGTGCGATGACATCTAAACGCCTCATTCAATTGAGCTGAAAATTTATATGACTATTATAAATCACTGTTGCACTAACTATAAGCATTTCGGTGAATCTAGCATTTATAGGTTTTTACAGGGACACAACGAAAAATTGTTTATCATTATGATCTATGGGCTCAAAGCTCAGTAGCGTTCAATAAAACATCGTGTACTATATGGAGAAAAATATGGTTTTCTCTCTTTTGTTTGTTTAACAACTCCTCTTTCTTTACTTTATGTACAAAACTGTTACTTACTCAGTGTTTGGAAAGTCGAGTGGAGTCACTCCAGATTTTTTACAGTGTAGTCTCACGGCTTTGGAATGCGTTTAAATGACCATGGCAGTCTTTTCGATGAATTTACTTATTTCAGAGAAGATAAGGAGTGGGAGGAATCGGACAGGGGATGTTTCTGGAAGTGAACGCGTAACTACCCGCGCCTGAGTGAAAAATAGCGCCACTGGGAAGCGAAACTAGTTATTTTTCGCCAGCAGGTAAGGGGTTAAAAAAAAAAGGTTAATGCTTTAAGATGATAAGGGGGCGTCCATTAATTACGTGAGGGGGTTTTGACGACTTTTTGATCCCCTCCTCCCCCCCTGGTGAGATTTGGGTCGATCCCCTCCCCTTCCCCTAATCTCACATGAGATTTTTCAAAATTCGTACTTTTACTGTAAATGCGTTGAGTATATTCCAAAAAAAACAATTCGCTTTATTATTTTTATTGAAGACTAGTGAAAGCCAGTTTTTAAGATTGCATGGATGTGCATAGATTGCGTGTGGCTGGCCGGTGGCGCCTAAAACGATTGAAAGGATACTCTGCTGCTTCGTGGCGTTCGGATAGCCACGATAAATATTATCGTGTCAGATTTTGCCATATCTAAGTCAAGAAACATGTTTTTCTTGAATTTAACTCCCTTTTCTCGCAATTTTACACTGTTTTTTGCGGGAAAAAAATTACGTGATATTTGCCGAGACCCCCCCCCCTCTCGCCCACGTGAGATTGGGTGAGATTCGGCTCGACCCGACCTCCCCCCCTGAATACCTCACGTAATTAATGGACGCCCCTTAATACGATATGGATTTTTCTTATCACCAGGAAAATTAAATTTCAATGGTAACCCGTGCCAGTGATGCCAGATGGTCGAAAATTATTTCCCCAAACAGGTCTTCAAATTTCCCCCAAATCAGGTTTTTTTTTTTTTTTTTTTCGAAAAAATCCCCAACTTGATTGCTACTAAAAAAAAAAAAAATATATCAAGCAGATTTGTCTATGATTTAAGCTTAGAATTTTCCCCAAATGAAAGCAGGTTTTGAAAAAAATCTCCAAATAACAATAAAGCTATTGAAAGTCTCTAGTCGTAGGGATAAATCATTACGGTGCCAACATTGACCGAAAGGTGAAGAACTCCCCAGATTTGTCCCCAAAATTGTCCCCAGAAACCGAAGGAGGCCGAAGAATTTTTTTTTCGAAAAAATCCCCAACTTTATTCCTACTAAAAAGAAAAAAAAAATCAAGCAGATTTTTCTATGATTTAAGCTTAGAATTTTCCCCAAATGAAAGCAGGTTTTGAAAAAAATCTCCAAATAACAATAAAGCTATTGAAAAGTCTCTAGTCGTAGGGATAAATCATTACGGTGCCAACACTGACCGAAAGGTGAAGAACTCCCCAGATTTGTCCCCAGAAGCCGAAGGAGGCCGAAGAATTTTTTTTTTCGAAAAAATCCCCAACTTGATTGCTACTAAAAAGAAAAAAAAAAAAATATATCAAGCAGATTTTTCTATGATTTAAGCTTAGAATTTTCCCCAAATGAAAGCAGGTTTTGAAAAAAATCTCCAAATAACAATAAAGCTATTGAAAGTCTCTAGTCGTAGGGATAAATCATTACGGTGCCAACATTGACCGAAAGGTGAAGAACTCCCCAGATTTGTCCCCAAAATTGTCCCCAGAAGCCTCAAAAACCCCCAAAATGGAGACAAAATCCCCAATCTAGCATCACTGACCCGTGCTCCGTCTTGGACGAACGAATAAAAAATGTATTTCACGAAACAAATAACTACACTTGCACTACCAATAATTTTTACAATGAGACCGAGTCAAATCGGTCATCCAGGCACTATATTTTTAAAAGATTCATAACAAATACATACGATTATTGATGAATATGATTATTGATGTATACGATTTAACATACACCCTGCGACAAAAAGATAGGTACAAAGGGTTTTTTCTTTGATTTTTCATAAAATAACATTATCTAAATTGTGCTTATCATTTATTATTATCATAAAATAATACTATTCCCGGACTCATTTTTCTTTTAAGACTCATTTAGAAAAGTTTTAAGACTAAAATTTTTCCAATTTAAGACTA
The DNA here is from genome assembly GCA_963930645.1 of Salticus scenicus. NCBI lineage: Eukaryota > Metazoa > Arthropoda > Arachnida > Araneae > Salticidae > Salticus > Salticus scenicus. Next base: position 222,862,364 of record OZ005661.1, read on the forward strand.
CACTCCGCGACAAAAAGATAGGAACAAAGGGGTTTTTTTTATTTTTCATAAAATAACGTTATCTAAATTGTGCTGATCAATTATTATGATAACAAAATACTATCATATAAAAAACATAATAAATATTTGAATCGTATTCAAAATATTCATATTCAAAATAATCATATTCAAAATTAAAAAGAAAAAAAAAAAAAAAGCCTAGTGTAGTCTTAAATTAGAAAAATTTTAGTCTTAAAACTTTTCTAAATGAGTCTTAAAACAAAAATGAGTCCGGGAATAGTGTTATTTTATGATAATAATAAACGATAAGAACAATTTAGATAATGTTATTTTATGAAAAATAAAAGAAAAAACCCTTTGTACCTATATTTTTGTCGCGGGGTGTATACATATGATAAAATCACAAAAATAATTTTATAAACAACATACTTTTAAAAGTTTAGTTATTACTTATAATTTAATGAAATCTTAAGTTAATTGCACTTCTCTGAAGTGGTGATTAGGTTCATCAGGGACATCGGGATTAGAACAGGCATTAGCCACATACCAAATAAGTAATAATAAATTATTAAAACTTGTTGCCAAAGGTAGCATGGGGCTAAGTAACCTTCTAGTAAAAAATAACTGTTTATTCCTTCTCTAGTTTTTTCTCTGCATTCGTAATGAAAATAATAATAATAATAATAATAATAATAATAATAACAACAACAATAATCTGGTGTGTCGCTCACACGACTTTCTCTTACCCTGAAATTTAATATTCTAAATACACGTTGGAGATTAAGAGGTAAGATAACGAGTACTGTTATGTAAACCTATGTTAAACAATTCAAATTAGGCTTCGGGAGATTTTTATATGATAATTAGTTCTGTGTGAAGGGAGCTACCGCCCTCCTCAACCCCCCCCCCCCCGTTTCATTAATGCACCTACATTTATATAGAATTTAATTCGGTTATTAAAAATTAATTCGGTTTAAAAAAATAATAACTTTTTAAAATTATTATTTAAATAAATTATCTTTTCAGATAATGCAGACGATTTCCATATTAGAGAATTAGTATAACACTAAATATCCAAAAAAAAAGTTGAATTTATTCTCAATATTACATTAAAAAAAAAAAAAAAAATTTTTTTTTTTTTTTTTTTTTTTGTTAAAAATGAAAAGAATCGATAACTTTATTTTAAATTATCGCAGATCGATGGTTCAACCGTTCGTTTTAAAGGTATTGGCGGGCTCTTTTGTAAGATACCCATCATGAAAATTTTCTTCTCTAGAGTGGAGACTCCCCCCCCCCCTCCACGGGAGGAAGCGAGGTTACTACATACACAATTTTTTTTCCCAATTGACTATCTCTATTACAAAAAATATATATTCGTTTCATTTAGTTTAGTGCAATCTATAGATGTTGAATTCTACTTACCTGCAATTTCCCCCACAGACGTAATATATTTGAATACTTTTGAGTGTCCCTGTACACGAACCATTTGCTTCATCTCAAAGGAAAGCTTACTGTAGCATCCCTATATGATAGACGTTTAGAATACCGAGTTTAAAATTTCTGCTACTATTTGTTCTTGAGATATGCTGATAACAGACACACAGACCATTCGCTAAAAACATGATTTTCGTATTCAGGGGAACTCAGAACATGTAAATATAACAAAAACTTACGTTCGAAAATTTGATCCTAAGACAATACTTTCTCGACCCTATGGGTAAGAGAAAGTAATAATAATAAATGTGTTTGACAAGAAAGAAGAAATATATATATATTTCGTGAATTTATATAGGGAAATATAGAAAAAGTTTTTGCGATGGCCAATCAATACTAGTTTTTAACTGAAAATTAATGTAAAGTTACAAAGGATAAACATTTCAATAAAATAACAGAAAATTTTAAACAGCGTGCGAGAAGTCTATTACTTTTACCCAGTTTTTAACAATAACGTTTTCGAATGATACACAAGCTTGTTTACAAGATGACAACGGTTTTAACCTCAACTCAATATAAGGTTAAACGTGCCGTGATGCAAAACTTTTAACTTACAACACGCTTGCACGTAATTGTAAGTTATCGAGAAAATTTTAACTTTTAACATCACGCAATTAGTTTTCAAGGTAGAAAAAGAAGCAAAAAGTAGAATAGATGTCTTTTTTTTTCTTTTTTACTTATTTAGGGAAATTTACTTTGACCGAAATATATATATATATCTTCGGTCATGTATAATAAGAAATAAAGAGAATGATGCAAGTTGATATGGGGAAATTATGGTCGACTTTCTTACCCATGCATAACGGAACTAACAACGGCAAGGGATTTACTGTCCTAAAATCTGTATTTAGAGTAAAAACCTTTCACCTGGAACACTTGGGAACAACTCACTCAAACCAGAACTATATTCAGTGTCAAGACGAATGAATTGGTTTTTCGGAAAGAGCTACACTAATACTTGATCAGGATTTGGTTTCTTGGAAGAAATCCATACCAGTTTTCAAGTAAGTTTTAATATTTAAAATAATTTCACAGTATTTCTGTTGATTTCTGTATTAAGGTGGCATCGTTTAATCATATTTAAGTAATTGAAAATATTGTCTGTTATTATTTCTTTTATTCTTATTTCCTAACCCTTTAACAGTTCACTGCATTTTTACTTTCCGAACACTATAGTGAGGAAAGTATTGTAATCATGTCAAAAATCCGAATTTGAGATTTTGATGTTTCTATACGTTTCGAGGTTCCCTGAGTCCGTTTCCACTATTTTTACGATGATATATGTATGTATGTGTGTATGTGTGTATGTATGTGTTTATGTATGTGTGTGTGTATGTCTGTGAGTGAACACGGTAGCATCTAAACGCTTTGTTCGAATAAGCTAAAAGTTGGTACCTTTATTGTAAGTCACCATAGTACGAACCCTATAGATTTTGGTTAATCTAGCACTTATAGTTTTTTTACATGGACACCAGGAAAAATTCTTTATCATTATAGCCTATGGGGCCAAATTTTTAAAAGGGCGATAACGTCTAAACGCTTTATTAATCTGCGCAATAAATTTGTACACATGTTATAGGCCTTAGTTGCACGAACTATATAGATTTTAGTGAATTTAGCACTTACAGTTTTTTTACAGGGGCACAAAGAAAAATCCTTTATCATTATGGCGTATGGGGCCAAATTTTTAGAAGTGTGATAGCGTCTAAACGCTTTATTAATCTGAGCAAAATATTTGTACACATGTTATAGGTCACAGTTGCACCAAATGTATAGATTTTGGGGAATTTAGCACTTACAGTTTTTTACAGGGACACAAAGAAAAATTCTATATCATTAAAGCCAATGGGACCAAATTTTTAAAAGTGCGATAGCATCTAAACGCCTTATTCAGTTGAGCTGAAAATTAATATGAATATTATAAATCCCTGTTGCACTAACTATAAGCATTTTGGTGAATCTAGCATTTATAAGTTTTTACAGGGACACAACGAAAATATCTTTATCATTATGATCTATGGGCTCAAAGTTCAGTAGCTTTAAATAAAACATCGTGTAATATATGGATAAAAGTACGCAAACCCTATATTATGGTTTTTCTCTCTTTTGTTTGTTTAGCAACTCCTCTTTCTTTACTTTATCTACAAAACTGTTAATTACTCAATGTTCGCAAAGTCGAGTGGAGTTACTCCAGATTTTTTTTTTTTTTTTTTTTAACGCTGTTAAAATAATATCAGTAAAGGTTATTACATACATAGCTAGATTATAAATATGATAAAGAAAGAATTAGCATTTTTAATTTGAAACAGCTATATGTATACTTGCCAACATTTTAATTAGCATTCCATAAAAGTGTTAGTACACGATCTTTTCCAGACCACTTAATTTTTAGAGTTATTTTCTCCAAATGTAAGGTAAACGCACCAGTAGTGGACACTTTAAAGACATTTTCCGGCTATTTTCTTTTTTTTTTTTTTTTTGTAATTTCCTAAATTTTTAAGTTCCAAAAAATAATTAATATTTCACACCTTTACTAACTCTTTCTTAACACGACTGTATTATGAAAATTGCTAACTGTAGCATTTATATATGTAAAAAATCAAAAATCTGAAGAGCTTAAAATGAGCCAGTAGAGGACACACTTAAAACCCAGTAGTGGACCCTTTTTTGCTTCAGTAATGGACCTCTTTGAATTTTTGCTTTAAAATTCAACTCTAAAATTGCTAGATTACAGAATTGTGTCCACTGCTGGATCTGGCATTAAAAGTCACATGAACCAGTAGTGGACAGGACTGTCCACTATTTCTCATGATGACATTTTTTGGCACCAGTAGTGGACACCCATAAAAATACTATGTGTTAATACAAGATTTAAAAAATAGTACAATAAATGAATTCTGCATACTTATTTTAGTCATATGAAAGCAAAAGGTAGAAGAAATCAGTTAAAAATAAGCAGTGAGCGAGCAAATAAAATTTCATTTCTTTATTCAACGTGATAAGAAGAAAACAGTCACAAAAAGTGCAATTTTATTTAGTTAAACTAGCATTATTTAAAAACTAATGGCAGGAATCATTTTTTGTTTAACAGTAAAGGACTATAACTCCCTTCCTGAATATTGTTCGAATCTTCAGAATTTTTAGGTAGCTTATTTTCCGAGTTTAAAATTAAAAGTGTCCACTACTGGTGCGTTTACCTTAACTGCGATAAGAAGAAAAATACTCTAAAAAAATGGTGCAAAAAAAAAAAAAAAAAAAAAAAAAAAAAACTGGTATGAACGGTTTTATGGAATATTAATTAGAATGTGGGCAGGTATGCTATATGTTAAATCTCATTTAAATGTAAATAATATTTAATTTAATCAATTATTAACTTTGTAAGTAAACATTATAAATTGAAAAAAAAAACCTCTCAACAATTGTTTTAGATCAAAACAACAGCACGGCCCTTCATCAGGTGAAAGAACTAGGCAAGAGTGCATCATCGAAATAGCAAAGTGCACTCGCACCTAAAAGGGATTTAAAGGATTACTTTAAAGGGATTTCTGCATATGGCGTATTTTGAAACGTATATCGGAGTAATATACAGAACAGAGAAGAAAGAGAAATTTTAAAATCATTTAATGAATGAAAAAATATTATGAAACTGTCGCATAAAAAATGTTAAACGTTTGGTTTCACTGCAAAACTAATGTACATTAAAGGGTAAAAAAAAATGCAATCAAAATAAATCTTTAATAATGAGGATATAAAATTATTTAAGTTTATTTAAATGTCAAAAAGCGGGAAATATTTATAAATCAATAGCATTCTTTTTTCGTCATTAACGTTTGCAAACTTATAACAGGATTTGTGCGGTTCATATTGGTTTCTTATGTCATCCCCTATTAATTTTAAGTAGTAAATTTTACGGTAAAAGAAGCCTGCCCTGTAAGAGAAAATTGTAACGCTACACTGTAAAGCTGAAGTAGTATGGATACGTCAAATTTTTGGTGTAACGTTACATAAATATGGTGTAATATTACATAACTTTTAATATAATATCACACAACAACTAGAAAATTGTATAGTACTATACAAACAAAGTTACGTAACGTTACGTCATATTTGGGTAACGTTAAACTAAAATTAAGGTAACTATGCTACCTCTAGACTTTGGTGTAATGTTACACAATTTTTTTTTTTTTTTTTTCTGTACAAGTTTTTAGTTTAACGGTACACATTTATTTATTTATTTATTTATTATATCCACCATGTATAAATTAGAAAAAGCACACTTTTTATGAATAATACTGGAAGACTTAAAAAAAAAATTGACAGGACCGTATGTACCCTGTATAAATATCTGTTCATGTTCTATTTTGAATCACCACATTGTAGCAAAAATATGTAACATTACACCAGCAAATAGAGGTAGCATATTTGTCTCAAACTTTGTTGTTTTGCCTCGGAAATATGGTGTAATGGTACACATTTTAGTGCAACATAAATGCAGTGTAATTTATTTGAGTAGTATAACACTAAAAGCTGTGTAACAGTACACTAAAAAATGTATAATATTGCACCATATTTCTGTTACGTCACAACAAAAACTTGAAGCAGTTATGGAAACCGTGAGCATAATCCTGGAAGATAATTTTTTAAATAATTATTTTTAAAATTATTTTTACTGAGTGAATTTGTATAGGAAAATATAGAAGAAAGTCGTGTGGTGGCCGCAACACACTAGTTATTTTTTGTTAGTGGATATTCTTTACTAATAATATTTTACTATTTCTAGGAAAGCTGTTCAGGAATTAAAATAAATTCCTCATAGAGATATGGTAAATAATGTATGTTTTAAGCTAAATATTCATTGCTTATTTTATGTACAATAATGAAACGGGGGGTTGAGGGGGTGGTAGCTACCCTCACATAGAACTAATTATCATATAAAACTCTTCCTAAGCTTAATTTGAATTGTTTAACATAGGTTTACATAACAGTACTCGTTATCTTACCTCTTAATCTCCAACCTGTATTTATAGTATTAAATTTCGGGGTAAGAGAAAGTAGTGTGAGTGACACACCAAATTATTATTATTATTATTTTCTGAAGTAGGGTTTAAAATAATTGGTATAGAAACTTAAAATTTTAATACAGACAATGTTCTTAGCAATTACTTTAACATTAAAGAAAAAAAAAATAAACAAATAAAATAAATAAATAAATAAATCCAGAAAATAAGCTAAATCCCTGGCCGCTGTATTACATTTTCAAAAAATTGCATGGGCAGATTTCACAATTTTCTTCTATAGAAATTTTAAATGCGAAAGATTATATTTATCATATGAAAGAGTGTACAAAAATAAAAGTATTTTTATCTGCCTTCTCGATCTCATATGAGAATATTAGGTCTATCAGAAAGTTCTGCCCTTTGAATAAATATAATGACACTAGAAAATTTTGTTCAACAATATTTATTTGACACTTTACCAATGATCATCTTAAATGTTACCCAAGAATATCTTAAGTATTATCCAGAATAAATATCTTACACCCCGCGACAAAAAGATAGGTACAAAGGGTTTTTTCTTTGATTTTTCATAAAATAACATTATCTAAATTGTGCTTATACCATTTATTATAATCATAAAATAACACTATTTCAGGACTAATTTTTGTTTTAAGACTAATTAAAAAAAATTTTAAGACTAAAATTTTTCTAATTTTAAGACTACACCCTGCGACAAAAAAGTTAGGAACAAAGGTTTTTTTTTTTTTTTTTTTTTTTTTAATTTTTAATAAAATAACATTATCTAAATTGTGCTGATCATTTATTATCATAACAAAAAAATATCATATCAAAAACATACTAAATATTTGTATCATGTTCAAAATATTCATATTCAAAATAACCATATTCAAAAATTTAAAAAAAAAAAACTCTTTGTCCCTATCTTTTCGTTGCGGAGTGTAGTCTTAAATTAAAAAAATTTTAATCTTAAATTTTTTCCAAATTACTCTTAAAACAAAAATTAGCCGTGAAATAGTGTTATTTTATGACAATAATAAATGATAAGCACAATTTAGATAATGTTATTTTATGAAAAATCAAAGAAAAAACTCTTTGTACCTGTCTTTTTGTCGCGGGGTGCGGGGTGTATGTCAGTATTTTAATTCAAAATAGCAGAACTTTCCGGTGGACCTAATATATATATGCATATATGTTCTGCAAGCCACATTAACCACAGCTTTCAAACAATGCTATACTTTTAAGCCTCTCCTATTAATATAAATAGGCTAAAAACACACGACAAATTTCATGTTTGCCTATTTATATAAAATAAGACAAATTAAAGCAATCGAAAAGCAAAATCCTGCAGATTATACAAGTTTCATTCACAATGACTATTACTTTCTCTACATATATGGAAAAATGTTGTATAATTCATGACTTATGCAATATTTTTTAGTGAGTGTTTGCGTGCATGTTGTTGCGCAAGCGTAAAATGAACGTGTGAACATGTATGTTTCCGTGCACCTACGTGCGTGGGCGTGATTGCGTGCACGTTATTGCATGCTTTTGCATGCCTAATTATAACCAGGCACCACACCAACCTATATTTGGAGAATCAAAACAGGAAGATTAGTCTATATTTGGTTATATATACCTATATTTGAAGATTAATTAAGAATCCCACCATGCCACCAACCCATGTTTTTACTTTCTCTTAACCTTACGGTAGAAAAAGTATCGTTTTAGGGTCAAATTTTCGAACGTGAGTTTTTGTTATATTTACATGCTCTGAGGTCCCCTGAATACGAAAATAATGTTTTTAACGAATGGTCTGTGTGTCTGTTATCAGCATATCTAAAGAACAAATAGTAGCAAAAATTCCAAACTCGGTATTCTAAATGCGTATTATATAGGGATGTTACAGTTAGCTTTTCGTTGAGATGAAGCAAATGGTTTGTGTTCAGGGACGCTCAAAATATTCAAATACATTACGTCTATGGGGGAAATTGCAGGTACGTAGAGTTTAACATCCATAGACTGCACTAAACCAAATGAAACGAATATATATTTTTTGAATAGAGATAGTGAACTGGGAAAAAAATTTGTGTATGTAGGGGCCTCGCCTCCCCCTCTTGGGGGAGTAAATTTTCATGATGGGTATCTTTCAAAAGAGCTCGCCAATACCTTTAAAATGAATGGTTGAACCATCGATCTGCGATAATTTGAAATAAAGTTATCGATTTTTTTCATTTTTAACATTTTTTTTTTTTTTTTAATGTAATATTGAGAACAAATTCAACTTTTTTGGATATTTAGTATTATACTACTCTTAGAATAACTTAAAAATGAATAATTTTAAGAGACCCAAATATTGTATTTTGAAGTTAATATAGGTTTGTAGCTGGAAAAGTTTGATCGAGATTGATAAGTTTCAACAAATGTTGCGTGTGAAAATTGTCTGTATAATTTTAAGTAAATTTTTAATTTTAATAACATAATTAATTTCTATATAAATGTAGGTGCATTTATGAAACGGGGAGTTGAGGGGGGCTACGGCCCCCCTCACACAGAACTAATTATCATATAAATCTCTTCTTAAGCCTAATTTGAATTGTTTAACGTAGATTTACATAGCAGTGCTCGTTATCTTTCCTCTTAATCTGCAACCGGTATTTATAGTATTAAATTTCAGGATAAGAGAAAGTCGTGTGAGTAACATATCAGATTATTTTAATAATAAGTGTTGCTTTAATTAATAGTCGAATTGTTCTTATTGAATGAAGAAAAAGATATTGGAAGAAAAAACTAGTGGTCGCACTCTGAGAAAAAAAATTATACCGCCTTCATCTAAAACGAGTAGTCATTTTCTGAATACTTAAAATAGAAATATAGATTTCCGACTTATGCGTATAAGGTACACAAATAACCTCGATAGACAGAATGATTGAGAATTTCTAGTCTATACTTTTCTAGAAGATGAAATAATGTTAGGAATCCTTTGTATTGTGAGAAATTGGCGCTTGATTTTCTAGCATTGGGTCATAAGCCAAGATTATAGTTACGAAAATTCGCTACTTGTGTTCGCATTTATTTTCAGAGATTTTTAAATGAGACAGAACACGATAATAAATGAAAACGCTCTAGAATTCCAATAGGGGTTACTAGAACTCACTATCAAAGGGTACTAGAATTTATAAGGATGACATGGAACTATTTTTACTTGAAACATCATTTAGTTTCTAGATGCCAATCACATAATTACTTTCTCTTACACATAGGGACGAGAAAGTATTGTTTTAGGGTCAAATTTTCGAACGTGAGTTTTTGTTATATTTACATGTTCTGAGGTCCCCTGAATACGAAAATCATGTTTTTAGCGAATGGTCTGTGTGTCTGTTATCAGCATATCTCAAGAACAAATGGTAGCAGAAATTCCAAACTCGGTATTCTAAATGTGTATCATATAGGGATGCTACAGTAAGCTTTTCGTGGAGATGAAGCAAATGGTTCGTGTACAGGGACACTCGAAAGTATTCAAATACATTACGTCTATGGGGGAAATTGCAGGTAAGTAGAAATCAACATCTATAGACTGCACTAAACCAAATGAAACGAATATATATATTTGTAATAGAGATAGTCAACTGGGAAAATTTTTTTGCGTATGTAGGAGCCTCGCCTCCCATCTTGGGGGGGGGGGGGGGGGTCACCCCTCGAGGGGAGTAAATTTTCATGATGGGTATCTTTCAAAAGAGCTCGCCAATACCTTTAAAACGAATGGCTGAACCATCGATCTGCGATAATTTTAAATAAAGTTATCGATTTTTTTCATTTTTAACAAAAAAAAAAAAAAAAAAAAAGTAATATTGAGAATAAATTCAACATTTTATTTTCATATTTAGTGTTATACTATTTCTCTAATATGGAAATCGTCTGCATTATCATAAAAGATAATTTTTTAAAATAATAATTTAAAAGAATTATTTTTTAAAAACAGAATTATTTTTTAATAACCGAATTAAATTCTATATAAATGTAGGTGCATTAATGAAAAGGGGGATTGAGAGGGGGGGGGGTAGCCCCTCTCACACAGAACTAATTACCATATAAAACTCTTCCTAAGCCTAATTTGAATTGTTTAACACAAGTTTACGTAACAGTACTCGTTATCTTACCTCTTAATCTGAAACCTGTATTTATAGTATTAAATTTCAGGGTAAGAGAAAATCGTGTGAGTGACACACCAGATTATTTTTTATTAGTGTACACCACAAATTAAGGTGATCTCGTGTAAACTTTATAACTCTACCCTGTAATACAGATACGTGTTTCCTCCTACATTATTAAAACTGCATGTGGCAACGCTTTTATAGAAGATTGCAAATAATAGCCTTTTTGTGCTAATGAAATGTTTAATATAGTATTTAGCATTTAGCTTTAGCACTCACCTAATTTAAATATATAATATATGTTATTTCTAACAATTACAGGTATTAATGTAAATATTGGTGTTAGGGAAAAAGAACTCTAAAGTTAACTATTTAAGCCATTACCAATGTTGTTATTTTGTCAGCTTTTAGTTCCCCATCATACTATAGGTATGGGGAACTTAGGTAATCGTGAAAATTTTCGACCTCGGTTTTTTAACTTTTTTACACGTTTTCAGTCGTGAGGAATCCGAAAATGACAAAATTTCTATGGTGTCTGTCTGTAGGGTGTCTGTTAGTCTGTTAGTCTGTTAGTATGTTAGTCTGTTAGTGTGTAAGTCCGTTAGTTTGTTAGTCTGTGTACACGATATCTCAAGAACAAATTTTCGCAGAGAGGTCAGATCAGTTTTAAAATATTACTTTCGACAATGGCAAGAACCCTATTTATTTGCAACATTCGAATTTAAAACCTTCGTAAGTTATTAGAAATTTACGATTTTCTTTACATGGGAGAATAGGACAAAAATTCACTTAAACGTGCATTAAATGAAATTTTTTACTGTAAAAATGTCAGACCAGTTTTAAAATATCAGTTTTGATGCCGGAAGGAACATCAGTAACTATAAATATGCTACTTTGAAAATTTCGCAAGTTATTGGAAATTTACGAATTTCTTAACATATAGGGCAAAATTTCACCTAAACGTCAATTTTGAGAGATATTTTCATCGTAAAGATGTCAGACTACTTTTGAAATATTATTTAGGACACTGGTATGAATATTAATGACTATGAATTTTCCAATATAAAAATTTCGTAAGTTATTGGAAATTTACGAATTTCTTAACATGGTAGCATAGAGCAAAATTTCACATAAACGTCAATCTTGAGGGATATTTTCATCGTAAAGATGTCAAACCACTTTCGAAATATTATTTAGGATACTGGCATGAATATCATAGACTATGATTTTTCCAATTTAAAAAAATTCGTAAGTTATTTGGAATTTACGATTTACTTAACATGCCAAAATAAGGTAAAATTGAGCATAAACTTTCATTTTGAGGATCATAAATACATTAGACAACTTCAAAATTACATTTATGATATTTGTTTGAACATGATTGAATAGAAATATTCTAATAGGAAAATTTCGTAAATTATTCGTAATTTACGATTTTACCAACATAGCGAAATTGTAAATTTTTCATATAAATATGAATTTTGAGGATTATTGCATTGGAAATAGTAGGATGAAAACTAAACAACGGAATTGACCCTGATAAAATAAATTAATAGATTAGAATAAGATAAATATATCGAAGTGAACGTTGGATAGCCTATTAGGCGGGGTTTTCATTCTGTCACTGTATCAAGCTTTGGTCATATTCATTTCTTTTAACATGATTATGATATGTCTCGCACTAGAAATTTATGAGAACATAAATATGATGGGGAACTGAGCAGAGTCCACCTATGCCAACTAGTTTTGTGACATGCTCGGCACATTGAAAAAAAAAAACCACTGGAACTGGACAAAATATAATCCGTTGAATTGTATATATTCAGTGCATAAAATTATCATGTTAAAGTAACAAGTTGTGCTTTATTAAAATAATTAGAAGAAAAAAAAAAAAAAAAACTTTTTATATACCATGTTTTAAATTTTCTGATAAATCATAGAGCTCTTATCAATGTGCATAAAATTTTTAAAGTGATAATGACGTCCATTTTTGTGAGATGCATAATTTAACTTTTTATAATTTTTTAACGTTCATGTTCAATTAAATGTGAATTTTTATGTCGAAAGAAAATGAACTCGTAATTTTTTTTTGGCAACAATTAAATTATAGCTAATATTTTAATGGCTATTTTAACGCTATTAGGATGTTATTATTTTCATATTTTAATTAATTATAAAAAAAACTAATAAAAAATTCGAAAATCGGACTTCAAAGTATTGTGTTGTCACCGGGTTCTGAGCTACTGTGAAAGTTTCAAATGTCTAGGTGGTAGGGAAGTTAGTTAAAATTCGATTGCAAGATTTGTACCGGACAAACAAACATACAAACAAACAAGAATAGAGCATTTCCTCGTGACGTCTGATGGTTGGCAAAAAAGCTCGCTCGACTTTCCCGCGCCCCGCCCACCGTTGATTTTTCGTTGGTAATCCGCCATCGATATGCTTTTCCCAAGCCTTTTTGCCAACCACTCATAAAAGTTGAGATGTTTGTTTACAAACAAGGAACTGCCCTATAGAAGTTAATAAAAGCATGGTAAAAAGTAAAATCAAAATAGGATTTTTTTTTTTTTTTTTTTTTTTTTTTTTCCAAAAAGTTACGCCAAAATAAATAAAATGTCATCGCACTCTTGGCGATAAAAATTTAAAAGGCGTCATGAAGGTTCATTAATAAAACTGTACTGACTACGGAAGTATGAAAAACTGGGTCGTGAACCACGAATTTTGTTTTGAAGCTTTTCTTTGAATGATTCTGTTTCACTATTGCAAAATATTTATTTGGTTATAATAATAATTTGGCTTCTGGTAAACTAAAATTTGAATTAGGTGGTGAAATTGGTGTAATATCTATGAGTTTCAAATTTTAAAGTTAAATTAGAAAAGAAATAATGCGCGATATATATATATATATATATATATATATATTATTTTTCTCTTTTTTCTCAATATAATAAATACTTACAATTTTATATTCGAAATTTGGAATATATAAAAAAGCAACATTTCAAAAATATTTTCAAAAATGTAGAAAATTCAGCCGGTGGTTTCTAGTTTCCGGATATTCTTTAAAAAACCTGTTAGACACGCGATTTTTAAAAAATAATGTGTGAAACAACCACACGATTTCCATTACACTGTAAAAAATTTCTGTAAATTTAATGTAAATATTTATCCAGAGTCTCTGTAAATTTACAGTAATTCTTAGGTAAAAGTGACTAATCGAGATTCTCAATCTTTATTCTGTATTTTTACCTATTTTTATTATTTATTTTTACTTTCTTCTATATGTAATATAGAGAAAGTATTGGATTCGCGAAAATTTTCGACCTCCGTTTTTTGACGGATCTACACGTTTTGGGATGTCCTGAACACGAATTGATAGTTTTTAAAAAATGTCTGTCTGTGTGTCTGTCTGTCTGTATCATTTTTTTGTGGACGCTGTATCTCACGAACCAATGAATGAAATTTAACCAAACTTGGTATTTAGTTGCACCCTGACATGAACTGGTGCCCATTAGATTTGGGGATCAATCGCTCAACAGGTGGCGCTGTGATCGCATTTTATAGGACAAAATTCCGTATAAATGGGCATAATGAGAGTTATTTTAAACTTGTGATTGTAAAATTAATATGAATTATTGATAATAGTAGTAGTTAACTAGGAAAAAAAATGTGTGCATGGGGGGGCATCGGTTCCCCCCCTGGGGGGGAAGTACCCCCCCCCCCCCAGGGGGGTTAAATTTTGAAGATGGGTATCATTCGAAAGATCTCGTCAATACCTTTAAAACGAATGGTTGAACCATAAATCTGTGATAATTTAAAACAAAGTTATCGATTTTTTTTACTTTTAACAAAAAAAAAACTTAGAAAAAAAAATCGTTTTTTTTTTTTTTTTTTTTTTTTTTTAATATTGTTACTGATTGAATATGTATAGGAAAATATAGAAGAAAGTCTTGTGGTGGCCACAACATACTAGTTTACCATGTTTTTATTAACTTGTATGTTTGTTTGTTTGTCCAGTACAAATCTTGCAATCGAATTTTAACTAACTTCCCTATTAGCTAGACATTTGAAACTTTCACAGTAGCTCAGAACCCGGCGACACCACGATACCTCGAAATCCGATTTTCGAATTTTTGATTAGTTTTCCTATAATTAATTAAAATATGATAATAATAAGCGTTAAAATAGCCATTAAAATATTAGCTATAGTTTAATTGTTGCTAAAAAAAATTTAAAAAAATTACGAATTCATTTTCTTTCGACATCAAAATAAATACATTAAATTAAACGTGAACTTTAAAAAATTATAAAAAGTTAAATTACATGCATCTCACAAAAATTGACATCATTATCACTTTAAAAATTTTGTGTACATTGATAAGAGCTCTATGATTCATCAGAAAATTTAAAACATGGTACATAAAACGTTTTTTTTTTTTTTTTTTTTTTTTTTTTAAATCTTATAATTATTTTTTAATTAAAATTAAAAATGACTGTTTTTACTTTAGAAAAAGCATTCCAAGTCCGAAATGTGTTCTCACCACTAATTAATTAAATTAGTATTAGTCATTAACATGAACGTATAATATAAGTTTTTAACATCTCCGTTTATATTTCTCTGTAATTTTACGTAAGACTTAAGATAATACATTACACAGAGTTTTCTGTTGGAATTTTTAACAGTGTGCCCACCATTACGCGTATTATATGCATTTTTTGGAGATAATGTGATAAGAAGACATAAAACTGACCCAAAGAAGTAGAAACCTAACATTTTTTCGGTAAGAGAAACTTGATACACGTGTAAAGACATGTAAAATAGGGTTTACATCGCGAGTTAAAAAACAAGAAGAAAGTATTGGTGGAGTCATTATTTGAAATACCAATTTTTGAGATCTAAAACTTGTCTATCTAAGCTGGGTGACTGTTAATTTTTCTGTAATAACCACGTATTACATGAGAAAGGATATCTAAAATGGATTTATGTAACAATTTTCAAGAAAATCGTTAGAACCGTTTTTGAGATACCAACTTTTACCAAAACTTGGAATACTCAATTATTGACCGGAAAACAATAATTACATACAAAAGGATATTTAAAAGGGAGTTAATAGGGTGAGTTTGAAAAAAATCCGTGCAGCCCGTTTTTAAAGAAACGCTCTTGCGAGATCTGAAATTGAGCTATTTATACAGGACGCGTGTCAATTTTCCTGAACTAACCAACTATATCATTCGAAAAGACAATTAATAGAGTGTTTTATATAACAACTTTGAAGAAAATAGTTTGAACCGTTTTTGAGATACGGACTTACTTCCGGTCCCACTTCCGGTTTCCGACGTTCCTCTTCCGGTTTTCCAATTTTGACCAAAATTTGGTAAATTCATCTGTACACTATACTTGTCTCATTTCTGATATTTCGTAGTTCTATCTTTGTTAGTTTCAAAGATATGATAGCCAGAAGATTCCACACATACATACATACATACATACATACACACAAACACACTGACAAATTACTAAAAACTACTTTTTTGGATTCAGTGGACCTTAAAACACCTATATCAGGGAAAAACTTGATATCGAATTTTTGGACCAAATACAATACTTCCATTGCCTACGGTAGTAGGGTAATGGGGTAAAACTAATGCACCGATCTAAATGAAATTTTGCAGGCTTCTTCAAAATATTATTGAGTAGTTCTTAAAGAAAAGATTATTATTAATATTATTATTATTTTCAGAGTTGTATGCATAAACATTACAATTTTCGTTACATTTCATCCCTTCGATAACCTTGTAAAATTAGTTGCGATCGAAAAAAAAATAAAGAAAATCCTTTGCTCAAATACCAATCAATTTTATTTTAAAGAAATGTGTAAAATTTCAAATCAAATCAGTGTATTAGTTTTTTGAGGAACCATGTCCACACTGAGAAAAAAAATATATACCTCCTTCATCTGGGATGTATAAATGATCATTTTCTAAATCCCTTAACTAGAAATATTGATTTCCGAGCTATGCGCATAAGGCACGCCCATAAACTGAATAGACGAAAGGATCGATAATTTCTAGTCTACACATTTCTAGAGGGTGAAACAATATTCTGAATCTTTGTATTGAGAGAAATTCTCGCCTGATTTTCTAGAATTGGATAATAAACCAAGATTATAGTTGCTGAAACCCGCCTGTCGTATTCACATTTATTTTCAGAGATTTTTAAATAACTTTGCTCTCGAGAATACAGGCAAATGCTCTAGAATTCTAATAGGGGTTTCTAGAACTCACTTTCAAAGGGGACTAGAATTTATAAGGAAGACATGGAACTATTTTTTCTAGAGCCACAATTTAGATTCTAGATGTCAGTTACAGAATTTTTTCTCAGAGTACCACTTTTCTGAAGGCTGTCCGGAAACCAAGACCTACACTGTAAAAAATAGGTTCTTAAAAATAAGTATATATTGTTTCAAAGTAGCTCCGAAACAATATATACTTAAATTTGAAAACCCGTGTATTCATTTTTGAGTACGTTGGCATGTCAAATATGGGGATATTGGGATTCTTATTGGTCAACCCCATTTTTGAGCATGTCAATATACTCAAAAATGAGTACATGGGTTTTCAAATTTAAGTATATATTGTTTCGGGACTATTTTGAGACAATATATACGTATTTTTAAGAACCTATTTTTTACAGTGTACCGACTGAATTTTCCAAAATTTTTAATGAAAATTTTATAAAATATTCTTTAAACATTTCTGTTTTATAGGCTCAAAATTGTTAATATCCTTTAATTATTATAGCAAAAAAAGAAAGACAGAGAACATGCTTTTTTTTTATTTATTTTTTTTTTTTTTTAGTTTTCGAAACCCATATAGTCTATTAAGGAAAATCGTGACTGCCGTAGCCATACACTATTTCAAACCCGTTATTTCCCACAAAGAAAAAGCCTTTTCTCTGGCTTATCTTATCCTTCCCGCATTAATTAATCGGTCAGAGATCGGACTCCATTAACCTTCTCGATGTCCAGAAAATTGTTGACCCGTTTTCTTTACACATGGAGAGAAAAAAAAAGTAACAGAGATTGTTGTAGTCGATTAAGTAATATGAGGTGTGTGGATAACAGTTGCATGTATTTGTGTCACATAAAACTCTGCCTCATGTATTCGAGTATACAATAAGAACTTTGTTCTTTCATGTATATACAGGATACAAAATGTTGTTATAAGATAGCCTTTTTTGTTTCTTTTTTATCTCCATGCGTTTATGAAAAGGAACGTACTTCTTGTAACAAAAATGTTTTAACCCTTTAAACGTTTATTGGTTTCTTGCGGGATCAAAACATTTAATATTTTTTACGCAGCAGTTTTCCAACATTTATTTTCCTCGGTTAATCGATTTTTAACTCTATCTAAAAAGTGTATAAAATCGAGTTTGTGGAAGAAGTGTCAGAAGTATTTATAAAATGCGTCTATCTCGCTTTAATCTCATTGGATGGTACATGCAGCTGTTTATGTTATCGTTGTTAAGAAACAGCGACAGCATTTCTTTTGTAACTGGTATTTTTCGTGATTTTCACATGTATTATGTCTAATTTACATATCATTTCAAGAATACACCATCAATCTTAATATATATATATATATATATATATATATATATATATATATATATATATATATATAAAACATAAATATTTTTTTATACTTTTGTTTTTAAGGTTTTGGCCCTTTTTTCGACTTCTATATACCAATGGTACACTAAAGTGACACCCCAGTATATCATCGTTAAATGCTAGAATGAGGTGACATGTATAATTTTTATTGCTATGGGGAGAGTGGGGATGAATGGGACATTTTTCATGTTTTTATTGATAACGTTGGAAATATGTAATTCAGAATTTTGTTACATGTCTCATAAGTACACTTCAGTAATCAGTTACACATAAACATACTAACTTTAATAAAAAGTTATCATTTTTAATTAATAATATATATTTTTTTTTTACATGCATGTGCATTGTGCCACTCATCCCCACCTATGGGGATGAATGGGACAGGACTAGAATTAACCAAAGAAAAGAAAACAAAATAGAAAGTAAATAAATTTTTAAAGTTAAATTGGTTTATGTGATTTTATTACACACTATGAATTTACTGAAATTAACATAAACTGATGTATTGACTAAAATTAACATCAAAAAGCAAAAGTGCTTTGGTTCGCATAGTTCCTAGTGCTCTAGGCTTTGGTAATTTAATCTAATAAGACCTAATCTAAAAATAAATAAAGAAATAAGACACTAGAAAGAGATAAATCATTATAATAGAGTACAAATTATCTAGATAAATTTTGTTTCCGACTGATCGGGAAAATCAACATTATATTCTGTTTTCATTAGTAATCACCAGGATTTATTTAATTACCTTAATTGGAATTGTGATTTTAATTCAATTATTATTAGTTTATTTTATTTATTTTTTTTAATTGTTGATTTAAATTGCATTGAATATTCTAACTTGTAATTTTTTAATCATAATTATTATACACAAAAATCAGAACAATTAATTTCAATTTTTTTTTTTTAAGTCCACAAAATTAAGAATCCTGATAATCAATATGGCTAATGTACGTTTTAATATAATTTTTGTGTAAAATTTTAAATTAGCACATAGTGGGGAGTGTCCCATTCATCCCCATTTAAACTGTCCCATTCATCCTAACCGTCACATGATCATATAAAACAGGAAATAGGCTTAATGAACAACCGTCAATATTCTTCTTGAATATCATAAACACAATAAAATATTATGCCTTTTCACCCTATAAGAGTTATATTAACTTTAAGCAAATAGTTAATGTCTTAACTACTACCTAATTGAATCAGCAAAAACTGACTTCGCCAGCTGAAAAAGACACTTTAATTTTTTTCTGCCCTTCTATGGATAGCACAATTCTGAAAAACTACACTTAATGAGTGATCTCAGTGCTGCCATATATCAGAAAAAATGTCAAGTTTCTGGTGATTACAAAACATAAAAAATCTAGCTATTGTCCCATACGTCCTGCGTCCCATTCAACCCCCACTCTCCCCTATATCTTTAAAAATTACTCTTAAGAAACTAAAAAGAGGGATTTCAAATATATATTTTGTCTATTTTTTATAATTCAGTAAATAAAGGTTAAACCTTTGTTGTTTTTCCCCATTCAAGAATTCAAGAACATTGACATTACTCTGAAATTTAACAAATGAATATTCATATAAAGCCCTATGCAAAAGCCCTTTTAAATCTCTAATAGGCGCGAGAGTAAACTACATAGTTTCATCTATGTAACACAAACCCTTCAACAAAATAAAATTATCTTCTCTTAAAGATCCCATTCCTACTCGAAACCGTTCTGACATTTATTTAATCCCGTGTTCGTCGTGCAATTTAGGTTATATTGGTCAAACTAGAAGGCGTTTGCAATATAGAATAAATAAGCACCGCCAGAATGTTTGTAATGAAGAGGTCTCCAAATCTTCTATTGCTTACCACTGCTGGGCTCTTGGTCATCGTTTTGATTTTTGGTCATCGTTTTGATTTTTGGTCATCGTTTTGACTCTACAATTCGAAATATCCCGTTCAACTCGAAATATTGAAGTACTATGATATTTGTTGAAGATTCTATTTTTAAACACTAATAAATTTGGAGTGATTCTACTCGACATTCTGAACATAAAGAAAATATTAGTTGTTTAAATAAATTAATGTAAAAGACACCCTTAAATAAACAAGAGAGAAGATTAAAATTATTTTTCTCCCAAATAGCATTTTTAACACTGTTGCACTTCCAGTAATTTGAGGCTATAAGGTCGTAATGAAAAAGAATGTTCGTTGTGTCCCTGTAAAAACTTATAAGTACTAGATCCATCAAAATCAATACAGTTTGTGCGTCTTTGACCTATAACATGTATATAAATTTTTACCACAATCGAATAATAACGCATTTAGACATTATCACACTTTAAATAATTTAAGTCTATAGTTCTATAATCTATATATTTCTCTAACTTGGACCAGTTCCAATTATATTTTGTTAAAACGATACGATAGTGATGTAATTAATAAAATACGTTAGGATAAAAAATAATATTAATAAATGGATAATATTTAAGCACGCGGACTCAGCTGAATGATCTAAAAAGAAAAAAAAAATGACGATATTTGTCTGATGAGATTATTTTATGGAAAAATGTATTTTTAAATGTTACATTTTCAGAATCTTTGCAAGCGCCATTTTAAATATAAAAATACTTTAAAGACAGATTATGAATTATTACCATAAATTGAATAAAAAACACAATCATGTAAAGGGTAATCAGTAAATTAATTAGTTAAAAAAAAAAAGGACTGTGCCAAAATTAATAAATAAAAGTTATCGCCAACATGGCGAGATGAATTTAGCAGTTGTCGCCATAGGGATCCTATACTAAATCTGTACTGCTGAGGAAGTGTGAAAACAGGGTTATCAACCATGAATTTTATTTTTAAATCTTTCTTTGAATGATTTTGGTTTCACTGTTGCACAATGTTAATTTAGTTCTAATAATAAGTTGGCTACGTGTAAAGTAAAATTTTAATTTGTTGGAGAAATTGCTATAATATTTATCAGTTTCTAATTTTATAGGTAAATAAGAAAATTGTGCGGAAATTCGCACGGGTTCGCTAGTGATAAAAATTTTTTATTTCTGTTCTGGTTAAAAAAAAAAAAAAAAAAACTATAAATGCTAGATTTACCGAAATCTATACAATTCGTCCTACGATGACCTATAACATACATACCAACTTTCAGCTCATTCGAACAAAGCATTTAGACGCTTTTGTCCTCGCCGACGCACGTACACACATAACCGTAAAAATGGCAGAAAAAGAACTCAAGGCACCTCAAAGTGTGCAGATATTCTTCGACCACATTTGATGAAACCATGGAAGTATCTGCGCAAGCGCTAACTCAACGAGTCCAATGCTGAAATAGGGGTGACAGTCAACTGACTCGGAGCAAATGAGCAATAACAGAGCACGGAATTGCTGGATGTTTTCCAAATTTTAAGCTGGCATCCCTCCAACATTTTGGACGCGTCCTCACTACTAGTTTTAGTATGTGTGGCTGCATTGTACATTATAATCTCAAAATCGAATTCGTGCCATGATTACAATACTTTCTTCACATATGTATGCTTGGAGGGAAAAAAAGTAATTTTCAGGAATTATATTATCTATTTACTGAAACGTCCAATTTCATATTTACCATTAATTATCCATTTTCAAAACTTCACTAATAACCTATTTCGTCTTTCATCCAATATATTAAGTATACAAGTTCATATATTTAAATATGTTAACATCGTGTTAAACGACTTTGAACTTGACAGTTCAAGTTCGGAAAAATCCACTGATCTCATCACTGACCTCAGTGAAGTAATTTATTCTTCACTAGCCTATCTTTTAAGGAAGGACAGAAAGAAAAAAGAAAATAATAATACCTCTGGCCCAAATCAAAGGGATTTCCTAGTTATGTAAGCATAACATATGCAAAAGTGATATAGACATTGTTTAGAATGGTTTGGAAGTATTTTCTCTAGATTTATTTTGAAGTATTGGTTTTCGACTTTTTCACTTGACTTGGAACGAAGTTTCTCCTTTTCTGAAAATATTTTTCTGTGGATGATCGGTAATGTAACACTTCAGTGATATGATAAATGAACCGTACCCAAAGTAAGTTCATTTTCTTGTTTTTTTTTTTAGTTGTCTAAACCTTGTTAAATCGTTGTGTAAGAAAATCTATGCTCTGTAAAAATTACATCATGCACTAAAAATAAAATTCTGTAAATTTACTTAAATGTTTATCTAAAATATCTGTAAATTTGCAATAATTTTCATTTTAAAGTTTAATCAGTGTAATCCTTTCTACTATAAACTACTATTTCTTTCCGATAAATACTATAATTGGAAAAAAAAAAAAAAAAAAAAATGAAAAGTACAAAGTTGTTATACTATAAAAAAATATACATAAACACAACTATCATAAATAAGTTTTTAAATTTAAAATTTTGTATATATATATATATTACTGCATTACGATTTGATTTTTTATAATAATAATAATAATAAAGATTTCGTCTTAAAATAAATGAATTAAATAAATGAAAAATAAATAGCGTAATAACCGTTGCTAAGATATGCAGACGATTGAAACGAAAGAATAACATTTATAAAAATTAAACCTAAAAGCAATAATTTATAATCGGAAAAAAATTAATTTAAAAAGTTCAAATTCGAAATTTGAAAAAAAAAAAAAAAAAAAAAGAAAAGAAAACTCGATGAGGTGCACACCTGCAGGGTCTCAGGTACCCATCTGCCAAGTTTTGTAGCTCGGCGATCAGTAGTGTCAGCACCAGAGCAGAGCGCAGACAGACACATGCACACAGACACTTCTCTTTATTTATATAGATTAAACAAACTATATTTTAAGAAATATTGTTTTCAATTTTAATGGCATTCGTCACTTTGTAAACACTAAAAATTTTGTGTCTTTGAGTAAAAAAAAAATCTGTGCATCAATGAGTTAAATGTTTTATTTCTCAACAAAAATAACTAGTATGTTATGGCCACCACAAGACTTTCTTCTATATTTTTCTATACATATTCACTCAGTAACAATATTAAAAAAAAAAAAAAAAAAAAAAAAAAAAATTTTTTTTTTTTTTTTTTAAGTGTTTTTTTTTTTTTTTTTTTTTTGTTGTTGTTAAAAGTAATAAATATCGATAACTTTGTTTTAAATTATCACAGATTTATAGTTCAACCATTCGTTTTAAAGGTATTGACGAGATCTTTCGAAAGATACCCACCTTGAAAATTTACCCCCCAGGGGGGAAGCGATGCCCCCACATGCACAGAATTTTTTTCCTAGTTAACTACTACTATTATCAGTAATTCATATTAATTTTACAGTAACAAGTTAAAAATAGCTCTCATTATGCACATTTAAACGAAATTATGTCCTATACTGCCATGTTAAAAGTTTACAAAAATTGCGATCACTGCGCCACCTGTTGAGCGATGGATCCCCAAATCTAATCAGCACCAGTTTATGTCAGGGTGCAACAAAATACCAAGTTTGGTTAAATTCCATTCATTGGTTCTTGAGATACAGCGTCCTCAAAAAAGTGATACAGACAGACAGACAGACATTTTCTAAAAACTATCAATTCGTGTTCAGGACATCCCAAAACGTGTAAATCCCTTAAAAAACGGAGGTCGAAAATGTTCACGAATCCAATACTTATATATAGAAGAAAGTAATTATATACAAGAAAGTAAAAATATGGAGTGACTTTACCCGACTTTCCGAACATTAAGTAATCAGAGATTGTAAAACTAAATTAAAGTGAGAAAAGTCGTTAAATGAAAAAAGGAAGAAAAAATTATAATTGGGTGTTTAAGTATTTTTATCCATGTAGTACGCTGTTTAATTTAAACTATTGCACTTCAAATAATTTGAGTCCATAAATCATATTGATAAAGAAATTTTCGTTGTGTTCCTGCAAAATCTATAAGTGCTGGATTCACCAAAATCTATACAGTTTGTGCGATTGTGACCTATAACAGGTATATAAATTTTCAACTCAATCGGATAAGGCATTTAGATGCTAATGTACTTTAAATACTTTGAGCCCATAAGTCAAAATAATAAAGAATTTTTCTTTACGTCCCTGTAAAAAAACTATGATTGTGAGATTCACCAAAATCAATAGGGTTCATGCTAAGGAGACCTATAACATATGTATATCAACTTTCAGCTCATTTGAACAAAACGTTTAGACGCTATCGTGTTTACTCACACGCATACACAAACACACACGTATACACACACACATAATACATCCCCCTAAAAATAGTAAAAATCTGGAGTGACTCCACTCGACTTTCCGAACATTGAGTAAATAACAGTTTTGTAGATAAAGTAAAGAAAGAGGAGTTGTTGAACAAACAAAAGAGAAAAAAACATAATAGAGTGTTTGAGTATTTTTCTCCCTATAGTGCACGATGTTTTATTTAACGCTACTGAACTTTGAGCCCATAGATCATAATGATAAAGATTTTTTCGCTGTGTCCCTGTAAAGTCCTATAAATGCTAGATTCACCAAAATGCTTATAGTTAGTGCAACAGCGATTTATAATATTCATATAAATTTTTAGCTCAATTGAATAAGGCGTTTAGATGCTATCGCACTTTTAAAAATTTGGTCCCATAAGCCATAATGATAAAGAATTTTTCTTTGTGTCCCTGTAAAGAAACTGTAAGTGCTAAATTCACCAAAATCTATACAGTTGGTGGAACTGTGACCTATAACATGTGTAAAAATATTTTGCTCAAATTAATAAGGCATTTAAACGCTATCACACTTTTAAAAATTTGGCCCCATAGGCCATAATGATAAAGAAGTTTTCTTTGTGTCCCTGTAAAAAAAAACTATAAGTACTACATTCTCCACGATCTATACATGATTGCGTATCTGTGACCTATAATATGTGTATTAATGTTTTGCTCAATTGAATAAGGCGTTTAGATGCTATCGCACTTTTAAGATTTTGGTCCCATAGGCCATAATGATAAAGAATTTTTCTTTGTGTCCGTGTAATAACACTATAAGTGCTAGATTCATCAAAATCAATAGAATTTGTGCTACGGTGACTTGCAACATGCGTACCAACTTACAGCTCATTCGAGGAAAGCGTTTAGACGCTAGCGTGTTCACTCACACACACACATACACACACACATACATACATCATCGTAAAAATAGTGTAAACGGACTCAGAGGACCTCGAAACGTATAGAAACATCCAAATCTCGAATTCGGATTTTTGACATGATTACAATACTTTCCTCACTATAGTGTTCGGAATGTAAAAATGAAATAAAGAGCACCTCAAAACGTATAGATGCATCAAAAATCTCAAAGTCGAATTGTTGTCATGGCTACAATTCTTTCCTTACACACATATGTTCGGAGTGTAAAAATGAATGTTTGGGAAATAAAGAAAAATATAAATTAATTAATTAAAAAAAAGAAAGAAAGAAGCTTCGGATTTTTTTATATATATATATAGATAGATAACTAATATAATCCTTCAAATAACTAATTAAAAAATATATTATTCTTCATAACGTACTATATATAAAATACATTTTTTAACACCTCTGTTTGTTTTCCCCTCTAATTTTAGTTAGTTCACTAAAGTTTACAAAGTAGTTCACTTAAAATAAATGATTTTTAATTCTTTTCCTATTCAAATTTTTAATATTCTGAAAAACTACTCTAAATTGTTTAATTTAACTCGTATGTATAAAAGTGCAAGGAAAGTAAATAGATTGCAAAAAATCATAGATATAGTAAAATATATATAGATCTATCATCCCCATGTTATCGAGCAAAAACTTTTGATACCGAAAAAAAGTTCTAAAATCAGCCATTAGAGAGTATTGAAAAAAAGAAAGAATAAAAAGAAAAATGAATTTGAAACTGTATCTGGAGTTTTTCATTCGCCTTTAGTAAATAAATTATTCATAAATTTTATTAACTAAATTATCCGTGTGTATTCCTGTGTGTGATTTACTCGGGGAAAGGCAGCCATTAGAGTGACTTTTCCCGAAAAAAAAGGTATCACTTTTTCCCACTCGCTGATCAATCTATGTCTTATTACTATATCTATGCGAAAAATACGTGCTTTATAAATTTTATGCCAATGTGTTTTATAAATTTTAATGACAAACGTTTTAATTAATTATTTATAGAAGCGTATTATTGATTTATCTATCTACCTATATATATTTTCGGAAGTAGAAATATTAATTTTTAGTTTTTATTCAAAAACAAAGCACTTAAACAGTAAAACATACAGTAATAATCTGGTGTGTCACTCACTCGACTTTCTCTTACCTTGAAATTTAATACTATAAATACAGGTTGGAGACTAAGAGGTAAGATAACGAGTTCTGTTATGTAAAACTATGATAAAACAATTCAAATTAGGCTTCGGGAGAGTTTTACATGATAATTAGCTCTGTGTGAGGGGGGCTACTGCCCCCATCAACCCCCTGTTTCATTACATTTATATAGAATTTTAATCTGCTATTAAAATTAAGAGTTCACTTACAATTATTCAGACAACTTTCATACGCAAAATTTCTTGAAACTTATCAGTCTTGATCAAACTTTACCAGCAACAAACTTATTTTAATTTGAAAATACAACTTTTGGATCTTCTGAAATTATTCGATACTAAGTTACTCTAAGAGACACAGACAAAGATTAAACGTTAAAAACGTAACTTCGGTAATCAGGAAGCCTCAAAACGTGTAAATAATTATAATAATAATAATAATAATAATAATAATAATAATAATAATAAAGTGACAAATATTTAGCTTAAAAACAAACTTTATTTATCATATATCTATGAGGAATTCATTTCAATTTCTGAGCAGCTTCCCTGGACATGGTAAAATATTATAGAAAAGCACATCCACTAACAACAAAAAAGAATGTTATCGCTTAAATATTTGCAGCCCTGTATTTCTTTTGAATATTATGTACAGACTACATGGTGCACCTAAATATAATCCTATAGTAATAATACACGGCACAACATGAAATACACATCCATCAATTTTCAGCTATTGTCGCACTATAATCTAGTACTTTTGTGTAGCCCTGTAAATGAATAGTGAATGATTTCCTTACCATATTCTACATGAAACATGTTTTTACACATATAAAAAATATATAGTCATTTTATTTGGTTTAATACTGTCTATAGATGCTAAACTCTACTTACCTGCAATTTCCCCCATAGACGCAATGTATTTGAATTATCTTGGGTGTCCCTGTACACGAACCATTTGTTTGATCTCAACGAAAAGCTTAGAGTAGCATCCTCATACGATACACATTTAGATTACTAAGTTTGAACTTTCTGCTATAATTTGTTTTTGAGATATGCTGATAACGGATAGACAAACAGACCATTCGCTAAAAATATGATTTTCGGATTCAGGGAACCTCAAACATGTAAATATAGCAAAAACTCATTTTCGAAAATTTGACCCTAAAACAATAATTTCTCTATTTTATGGGTAAGATAAAGTAAAAATTGATAATATTTATTTTTAAAAAATGAGTTTGACCACGATAATATAGGGAACGTTCTAAAATTGTAATAAGGGCTTCTTGAACTCTCTAGCAAAGGGATTTAGAATTAATAAAGATGACATGAAACTGTTTTTACTAGAGACACAATTTTCTAGATGTCAGTAGCAGATATTTTTTTTTTTTTTTTTAAGTACGACAGGACCATTTTTTTTCCATCTGGTATTTAGCGTAGTTACCAATTTATCCGCAATTGTAATTAAATGCTCGCCCTCTGGTGGGCTAAGGTGAAATTACAATTAACATGAATAGCTTTCGGCTTTCGTCGAGACGCCATTGCTTGCCGATGTTTAGTTTCACATACATTTATTGAATAAAAATAAATAAAATAAATAAATCCTGTAAAAAAGATAACACATACTGTTTTATACTACAGTGTAACTCCAAAAGATCAACAAATCCAGAATTATGCTTCCATTTATTTCCAAATAACAAATTTAAAATTTCAGTTGCTTCGGCTAATGGAAGTAAAGAATTAATCAGATGATTTGAAACTAATATTTGTTCAGCTTCAGTTAAAAACCTACTTCCGATCGAACTTCGAATAAACTGAAATATTTTTTCCAAAAGCAATCCATTTTCCATGATGTAATGGCAGAGAAATTATGGCACGAATATTAAGTAGCAACACAAATAGAACAAGAATAAATACACGTGGCTATTATATTTAGTAATAACAAAAGCTGAAAAAGCGCCACCTATCGATCATTACAAACGCGGATAGTGTTCCACTTCAAAAATGCCTGCCACTATCCAATTTTAACCATTTAATTTCTTACTCTGTCTTAAAATATTTTGTGAAATCGTTAAAAAATTTGTATATACATACAGTTGGCAAAAAAAGTATTAGAACAGTAGGAAATTTAAAGTTTTCAAGGTATTAAAATGAAACATTTGCCTCATAGTATTTATATTATGTAACACTTTTATATAATTACTACATGGAGTAAGAAACAAATATTTAGAAGCAATAGGATTTAAAAAATTAAAAGAAAAGAAAATTTGCATTGCAAAAAAAGTATTAGAACATCAAACTTCAATGTTGAATCATACATAAAATAAAATAACTAAAAATTCAAACATGATACTAATACTTGGTATGTAGTCCTTTAGCTAAAATTACTGCATTTAGACGTCTTGGCATAGATTTCACCAAATCTTTCGTGATGTTTGATGGCATGTTGGTCCAGGCATCTTGCAAAGCTTTCTTTAAACTTGCTTTACTTGTTGTTGGGCATTTCCTTACATTTTCATCCAATAAATGCCACAAATGTTCTATAGGATTCAGGTCTGGGGACTGTGGGGGAATTACCAATCTTCGGGGAGCATTATATAATAGCCATTCTTTGGTTTTGTTGGCAGTATGTTTGGGGTCTTGATCTTATTGAAAAATGAATGTCTTCTCTAACCCTAATTTCTTTGCACTATCTTTCAAGTTATCTCTTAACACATCAATATATGACAAAGCTGTCATTTTATCATCAATAAACTAGAGATTACCAACTCCATTGTAAGCCATACAGCCCCAGACCATGACATTCCCTCCTCCATACTTTACAGTTTTCTGTACATTTTGAGCCTGGAAAGCAGCTACCTTCCTTCGCCAAACTGTGAGCACGTGTTCAGGTTTGAAAATTTCAAATTTACTCTCGTCGGAGAAAATAACATTTTTCCAGAAGTCTAAAGATTTATTTTTATAATTTTTGGCAAACTCTAGGCGTTTTTTCTGTTGATTTCTGAAATAAAGGGTTTTTTCCTTGGCCGTCTTCCTTTTATACCAGCATTATGCAATACATTTCTAACTGTTTGAGGTGTTACAACCTTTCCTGATATTGATTCAATATTTGCGGCCAACATCCTTGCACTTCCTGTTGGAGATTGTAGGGCATCTTTAACCACTTGTCGTCTTTCTCTGACAGTCAGCTTGCTTGGTCTCCCTGATCTTGGCCTATTATCCACAGCCCCAGTTTCTTTTTTCTTTTTCAGAATGTTGTGAATTGCGCAAAGTGAAACATTCAACTTACTGGAAATTTCTCGAAATGTTTTGCCACTATGGTGCAGGTGAACGATTTGTGCTCTCTTCGCAAGCAAAATCTCTTTTCTTTTAGGTGACATGGCAGGAAAAGTCCACGTAAACTGAATTTTCACAAATTAGCAGTGAAAGAGACAAACGCCCTTGACATTGATACGGGTGAACGTAACCTTGAAAGTTTAATAACGTCACCAGCACTGTAATTTGCATGTTTCCGCTTCTGTTCTAATACTTTTTTTGCGATGCAAATTTTTTTATTTTTATTTTAAAAATCTTGTAATTATTTTTAAATTTTATTTTTTATTTAGTTATAATTTTCTAAGAAAATGTTCTCATTTTTAAACTGATTACGCGATTTACTTGAATTTATTACTTGAAAACTACAAATTTCTCATTGTTCTAATACTTTTTTTGCCAACTGTACATCTTTGTTTTTCACTTCCCATCGGTGAGGATCGAACTCACAACCTTCTGGTTCGTAGTTGTGTACTCTGACCACAGAGCCAACGGGTCTCGGCTGGACAGTGCCTGATTATTTAGACTAGTGTTTTCAGATTATAAGTCGTCCTGTCGTACTAAATTAAATTTTGTCATAGACGGAATTTCATAGAGTTTCATCCATAGTTTTTTTTTTTTTTTTTTTTTTTAAGTTCGGTGATGTATAATTTTACATTATTGATTTGTAACTAATATTCAATCAGTTATTCTCTGGTTTATATTGGGGGAAAAAAAAAATCTGCGATTGACATTTAGAAACTAACTAAATTGTGGTTCAAGTAAAAACAGTTCCATGCAATCCTCATAATTTCCATTAGCGAGTTCTAGAAACTATCATTAGAATTCTAGATCATTTTCTCGTATTATCGTGGTCAGATTTATTTAAACCCGTTAGTAGTCGCTAGTTGGTCGATTTGCCGCCCATCCTTCAGTGTTGCCAGATTTCTTTATTCAATAGCCACCAAAAATTTTTAGAAGAAGCATTTGATATAGATAAAACGCGAATAAAATCGAAGGAACGTTGATCACATCACTTCTTAAAATTATTGGTGAGAGTTAAATAAAAAGTGCGCAATCTGTAATAGGTGGCGCTGTCTATAGCGACTACTAACGGGTTAAAAATTTCTACAAATACATTGCAAAACACAAGAGGCGTGTTTTAGTAACTACAATTTTGATTTTTGACACAATTCTAGGAAATCAAATGAGAATTTCTTGCAATACAAAGAATTCGGAATATTCATAATATTGTTTCATCATCTAGAAATTATAGGCTAGTAATTCTCGATCATTTCGTCTATTCAGTTTATTTGTGTACCTTATGTGCAAAACTCGGAAATGTATATTTCTAGTTTAGCGATTCAGGAAATAATTCCTTATTCATTCTAGATGAAAGCTGTATATTTTTTTCCTCAGTGTACTCTCATTTTGATTATACTCTTTAATAGAAGAAAATATTTCATAATTTATAAGTTACTCTAGAGCTACTTTTTTTATTTTTACTTTCTCTTACCCATAGGGTCGAGAAAGTACTGTTTTAGGGTCAAATTTTCGAACGTGAGTTTTTGTTATATTTACGTGTTCTGAGGTCCCCTGAATACGAAAATCATGTTTTTAGCGAATGGTCTGTGTGTCTGTCTGTTATCAGCCTATCTCAAGAACAAATAGTAGCAGTATTCTAAATGTGTATCATATAGGGATGCTACACTAAGCTTTTCGTTGAGATGAAGCAAATGGTTCGTGTACAGGGACACTCAAAAGTATTCAAATACATTACATGTATGGGGGAAATTGCAAATAAGTAGAGTTAAACATCTATAGACTACACTAAACCAAATGAAACGAATATATATATATATATTAATGGAGATAGTCAACTGGGAAAAAATTTTTGTGTATGTAGGAGCCTCGCCTCCCCCCGCCCCCCCTGGGGGAGAAGTCCCCCCGCGAGGGGAGTAAATTTTCATGATAAGTATCTTTCAAAAGAGCTCGCCAATACCTTTAAAACGAATGGTTGAACCATCGATCTGCGATAATTTAAAATAAAATATCGATTTTGTTCATTTTTAACAAAAAAAAAGTCATAAAAGATAATTTGTTTAAATAATAATTTTAATAAATTATTTTTTAAAAACAGAATTATTTTTTAATAACCGAATTAAATTCTATATAAATGTAGGTTTATTAATGAAACGGGGGTTTCAGGGGGCGGTAGCCCCCCTCACACAGAACTAACTATCCTATAAAACTCTTCCGAAGCCTAATTTGAATTGTTTAACACTAGTTTACATAACAGTACTCGTTATCTTACCTCTTAATCTTCAACCTGTATTTATAGTATTAAATTTCAAAGTAAGAGAAAGTCGTGTGAGTGACACACCAGATTATTTAATTAACATTCACTCAATGATTGCCTCAATTATTCTTACTTTTACTATAAACTCCTCGTAATATGTATCAGAATTTATAATTAACGGATGGTTGCTTTTTACTGTATTACGGATTTGTCTTATGCATGTATCAGTACGCATTAATTAAATTAAACTCTCCTTTTTCACTTTCTTGTGGGAAAAATAACCTCCATTATTATTCTTTGCATAAATACATATTTTCAACTTCTATTTGCTCATTCAGAAAACACATGACTTTTAAATTAGTCCTCGTTTTACAAAAATCTATTTATTTAGTAAAGTTTCACTTAGCAAAATTTCGCATTCTATAGCTTCAAAATAAAATATGTATTAAAAAAAAAAAAAAAAAAATAGTAATTAAATAAATAAATCCAATTTTTAAAAATGCGGCATAATTAACAGTCAGGAATTTTCTGAATACAAAACGGAATATAAATATACAGTGAATATAAATATACACATAGAATGTGGACAGGTGACACATTCCCACAGAGTTGCTTTTTTTGCTAGAAATATCTTGCGTGAATTTACACTGTTCGATTACATATCTTGATCAAATTTACCTTTATTTGTGTGAATCAGATAAAAATGAAGATTTAAAAAAATAATAATAATAATCATATTTTAAACAAAAAGAAAAATAAATCTGTATTCTGCAAAGATGAGATTTTTCAGGTATTTTGGGGGATTTAAAATTTCTGACTTCCCGAACATACTTATGTAAGGAAAGTATTGTAATCATGACAAAAATTCGACTGAGATTTTTGGTGCAGTGATGCCAGATGGTCGAAAATTATTTTCCCAAACAGGCCTTCAAATTTCCCCAAATCAGGGGGTTTTTTCGAAAAAATTCCCAACTTGATTTCTACTAAAAAGGGAAAATAAAAAAAATTTCAAAAAGAAAAATATATCAAGCAGATTTAAGTGGATTTAAGCTCAGATTTTTCCCCAAATGAAGGCAATTTTTGAAAAAAAAATCCCAAATACCAATAAAGCTATTGAAAATCCCTGGCCGTAGGGATAAATCATTACGTTGTCAACATTGACAGAAAGTTGAACTCCCCAGATTTGTCCCCAAAAATTTTAGAATTCCCCAAAAATGCCCCCACAAACATTGGTCCCCAAAATTGTCCCCAGAAGCCTCAAAAATCCCCAAAATGGGGACAAAATCCCCATTCTGGCATCACTGTTTTGGTGTACAGTGCGGCCACATATCCTAAAACTAGCAGTGAGGACGCGCCCAAAATGTTGGAGGGATGCCAGCGTGACCGGCAGTTTGAAATTTGGGAAACATCCAGTAATTCCGCGCTCTGTTATTGCTCATTTTCTCTGAGTCAGATGACTGTCACCCCTATTTTAGCATTGGACTCGTTGAGTTAGCAGTTGCGCAGATGCTTCCATGGTTTCATGAAATGTGGTTGAAAAACATCTAGTATGCAGAAAATAGTAATAAAATCACATTTTATGAAATAAGTAATCAATTTAAATACATTATGTTTTACCAAAAAAAAAAAAGTCTTCACATTAAAGCTGACATAAATCACAAAAAAAAAAAGAAAGAAAAAGAAAGAAAGAAAACAGAAAAGAAATCTGGTGTGACTCCACTCGACTTTCAGTCATTTAGTAATTAACGATTATATAAAAGAATTAAAGTTAAAGAAGTCGTTTGAGTACTTTTTTATGTACAGTAGGTTGTATAATTTAATGCTACTGTCCTTCAAATAATTTGAGCCCATAGATTATAATGATAATGAAATTTTCGTTAAGTCCCTGTAAATCTCTATAAGTGTTAGATTCACCACAATCTATACAGTTCGTGCGATGATGACCTATAACTTGTATATAAATTTTTGGCTCATTCGGATGAGGCGTTTAGGCGTTATAGCATTTTAAATAACTTCAATCCATGAGCCATAATGATAAAGAATTTTTTTTTTTTTTTTTTTTTTTTGTGTGTGTGTGTGTGTGTCCTTGTTAAAAAAAAAAAAAAAAAAAAAACTATAAGTGCTAGATTCTCCTACATTCATGCAGTTCGTGTGACAATAATCTATAATATGTGTATAAATTTTCAGATCAATCGGATAAGGCTTTTAGACGCTATCGCACTTTAAACAATTTGCGCCCATAGGGCATAATCATAAAGACTTCTTCTTTGTGTCCCTGTGAGAAAACAATTTGTACTAGAATCATCAAAATCTGTACAGTTTGTACGACGGTGACTTATAACATGTGTATAAATTTTCAGCTCAATCGAATGAGGCATTTACACGCTATCGCATTTAAAAAAATTAAGGCCCATGGAAAATAATGATAAAGAATTTTTCTTTGTGTCCCCGTAAAAAAAGTATAAGTGCTAGATCATCAAAATCAATAGGATTTGTGCTATGGGGACCTATAACATACGTATTAACTTTCAGCTCATTTGAACAAAGCACTAAAACGTTTTCACTCACGTACACACACACATACATACACACACACACACAAACACAAACATATACGCATACATGCATACATACATCACCGTAAAAGTAGCAAATGTGAAACTCAGCGGGCCTCAAACTGTGTAAAAATACTAAAATCTCATAGTCGTATTTTACATGATTACAATTGTTTCCTTACATATGTATGTTCAGAAAGTAAAAAGAAAGAAAGAAAGAAATTTGGTCATGAATAAATTAGAAAAAAAAAAAAAGAAAAAATAGAACTTTCATAAATCAAATACTTTTTAATTTGCATGTATTTACAATAGTATAAATTTCGATGTACCACTCGTTTACTCAACAAGTTTTTCCGCCACTTTAATAACTATTACCTCTTATAATCAAAAACCTGCAGTCGAGAACATAAGGATGATACATCTATACAAATTACTATGTCTATGGTTTTATTGAATTTTAAGAAATTGCACGGGCAGATTAAACAACTTTCATCTATAAGAATGTAAAAGATGATGTGTATAAAGACTGAAAAGTGAATAAAAATAAAAATACTTTTTAATGCCTTCTAGACATCATAAGTAAATATTTTTATTCCTTAAACTCACATTAACCGTACCTTTCGAAAGATACCACTTTTAATATCTTATAATTAAGATGTTAAAAATATGAAACAATTTTCATGTTTGCGTATAATTAAAAATATTTTACCCGTTGAAAATCATTATCTGAATATTTCTTTTAGCGTTTTAGAAATGTAGTTTAGTTTATCTTCGAAAAAATGATAATTCTAAATGAGAGGGGGGGGGGGGAGGGGGACTTTCCATTGCGGCAGCATGTTAATTACATTATAATGATATATCTTGGAAACAATGGCTTTTTAAATAAAGAAATACAGAAAAAACTAGTTGGCATAGGTGGACTCTGCTCAGTTCCCCATCATATTTATGTTCTCATAAATTTCTAGTTTGAGACATATAATCATGTTAAAAGAAATGAATTTGACCAAAGCTTGATACAGTGGCAGAATGAAATCCCCGCCTAATAGGCTATCCACCGTTCACTTCGATATATTTATTTTATTCTAATCTATTAATTTATTTTATCAGCCGTTGTTTAGTTTTCATGGTACTATTTCCAATGCAATAATCCTCAAAATTCATATTTACATATGAACAATTTACAATTTCGCTATGTTGGTAAAATCGTAAATTACGAATAATTTACGAAATTTTCCTATTAGAATATTTGTATTCAATCATGTTCAAACAAATATCATGAATGTAATTTTGAAGTTGTCTAATGTATTTATGATCCTCAAATGGAAGTTTATGCTCAAATAATTGTTCTCAAATTTGAGCAAAATAAATAAGTTGGGATAAAATGGGTTAATTATCTAGCGCCAAGTCTACTTTTAATACATTCAATTATATTTAAGATTATTTTATTTTCACAAAACTTATTCCCGATTCAAAATGATAGAAGCATTACAATATATATATCAAAAAATGTAAATCCATTTAGAGAACTAATTAAACCAGTCATGTGAAACTTGTTACATTTCATTCATGTACAGATAAGATACATTTTTGCTTCACAATCATGCATAAATTAAATCGCAAAAATCATGAGGTAATAGGTTAATTATGCCATTTTATAATTAATTTCATGAATGTTGCAATTTTTGGTAGATGCTAATCTAACTTCGCCATTCGGAATATTTGTAATTCTTAACTTAAAATATTTAAAACTTAAATAGTAGCTGAGAGAGTTTGGAAATTTAAATTTTCTTTAGTCCGAAATTGATTAAACGGATTTAACAATTTAGCCATTTGTGTTATCATTTTTATGACTATCAGGTTTTGTCCGCTTCGTTGTTATAATGTTTAAAATGTATCAAATAATAATATTAATAAATAACTAGTTTGTTGTAGGGCGACTAAGGCGCCCGTTGAAAAATAATCGTTTCATTTTATTTATTTCTCACTTTAAATAATTCTTTTGCTAGCAAGCCCGTGCGAAATTTCCTCACTTTGTTTGTCTCTTCGTTATTTTTAAAATTATTATTTTATAGACGTCATTTCTTTCATATGCATGAGCAAATTTATTTTTATTTATTTATTTTATTTTTTACGGGAAAGCCTATTTCATTTTATGCTGAAAAAAAATGGCAACAATTAAAATTTTAAAATGTATTTTAAAGCTTTTATTTTCATATTTTAATTAATTTAAAAAAATGTAATTGTATATTCGTTACAAATAAAGTACCAAATGAAAGGCACAATTTTTCTGAATACGTCTGTTTAAACAGCTTATCGATCAGACAATTACATTTTTTAAAATTAACTAAAGTATGAAAATTAGGAGACTGAGTCATAGGAAATCTCTTAAGCCTAAAGTGTGACAGAATCAGTGACGGATGAGGGTAACTATATATGCTGATAATAATAATAATAATAAATAAAATAATAATAATAAATAAATAAATAAAATTCTGACTACTTTCTTTGTAGACAGAATTTAATTTAGCACGACAGGACTTATTTTAATCTATTATTCCGTATAAAGGAATACTATTCCGTAACCGAGTTTCATTCTCTGGCATCGGTTACTATATTCATTTCTTAAAATTACTTTGGTATAGCTTTAGCATAGGAGCCCCTGCACTTTTAAATTTTTATTGACCTTTTGGGGATGGATTAAAAAGGGTAGCGCAGTTGCTTAAGTAAAATTTGACGGGGAATGTGGAAACAGTTCACGTTAACAGTGTTCACGTTAATGAGGTTCGACTGTATTGAGGTTACAGCAGAATAAGTAATCTGGTGTGTCACTCACACGACTTTGTCTTACCCTGCAATTCAATAACCTAAAGATAGATTGCATATTCAATCTTAAGATCAATAAGATAAGATAATAAAATTCAATATACTTTAAAAATAATCTAAAATAGATTTAGGAACAGTTTTATTTAATATATAATTAATTCTGTTTGAGGGGAACTGCTCCCCTTCCCCATCCCCGTTCAATTATAGTGCCTCCAATTATTAAAGAAAGAAAATCAAGGCTGTTATTAATTTGCTTTTAAACTGCCCAATCTTGAAAAAAAATTTAAGTAGTAACCTAATTACCAACTTCAAAATACCATATTTTGATTTCCTGCACTTTATTGTTTTTAAATTATGCTGATAGCAGATATACACTCCGCGACACAAAGACAGGTACAAAGGGTTTTTTCTTTGATTTTTCATAAAATAAAATTATCTAAATTGTGCTTATCATTTATATTATTATCATAAAATAACACTATTCCCGGACTCATTTTTGTTTTAAGACTCATTTAGAAAAATTTTAAGACTAAAATTTTTCTAATTTAAGACTACACAGCGCGACAAAAAGATAGGAACAAAGTTTTTTTTTTTTTTTTTTTAAATATTTGAATAGGATTATTTTGAATATGAATATTTTGAATATGATTCAAATATTTAATATGTTTTTGATATGATAATATTTTGTTATGATAAAAAATGATCAGCACAATTTAGATAATGTTATTTTAGGAAACATTTTTAAAAATCCTTTCCTCCTATCTTTTTGTCGCGGAGTGTAATCTTAAATTAGAAAAATTTTAGTCATAAAACTTTTCTAAATGAGTCTTAAAACAAAAATTAGTCCGGGAATAGTGTTATTTTATGATAATAATAAATGATAAGCACAATTTAGATAATGTTATTTTATGAAAAATCAAAGAAAAAACCCTTTGTACCTATATTTTTGTCGCGGGGTGTACATGCTGATCACCTGCTGAAAATCATATTTTCGTAATCAGGGGACCTCAAAACGTGATATTATATAAAAATACAGAGTTGAAAATAGAACTTCAAAAAAATATTAGTTTACTGGTTAGTTATACTAATATGAAAAATTCCTGAGCAGTGTTCATCGACGTAGTAACCCTAACAGCACAGTTAGGCTTAACTTATCCACAGTACATCTTAAGGATGTTTCTGGGATGTATTTTCATCCAGAAGACATCTTGAAGATATCCTGGGGAGGTGATGTGCTGTCTGGGAAAAATACAACCAAAGCACTTACATCAATTACATTCAATAGAAAAGAAAGTTTAGCTCAATTTTGGATAACCTTGTATATTGTCTATAAACAATGTGTACAATAAACAACACTGTGTACTTAAATTTAGTCTTATTTGAAAAACATCTAACACAAAATGAATTACAATTCCAGCAATTTCCTTGTATAGCCCCAATATATCGAAATACTTTGGGTGACTCTGTAAACGAATGATGAATGATTTCCATACCACAATAGGCACAAAATATGCTTTTATGCATAGAAAAAAAGTTGTTCATTCCGTTTTGTTTAAGTCGGCCTATAGATGTTACACTGTAAATGCCAGAAATTTCCCCATAGATGTAATGTATTTGAATTCTCTTGGATGACCCTGTATACTAACCATTTGCTTGATTTCGACGAAACGTTTAGTGTAGCATGCCTATATCATTCATATTTAGAATACCGAGTTTGAACTTTCCGCTACTATTTGTTCTTGAGATATGCTGATAAGAGACAGACACACAGACAAACAGACCAACCGCTAAAAACATGATTTTTGGATTCAGGGACCCTCGAAACGTGTACAACAATGTGTACGATAACAAAAACTCAATTTCGAAAATTTAACAAAAAAAAAAAAAAAAAAAAAAAAAACATTTGCTACCATGTATAATGCAATGGGGACCTATAACATATATATAAATTTTCATCTCAATTGAATACGGTATTTAGACGCTATCGCATTTTAAATAGAGCTCATAAGCTATAATAATTAAGAATTTTTCGTTGTAAAAAAAAAAAAAAAAGAATGTAGTGCTAGATTATTCAAAATTCACACAGTTCATGCGACGGCGGTCTATAATATGTACATACATTTTCGGCTCCCTGGAATTAGGCGTTTAGACGCTATCGGTTTTTAAATATTTTGAGTCCATAGTCCATAATAATAAAGAATTTTCCTTTGTGTTCCTGTAAAAAAATTATGAGTGTTAGATTCACCAAATTCTATACAGTTAATGCAACGGTCATCTATAACATGGATACAAATTTTAGCCTAATCGAGTAAGACATTTAAACGATGTTGCACGTTAAATAATTTGACCCGTAGGCCGTAGTAATAGTGAATTTTTCATTGTATCCCTGTAAAAAAAAAAAATCTATGAATGCTAGATTCACCAAAATCAATAGCGTTCGTGCTACGGTGACCTATAACATACGTGCCAACTTTCAGCTCATTTAAACTAAACGTTTAGTCCCTATCGTGTTCACTCACATACATACGCGCACGTACGCACACACATTACCATAAACACAATAAAAATGAAGTCAGGGGACCCCAAAACGGATAGATATACTAAAATTTCAAAGTTGAATTTTCGTTTTTATTACAATACTTTCCTTGCATATATGTATGTTCGGAAAGTAAAAATAGTTAATTTATTGTAAGGGAAAAATAAATAAATAGATTCTAAAGTTTATTAATACAAATAATGTTTTCGTTCATTTACCCCATCCATCAATTAAATATTTCAATCTCCTCCTCCTATCCTCTTGCATATGAACTAAGTGTATCATAGAAGAGAATATAAATCATAGAGAAAAAAACATGACGAATGAAAAGAAGCAGGCAGTCTAATTACGGGAAAAAAAAAAAAAAATATATATATATATATATATATATATGGAGTGACTCCGCCCCACTTTCCCAACGCTTAGTAATTATCAGCAATTTCAGAAAATTTGAATTAGTGTATAATTCAATCTGTATAATATTTCTCTAACGTGGACCAGTTTCAATTATTTTTGGTCGAAACGATACGATACGCGACAATAAAAAAAATAATATTTATACATGAACAATATTTAAGCACATGGATAAGAAAAGAAATAAAATGTGAATATTTCGCACGGGTTTGCTAGTAAATAAATAAAATTGGAATATATAATCGGGTGTTTGAATATTTTGTCTCAAGTCATATGCTTATACAGTAGCCGGTAATATGACAAAATTCTTTTGTCCGTCCATGTAAACGAATATAATTTCCAGTAACAATAATTCTGCAGAAAAAAATATAAACTCTGTAAGGGGAAAAAAAATGATAAGCAATACGCACGTCATTTTAGATTATGATCATGCATTTTAAACCAATATTTTAAACAATTTAACATTTTAATTTCAGCTCATAGACTGCCATGCATAGGAATTATGCTTTTTTATAAAAGAAACTCGTCAAAATCCGTAAAATTCTTGCGACAAGGACAAACACGCCTACCCCAGTTTATCTTAATTGAAAGTCGAGTTTAGATGCTAACACACTTCAAATAGTTTCTGTTCATAGGCTTTAATAATAAAGAATTCTTTTGTGTGTCCCTGTAAATGAACTATAAGTCCTATACTTATTGAAACATATACAGTTCGTACGACAGGGAACTATAACATCGCTCCCAATTTTCAGCTTAATCAAATAAAGCATTTAGATACTATCGAGTTCACTCACGCACATTATATACACATATCACCGTAGAAATCGTAAAAATGAATTTAGGAGACCTCAAAGCATATACGTACCCCAAAATATCATAGTAAGATTTTTTCATAATTCAGATACGATTACAATACTTCCCTTTAATATACTTTCGGAAAATAAAAAGGAAAAAATTATTTTATTTTACAGAGGTGGCTGAAAACATAAAAAGCCTTTCTAATTTTCAGATTCAACTGACAACTGAGTAAAATAATCTAATTATTTACAATACATAATAATAAATTGCAAAATAAACTCAAAAATAATCTAAAGTGACTTCACTCGACTATCCGAACATTTAATAATTACCGAGCGTTTAAATAAATTTTGTTTTAGTACTTTTCACTAAGCTCGTATGCTTATCTGGAGACCATACTGCATCCGGTTTCTTTTGTGCGTCTCTGTAAAAGACCTATAAATAGTGAGCAAGTGATTTCCAGTAACGACCATGCTGTAATAGAATTCTAACATATCAGTTTGTTTTGCTCTTTTTAAAATAATTTAACGCATTTCATATAATTCCCCCATAGGACATAATATATTTAAATGTTTTCATGTTTCCCTGTAAAAGAAAAAAAAAAAAGCATTAAGTTATAAGTACATCATTTTCCATAATGATCATATTTTAACAAAGCATTCACACACACACACACACACACACACACACATATATATATATTCTGTTTTAAATGATCGAATGTTCCTAAAACAAATTTCAAATAGATTGAATCCATAGAATGTAATGTATAAAAATTCTTCTTTGTATCACTGTAAAAGAATTATAAATCATACACTCACGAAAAATATATTGTATGGTTCTTTCGATAATAAAAGAACATGCCTGGTCTTTTGAGTTCAATCTAATTCAGCATTTAGGCGCTATAAGGTAAATAGCACAGATTCACAAATATACGTAGGATATTTAACAACTTTTACACATTTGTCATACCCCTATTTTCCCAGAAAATGTCT
This sequence comes from Salticus scenicus, assembly GCA_963930645.1. Lineage (NCBI taxonomy): Eukaryota > Metazoa > Arthropoda > Arachnida > Araneae > Salticidae > Salticus > Salticus scenicus. The sequence continues at coordinate 222,904,725 of OZ005661.1, forward strand.
TGCTTTATTTAAAGACTGAAATCCTTCGATTAAATAGGGCCCCACCCCCACCAGTGCCCGCGAAGTTTTGCCAGAGCCATCTCTAAACTTGGAATCGGGCCACCTTCTGCAAGGAAAAATGTTGAGTGACGTCATCTAAATGGAGTAAATGCTCGCTGAGGCTTCATGTGAGGATATCCTGCAGTCGGGTTGGGATTTGAATTTCTATTTCGTTATTTCGCTTGTGTTCAATAACTTTTACCACCTTGGCTTTAATTAATATTTGTATACCGTTATCGATTAAATGTAGGTTTATAATAAAGTAATGTAATTATATGCTGGGGGTCAGAGCATTCCTATATTTTTGCGTGAATTTTATTATTTTGTCACCACTTATTTTTTTATTTTAATGTTATAATATTATTCACATAATAATTGTTTTGAAATAAAAAGAATATTTTCTTCTTAAGATTTTAGTATTATAGTATTATTTATAAAATTACTGTTCTGAAATTGTGGTGACAAAGTAAGTAAAACGCACGTTAAAATATAGAAACATTGCTATGTTTGTCTATAATAAAATTAATCCAGACAGTTCCAAGATAGTAAAAAATAATTCGATGTACCCCCATAGCTGCCAATATTTTAATTTATTCCGGAGAAATTTTAGCCCCGCCTCTAATTCGTACTACTTATTTTTTAAAAGTAATTTTTTCTTATTTTATCGAAGGTCCATATTGAAGAAAATTTTTCAATAAATAAAGTGGTGCGAAATAAAGGCGAAGCTAAAAGTACTCCGGAATAAATTAAAATATTGGCAGCTATGTACCCCTAAAGCTAAAGATGTACCAAATTCGCATAGTTTATATTTTTATGATTACAATATTTTCCTTTAAATCTATATCGGAAAGAAATAATAAATATAAACAAATATAATTGTCGACTATAGCATAGAAGTGATATTTATCAGTCAGGCAGATTGTTATATATGATAACCATACTTGCCAACCATCTCATTAATAACCGTACAATTGTTAACGCCCCCTGAAAAAACGCCCCTTTTCTCACACCACTATATTTTTAGAATTATTCTCTCCAAATGTTGTTACGATTAACTAGGACTAAAATTACTATAAAAAATTATTGGTGTGAAAAAAAAAAGGTGGGTACTAAAAATTGTACGGTTCATAATGAGATGGTTGGCAAGTATGATGATAACTAATACTTATTATTATATTTTTCTTCTTTATTTTTTCAGATCGAGGATGTTCCCGAAGAAACGAGTTGCCATAATTGGAGGAGGTTTCAGCGGTCTTTCTTCTATCAGAGCCCTAAAAGAAGAAGGGATAGAACCAGTATGCTATGAAAGAACTCCTGCGCCTGGAGGAACCTGGTGTTATCGTGAAGAACCCATTGATGGGGTACCTTCAATTATGCCAACTACAATTATCAATCACAGTAAAGAAATGGGCGCTTTAAGCAACTATCCACCAAAAAAGGAATACGCAAACTATATGCGACACGAAGAATTATATCGATATTTCAAAGATGTTGGAGAAGCATTCGATTGCTTTAAACACATGATTTTTAATCGTGAAGTGACTAGTGTGCGCAAAGCAAACGATTACGATGAAACTGGAAGATGGGTGGTAACCGTAAAGAACTCAGAAAATGGAGAATCTACGAGTGGAGTTTTTGATGGTGTGATGATATGTGTGGGTCATATAACCTATCCAAAAATGTACGATTTTCCTGGAATTGAAAAGTTTAAAGGCAGGATAATTCACACGCACAGTTTGAAAAAAGTTGATATTTTTTCAGGACAGCGAGTTTGTGTTGTTGGTATTGGTTGTTCTGCACTGGATGCTGCGGTAGAGACAAGCAATGTGGCAAAACAGGTATTATAAAATATATTAGTTCATATAAATGTTAAAATGTTACATTTATAAACTATAATTTACCTTTACTTAATAATATTATGAAAAAGAGTTAAAATCAATGAGTTCCCATAATAGTATAGATGGAATTATAGTAGTCCTTATCAATGAGATAGTTTTCTGTACCTGTATCCAACAGAATCCGAATAAATATACGGTAGCCCAGTCGGTAGAGCACCGGCCTCGTAATTGGAAGATTGCGGGTTCGGAATCCGAGCCGGCCAAAGAGCGTCGTGTACACTAATGGTGGCTGGTGCACGTAAAATCTGTCGTGGCCGCAATGTCCTCCATGTTCCCATCAAAAATTATACCTCTTGGAGTCACCGAAGCGGGAGATCCTCACAATTTTGATCCTCCCTTTCGTGGAGGATCAAAATTGTGATGGTATGCCTCCGGACCACCTCTAGGTGTGTGTCCCAGACCGTCGCCAGTTGCCCATCCGCGCAGCACTAGTGCGACGTAAATCCAGACCCTCCATCCATCCGAATAAATATAATAAGTTCTATATAAGTAAGAAATGTTTAAACTTTCTTTATAGTATCAATATCTCACCCATATAAAGGAGACTAATTTCCTTACTGCTATAGAATAGTATCCTTACCAGAAAGGTCAGCTATATTTCCGTACCCTTAAGAAAAACGCATTGATTTTTCTTTTTTTTTTTTTTTTTTGTTTATTTTTAACCTTTAATGATTTATGACTGTTTTTTACTTTACTCATACAGTCGGTAACAAAAGTGTCCGAACACTAGCAAAAATTCCTATGTAAAAAAAGTACACTTCATACGGTTCTGTTAAATAAATCCTTATGGAATCAACACCACTTGTAATAATGCCTCCGAGCTGAGTTCTACGTCACGGAAGATCGGCCGATTTCATCCAATCCCCACGATCCAACATGCATCATATGAAGTGTTTATTGGATAAAATCGGCCGACCTCCCATGACGTAGAGCTCAACTCGGAGGCATTATTACAAGAGGTGTTGATCGAATCATGTTCTTAGACTGTCGAAGAAAAGGATTCAAAAAGGATTTATTTAACAAAACCGGGTGAAGTGTTCTTTTTTTTACATAGGAATTTTTGCTAGTGTTCGGACACTTTTGTTACCGACTGTACATATGGTAATGAAAATATTGTTTTAAAGTCAAATTTTTGAAAATGAATTTTTGCTATACGTTTTGGGGAGGCCCTCTGAATCCAAAAATCAAGATTTTAGTGGTTATTCTCTTTCTCTCTGTATGTGTGTGTGTGTGTGTGTGTCATCAACATATCTCAAGAACAAACAGCAGCAGGAACTCCAAACTCGGTATTCTAATTCTGTATCATACAAGGATACTATACAAAACTTTTCATTAAGATCAAACGAATGATTCGTGTACAGGGACATCCAAAATAATTCAAATACATTATGTCTATAGGTGAAATTTATGGTAGATACATTTTCATCTATGGACTGCAGTAAACAAAATGAAATGAACATATATTTTTATATGCATGAAATAATGTTGACATAATACGAAGGTTATTCACTATTCGTTTACAGGGCTACCCAAAAGAATAAAGAGGAACTAAGCTTGGCAATTGCTGGAAGTGCACTTAGCTTGTGCTGTGCGTTATTAATATACGACAATATTTAAATATATAATGTGGTGTGTACATAATTTATAGGAAACATACAGGGCCAGCAATAATTAAGCGAGAGCATTCTTTTTTTACTGAATGCAAATAATAGAATTATTTAACTACATTTGTCCCCGTCCAGGAAAACTGCTGAGGAATGAAAGTTAAATACTCATATCCATACGATAAAAAAAAATAATCTGGTGTGTCACTCACACGACTTTCTCTTACCCTGAATATCCAAAAAAAGTTGAATTTATTCTCAATATTACATTAAAAAAAAAATATATATATATATATATATATTTGTTAAAAATGTTTAAAATTTTGTTAAAAATCGATAACTTTATTTTAAATTATCGCAGATCGATGGTTCAACCATTCGTTTTAAAGGTATTGGCGAACTCTTTTGAAAGATACCCATCATGAAAATTCACTCCCCTCGAGGGGGGATTTCTCCCCGGGGGGGGGGGGAAATCGAAGCTCCTACATACACAAAAAATTTTTCCCAGTTGACTATCTCTATTACAAAAAATATATATTCGTTTCATTTGGTTTAGTGCAGTCTATTGATGTTAAACTCTACTTACCTGCAATTTCCCCCATAGACGTAATGTATTTGAACACTTTTGAGTGTCCCTGTACACGAACCATTTGCTTCATCTCAACGAAAAGCTTAGTGTAGCATCCCTATATGACACACATTTAGAATACCAAGTTTGGAATTTCTGCTACTATTTGTTCTTGGGATATGCTGATAATAGACAGACACACAGACCATTCGCTAAAAACATGATTTTCGTATTCAGGGGACCACAGAACGTGTAAATATAAGATCGAAAATTTGACCCTAAAACAATACTTTCTCGACCCTATGGGTAAGAAAAAGTAAAAAAGTATATTTTTTTTTTAATTAAATTTTCAACGCTTTATTTATTTATTTACTTAATATTTTTTTTTTTTATTTATTTGTATATATTTACGCATTTTAAGGCTCCTTTAATACTAGAGTCATGTTTTTAACGTTTCATCTTTGCGTATTGCTGTTATCAACGTGACATAAATCTATAAATCTTGAAGTTCATATGAGGTTATTAATAGAAATGTCTGATAAGTTTCAATGAGAGATGCTGGTGAAAGTTGTCCGGATAATTCTGAGTAAACCTTTAAATTTAATAACAGCCCTGCAATTTTTTCATAAATCTAGGTAATATAATTAAACAGAGGGTTGAGGGGGAAGGGGAGGGCACCGACCCATATGAAATTTTAAGCCAAATAAAACTGTTTCTAAACATATTTTAGATTCTTTAATGTAGGTTCATACACAATGCTTGTTATTTTACCCCTTCAATGTCAATCTGACTTTATAGTATTGAAATGCAGGGTAAGAAAAAGTCGTATGAATGACACACCAGATTAATTAATTTATTCATTCGTTTTGTTCGGTTTATTACTTTATAAGCGCTGCCTAGGACCTACAGCAGTCAATCGGCCTTATTCCTCAATCCAATCCAATCCAATCCATATTTGTATCTGGAGTATAATCATAAAAAAAAAAAAAATCCATATAGGGTAAGTGCACCAGTGATTGACACTTTTAGAGCAATCTCTGATGTTTTTAATGTTCTAGTCATCAGAAAATATTTTTAGAAATCATAAGTTAATGCATAGGGCATGAAAGACATTCGGAACCACATATATGTTAAAATATATACATTTGATTAGAATTATTATTATTTTTTTTTTTATGAATTTTTATTTGACACCCACTCAGTGTTTCAATAATTGACACTGCCAGTTAATTCATTTTATCAGTCATTGGCACCCTATGTTCCAGTGTTTGACAGTGCTAGTTATTCATTTTACCAGTTTTTAGCACCCTATGCTCAAGTGTTTGGCATAAAATGTTAAAATTCTTATATGTAAAATACATGATTTTACTATTTTTCTTATTTATTAATTATTTCCGGATATATGTCAATTACTGGAGCATGACAATCACTGAAGCACCTACCCTACATTTTCATTTTCTTCAACAAATCTAATTCAAATCTTTTGTAGAAATTGTATAAAAATTAGAAAGTATTATAAATCCGAGCTACTTTGGTGCCAAATTTAAAATTTTGCCAAAAAATACGGCGGCCTGATACTAAGATTACTCCATAATAATAATAATAATAATAATAATAATAATAATAAAATCTTAATAAAATCCAAATTATAACTATTTACAATTAAGGTGAAAACATAAAAGAACCATCATGTGTTACACGTAAAGTATCATTATAAAAACGAAAACTTTTGTTTTACTTTTGAAAAAAAAAAAAAGTACTTCTTAATTAGATAAAAATTTTAAGCTAATGCCAAACATCTCTGTAAATGTATTTACACGCGTATTCCTGATTCAAAAAAAAAAAAAAAAAAAAAAAAAAGTGCCCCAATTTTTGTAGCGTAACTAATTTAAATTATTTTATTTACGAAAAATAAATAAATAAATAAATGTGTAATTTATTTTTTTTTTTTTTTTTTTTTTTTTTTTTTTGGTATCAAATATTTCTTTCTTTTTATTCATTTTAAAGTTAAAATGGGGTTTTAACTTATTATCTTTTGACCCAATTATCAAACTGAACTAAAAAATATTAGCTAGATCTTTTCCTAATTAATAAGTGTGCCACTTTTCATAGCTGTCGGTTGAACGGTGTAGCTTTGTATAGAGACCTAAAAATCGGGACAAATAAACAATCAGCTTTACATATAGTATATAGAAAATTTAATGAGCTCTTTCCACCTGACACATGATAGAGAAAAAACAAATAGCAGACGAAGTCTTGTTTATCTATAGCGATTACTGAAATAACATATTTTCTATTCTTATTTTTGATCAATCGTATTTAATCAGAGTTATTTTTTTATACATCATCATTTTTAATCCATTTTATATCATTATTCATCATCTTTATCTTTTGTTTTCTGTATACATTTACAATCAGCATTTAGTTTATATTTGTTATTGATGTTCATGAAGAACATGTTAAATACTCTAATTTTGGGTACTTAAATCAGTGACAGTGCAATATCGTGCTGCGTAAATCCATTTAGACCAGTAACTAAGTTAATTAACTTGTTGTAGCATCTTTATGCAATTAAATTAAATGAAAACATTTTAAATTTTCAAATTATAATCCATAAACATTCCACAAGAACAAGCTATTATTTATTGCTATAGATCAGTTAATGTAACAGTTACACTAGAGCATACAAAAATCGATTCTTACAGTTCAAAAAAATAAACACATAAAGTGTTTTTTAAAAATTATTAAATTTACAAATACAACTATTCTACTGTTTACAAATGCACAATATTACTTTTATTTTATTTTATATTAAATATTAACATTTTTGTTCTCAAGAACAATATTTAATTGAATTCGATTATTCGTTTTCCTCTATCACATGATTGAGCAGACGAAACTGGGAAGAGTCCATTGATTATTAAATCCTTCCTAAGCATTTGCTTACTTTTTCAGATGATAGCATCAAAATATCCAATCATCAATACTAGCATCAATACTAGCGAGCTTCGCCCGCTAGCGGGTCAGTATTTTCAAATGAATCACTAACAGTAACTTTTAGTCTTAAGAAAAGAAATTAAAAAAAAAAAATCATTTCTGATCGGGTATAATGACATCCCGGGCCTTCGGCAGCGCAGTCCTGTGCGAGAGCGTATTCCTTCCCTGACCCTTCGTGCCCCCCCCCTTCCCCCCCCCCAAAAAAAAAAAAAAAAAAAAAAAAAAAAAAAATCATTTCTGATCGGGTAAAAACTCACACCGGGTTCCCACTACCTTCGGCAGCGCAGGCCCGAAAAATTGGATTAAAAATTCGATCGCTCAATTTTACAAAAACATGAAACTTCATAAAAGTAGTGAGTGGCAAAAAATAATTTTTCAATTCCCATCACTCTATGCCGTGTTGTAAACGTTTTATTTTTTTAAATAAATATTGAATCTCCTGTAAAAGGAGAAAACTTTTTACAATCGTTTCCTTGAAACTTATTACAAAGTTGCGCCAAATTTGAAATGTTCCGTCTGTCTTATTATTATTATTATTATTTTTATGTTCATGAAAGTTTATTTAGTGATTTTTCATATATCTTAGCACAAAACTTAGTTACAATTTTCCACTTTTTTTTTTTTTAACTTTAAAACTTTTAAATAAATAATTAAAAAAAGATTAAATAATTAATTAATTAATGAAATTTTTTCGAAAAAAAAAAAATAATAATCTGGTGTGTCACTCACACAACTTTTTCTTACCCTGAAATTTAATACTATAAATACAGGATGGTGATTAAGAGGTAAGATAACGAGTACTGTTATGTAAACCTGAGATGAACAATTCAAATTAGGCTTCGGAAGAGTTTTATATGATAATTAGTTCTGTGTGAGGGGGGCTACCGTCCCCCTCAACCCCCCGTTTTATTAATGTACAAAAAACAAGCGATGAATATTTAGCTTAAAACATACATTATTTACCATATCTCTATGAGGAATTTATTTCAATTCCCGAACAGCTTTCCTGGAAATGGTAAAATATTATTAGTAAAGCACATCCGCTAACAACAAATAACTAGTCTGTTGTCACCACCACACGACTTTCTTCTATATTTTCGTATACAAATTGTGCAGTAAAAACAGTGGCGGATCCAGAACTTGACTTTTGTGGGGTGCTAAGATTTTTCAAAGTGTTATTCTAGACCAAAAAAAAAATTTTTACAATTGCAATATTCAAATGTGAATGTCAGTGCTTTAGGAGGGGGGGGGGGGGCTTCAGCCCCCTAGCCCCTCCCTTAAATCCGCCACTGAGTAAAAATTATTTATTAAAATTATTATTTAAAAAAATTATCTTCTATGATAATGCACACGTTTTCCATATTAGAGATGTAGTATAACACTAAATATCCAAAATAATGCTGAATTTATTCTGAATATTACATATATATATATTTTTTTTTGTTAGAAATGAAAAAAATCGATAACTTTATTTTAAATTATCGCAGATCGATGGTTCAACCATTTGTTTTAAAGGTATTGGTGAGTTCTTTTGAAAGGTACCCATCATGAAAATTTACTCCGAGGCTCCTACATGTACAATTTTGTTTTTCCCTGTTAACTATCTCTGTTACACAAAATATATATTCGTTTCATTTAGTTTAGTGCAGTCTATAGATGTTAAACTCTACTTACTTGTAATTTCCCCCATAGATGTAATGTATTTGAATACTTTTGAGTGTCCCTGTACACGAACCGTTTGCTTTATCTCAACGAAAAGCTTAGTGTAGCATCCCTATATGATACACATTTAGAATATCGAGTTTGGAATTTCTGCTACGATTTGTTCTTGAGATATGCTGATAACAGACACACAGACAGACACACAGAGACCATTCGCTAAAAACATGATTTTCGTATTCAGGGGACATTAGAACATGTAAATATAACAAAAACTGACGTTCGAAAATTTGACCCTAAAACAATACTTTCTCGACCCAATGGGTAAGAGAAAGTAAAAAGGGATTTTTTTTTTTTCACATAATTGTGATTGTAAAAACTAGTATGTTGTTGTCATTACAAAACTTTTTTCTATGCCATTCTATATAACAGCGCAACTTACTGTTAAACATGTTAACAAAAGTTTAACCATAGCTTCTCATAATAAAAATTTTACATGTTGAGTTTGCTGCAATTTTAATTAACAGAGGTTGAGATCTAGCCATCTGCAAAATTACAAAAGCAGCTTCACCTACAGTACGGTATACATCTAAATTAAGTAAGCATTCATTTTCTTAATGGCTATCTCACATATCAAGTTTCAGGCTGTTATATGCCATAGAAGTTAAGATTTAGCCTTCCTATTCACTGGGTGAATTGCTAGGGACCCTATATAGAGAGAGACTGGACATTGACCGAATGTCGGCCATCTTAGTGCCAATTCGGAGCGATCCCCGTAGAACGTAATGCTTTTTTCTTCGCGATTGACGCTTTACTATACAACATAAATGAAAGGAAATTGCGCTAAATTTGTGCAGAAGGTAATGCAGAATATAAATATGTAATTTTTTTCGTCTTAGAGAAAAATAATTTGAAGAAAAACGAATTTTGTTTTAGCCTTTGACATGATTACTTTTTCAATTCCTATCGGAAAACAGAGGAATTTTTTGTTGTATATTTCTATATTAAGCAAAATACGTTGATTGTGAAAGCAATTCTACCTTATTTTTTTCTGAGGACATACATTCTATATATAAAAAGTTAGAAAAATTTTAACAAAAATATGGTAATCTTAGTTTTTGTGCAGTAATTCATGAATAAATGTAAAACTACGGCAGAAGAACATAAATTATTTTTTATTATTTTATAAAAATATTTACGTAATATTTTTACAAGCTAAAAATACATATTATATTTATTTCAATTACGCATTATTAATAATAATGACTTAGTTAAATATTAAAGATAAAAATTTTATTATAATAATTTGTAAAAATCTTAACTAATATCCTTAGAAATTAAAAAATGTTTTTATTTATTTTATTTACGTTTGCTTATTTCATTGATTTTTTTTTTTTTCAGTTCTTTTAAATATTATGTAAATAAAAATAATTACTTATTTAAATATTATTTATAAAATTTATCATGGCAATTATTATTTAAAAGAAATTTATATTTCATATGTTAGCAAATAATATGCACCTTATTTTCTTTATTTTTAATAATTTATTTTAAGAGATCTGTTACATTTTGCGTGCTAGTAAAAAACCAAAAAAATTTTATATAGTTATTTTAAATATGTAATTTAAAATATATCAGAAAAATACATTGAGATCTAACATATTAAATATATTGCACAACAGAACTTAAAAACTAATAGCTAGCAAATAAATAATGTAATTATCTCATATGTTAGGAAATAAATACGTAAAACAGCATGCAATAAGAGGATTCAAAGTTCAAAGTATTTAAAACATGATATAAAATAAATAATTATGCATTTTTATCTTTTAAAAGTATTCCAAAATTAAAGCAATTTATCTCCCAACAAAGTAAAAATGTAATAAATAAGTTCTTTTTCGATTATGACGTAAAATAATCAAAATTTCTTCTCAGCGTAATGGTAAGCAATGGAGACACTGGCACTAAAATGGAGAATTTCGTCAAAAAGCCGGCGCGCCAATGTCCAGTCTCTCTCTATATAGGGTCCCTATGAATTGCAGCGCAGAAGCGCCATCTTTTGTCCGATATAGACCCAAATTAAATTAGTATAATATTTCTTAATAGTTCGCTCACATTCCAAGTTTTGTGCAATTATATGCAATAGAATCTTAGATATAGGCTTTCCATTCTCGCGCAACCTGTAAGTAGATATGCACCCAAATTGAATCAGAATAATGTCTCATAATGGCCTTTTCACGAACGAAGTTTCGTTCGATTATACGCAATAGAACATGAGATAAAACCTTCCATTAAAATGCAGAAATCACAGTGTAGCAGCGCCACCTGTTAAGCTATTGACACCAAATAGCATTAATTTATGTCAATGTGCATATAAATTTATGTGCAATATATAAATGCAACATATGAATTTATATGCAATAGAACATGAGCATATAAATTTATATGCAGTATATAAATGCAACATATAAATTTATATGCAATTCTGTTCAGTAATTTTTGAGGTACAGTCGCAACAAAACTTTTGTCACACACAGAGACAGAGAGACAGGCAGATATTTTCTAAATATGGTCAAATCGTGTTCAAGATCTCTCAAAACCTGTAAATCTATGGAAAACCGGAAATCAAAATTTTTTACGAATCCAGTTATTTCTTCTACTGAATGCAGAAGAAAGTAAAAATGTCAACTAACTTTTGTTAAAATCGTCTAAAACTACCTATAAAAAAAATTAAAAAGGGAGTCTAAGTCGAAAATTAATTCACAAGGAGCATTTTGAAATGTAACGATCAATTAATAACTTCAATTACGGCATTTCTTTTGTACAAAAAGTACTGTATGAAAATGTAACTTTCTGCCAGTGTTGCCAGATTGGAGATTTTGTCCCCCTTTTGGCGATATTTTGGGCGTCTGGGGACAATTTTGGGGACCGAATGTTTGTGGGGAATTTTGAGGGGATTCTTGAAATTTTTGGGGAGAAATCGGGAATTTTTCAAAATTTTTTGTCTTATTTTAGTCTGTTAATTTTACAGCATTGCCAACAGTAAAAATTTGTCCATACGCGTTGGGGCTTTTAACAGTTTTTTTTTTTTTTTTTTTTTTTTTTTTTAACATGTAGGGGCTTTTAAGGTACCCCTTCTCCACAGGATAACCTCAGGATAGCCTCAGGATGAAAGTACATCTTGCATACATCCTCAGCACTAAAGTACTTTGCACAGATTTAAAATTTTTCATTAATTAGTGTGTGTATATAAAAGTTATTTTTGTATATGGGATTTTTTTTTCAAAAATGTACGGCATTTTGGGAAAAATTCGAGCTCAAATCTGTTAAATATTTATTTATTTAGAAAAAAAAAAAAAAAAAAAAAAATTTTTAGTAGAAATTGGATTGGGGATTTTTTTGGAAAAAACCCTGATTTGGGGAAATTTGAAAGCCTGTTTGGGGGAATTGGCTGTCGACATCTGGCAACACTGCTTTCTGCAGTAATAGAATTATAATTGCAGATTCTATTTTTAAAGACCACTGTCACCTTAATATTTAAATGATAAACCAAAATTAAACATTAAACATTTGAAATACATGAAGCCATTATATTACGCATAAATACTGTCTTAATAACAGTACATTTAGAAGAACAGATTAGTTGTTTGACAGCTGAGTAAAAAAGAAAATAAACAGCTTAATAATGGTGACCTGTGACACACTTGAGTGAGTTTTATTTGAAGCTCTTCATCGGTAGAGCATTGCATTTTTCATCCTTGTTACTGTCACACACGTCTTCAGTACTAATTATAACACGTTTTTTGTGGTTGTATGGTTATGAACAAGTTTGAGTTATGAACATGTGTAAAACTAGCTTAAAAAAAAAAAAAAAAAAAAAACTAGACTTCACATTAATAAACTATTGCTACTTTCTTTTATAATAGAAGAAAGTATTGATTTAGTAAAAAATTTCCAACTTCCGGTTTTTCATGGATTTACACGTTTTAGGCGATCTAAAATACGATTTGGTCCTTTATAGAAAAAGTCTATTTGTCCGTTTGTATGTCTGTGCATGTATGACAAACATTTTGTGGCGACTATATATCGGGAATGACTGCACAGAATTGCATAATTTTATATGTAAAAGCGCCTGGACGTAAATTAGTGAGTGTCAACTTTTTGTTCCAATCGTTCAAAAAGTGGCACCGCTATACTGTGATTTTTTCCACTTTAAGGAAAGGCTATATTTCATGCTCTATTGCGTATAATCGAATAAAATTTTATATGTAAGAAGATCATTATGAAACATTATACTCATTCATTTTGGGTGCATATCGGTCGATACGTGGCGTTTCTATATTGCAATTTCTCTTGAGAACGGAAAGGCTATACCTTAGATTCTATTGTACACAAGTTCACAAAATTTGCTTTATGAGAAAGTCATTATGATACACTGTGCTGATTTAATTTGGGTGTATATCGGCAAACAGGTCACGCTGCTGGGCTGCAATTTACCCCGTGAATAGGAAGACTAAATCTCAACTTCTATGGAATATAACTCACGGAATTTGATATAGGAAATAACCATTATATAAAAGAATGCTGGTAAATTATTAGGTTTATCGGCCAACAGGTGGAGCTGCTATTGTGATTTTCCACATGGCTACATTTCAGCATCTGTTGATTAAAGTGCTCCAAAATCCATATGTAAATTCTTTGTTGTAAGAAGCTATGGTTAAACATTTGTGCATGTTAAACAGTTACATGGCGTTGTCTTATAAAATGATATAGAAGAAAGTTTTGTAATAGCCACAACATAGTAGTTTTTCTGTAAAATTTGTAATTTTTAGTTTGAAGAGCTGTCAACTTATGAAATGAACTTAAATTTAATAAAATGAAAGAACTTAAATTGAATAAAATAGGAATGAATTTAAATTGAAGAAAATGTTATTTTACTGTAAAATATCTAAATATTGAACCTAATTTAGCAAATGTTTGACTGTGAACTCATTGTCACTATTTATAGCCAGTTTTTAACTTTTGTCAATATCAAGTTAAAAACCATTTCTTTTTCCTTCTTTCTTTTTTTTTTTTTTTTTAAGTTTCAATTAAAAAAAAATATATATATATATATATAAATAAAAGATATAATTTATAATTTAACATGACTTAAAACTTGAAAAAATTCAGGCTCTTATTTATCTGACATGATTTAGAAATCTGAAGATTGCCAGGTTACAAATTTTAAAAAGCCAATGCAATGTGGCCTGAAGGAACACATTTTAATTGATTATAAAAAAAAAAAAAAAACGGTTCAACTGCTTTTATGAAATATAGCTAAAAATTATCCCGATTAAATCAGCCTTTCAATAATGATAAAATATAATAATAATAATAAAACCATTAAAAATTCTATAAAAGAACAGAATTTAGTTTAGTTCAGAATACTGTTAATTTCAATCTGTAAACACGTACTTTTTAAAATGACTGAAATGAATTAAAATGGAGTGTTTCCACCTAAATTTCATACTTTAGTTAATAATAATAATAATAAAAGAAAAAACATTGGTCGTGTCGAAATGTTTGCACCCCTGGATTCAGAAAAATCGCCCCTTTCATTTGGTACCAAATTTGCAACGATAGGAGTGATATTTCTACTTTATTTTGGTGTTACACAAAACTAGTGTACAAAAAATACAGATTGAAATTAATAGTCCTCCTTCCTTATAATAATAATAATATCATATTGAAATTGGTGTATTTGTCTAAAAGCTACTGTGCACAAATAGACCAAGACTTTAAACTAGTCATGTGTCGGAGCTCCGTATCCGTATCCGCGACAATAAAAAAGATCCGTATTCGGATCCAGATCCGTATCAGCAAGTAAAAAATATCCATATCCGTATCTGAATCCGTTTTTTTTTCTTCAACGGATCTAATACGGATCTTTTGTAGAAATTTCTAGAAAATCTCAGGAAGAAACTGTCATAACTCATTATAAACTCTCTTTAATGTATAACTAAAAGAAATACAGTATAGCCTATTTTTTACGTTCTCGGAATTTACTTTTTCCCGTAATATACAATTTTTCTTTCAAATCCCTTCATTTTTCCTATGTACAGTCGGCTGCATAAGTATCCGAGCACTAGCAAAAATTCCTATGGAAAAAAAGTACACTTAATACTGTTTTGTTAAATAAATCCTTGTCGAATCATGCTCTTAGAATGATTAAGAACAGGATTCGACAAGGATTTATTTAACAAAACTGTATTAAGTGTACTTTTTTTTTATATAAGAATTTTTGTTAGTGCTCGGATACTTTTCCTGCCGACTGTATGCGATGAACTCCCGTCTTCACTTTTACATGACGAAATTTTCAATTTCCCGCCATTTGCACTTAAAATATACAGCGTTTATAAAGGGAATACATGAAAGTAAATACATGAATTTCGTGATTTAATTAAAAAATAGTATTAAAAAAAATTAAAAAAATTCTGAGAGACGAATTCAGTAAAGCAAATGATATTATTCTTTAATGAATAAATAATGCACCAAAACTGATATCGGATAGTTGTTTATACTCGAAGCGACAGTTTCAAAGCAGGTGGTTAACTGTGAATCATTAGAAATGAAACGTTCATTTTTATAAGATCGATCATGCATTATCTCTGAGACTGTAAATTTTAAGAAAAAGAAATTAATTATAAAAGGTAATAGGGGAGAACCGTGTATTATGAATCCCCTAAGCAAGAATGCTAATAAAACTTAAATTATTAAAATAAAAAAATTTAATTTGGTGGCTGCTCATTACAAGTGCATAGTTACATAGTTTAAACTTGGTAAAGTACTCTGGGAACTATTAATAATTGCAGAAAATAATTATTCTATTTACGTATCGGTGGTCCATATTACACGAACGTATGTGTAATATGGACCAAGTGGTCCATAGTGGTCCTTCCCGTTCACCAACAGTTGACACACTTGAAATATTGAAACGAACTGTCCAGCATGTTCCCTCACACACTTGTACATCTCTTGTGAACAGTAGAAATGGACGAAAAAAAAAAAAAAATAGTTAATAAACGAAAAGAAAGGGGAGGTCTAAAGGTTATATCCAATGGGTAGTGTGCGAAAGAAATGATAATTTGATTACCTCTGCTTCTCTGGCCTATTCTATAGCCTCAAGATTTTGAGTATGTGACATAGGTACGCCGAACATTAACAAAACCTCTCTGTTTTTATTATGGACCACTGGTCCATATTACACAACACAGCATGGTTCATATTACACGCGTAAACAGAGCAAAGTGGTTTCCAATCAAAAATCGCTATGCAAATTGATGCCCACGAAACGCATGTCTAAATTGTTCATAAAATAAGTACATTTGCTACTATTAACGCGAAAATTATATTACAATTACCTAACAGCAGAAAGTAATACTTCCATTTTAACATACTTGATCTTGTTACATCAATGAGCATATAAACCGAAAACTCAATTTCATAATCGTCCAATTACAGGTATACATGTACAAGTTACTCCATGGTTTGTGTAACGATAATATTCACTAAAGGCAATGAGATGATTTCACCATCTAGTGTTGAACATATAAATTTCCTCATCGTCCGTATTACACGATGGTCCATAATACACGGTTCTCCCCTACATATATTATAATACATAATATATAATTTTCTCTTAACGTAATACTTAAAAAAATAAATATATAAAAATGAAAATGTGTAAATAATGAATAGTTATGTAAAATTATAAATATCTAAATAATCCCATCTTTTTTCCAGTAAAATTCCCATAGATTATATGAGTTTTATTTAATAAAATGTTATTAGTTTATTCAAAATGTGTTTAAATGAAATTTTTTGGAACAATTTTTTTACTTTTTCTTACCCATATATATGGCAAAGAAAATATTGTTTTTAGACCAAATTTTCGAAATTGAGTTTTTGTTATATTGACACGTTTTAAGGCCCCATAAATCCGAAAATTATGTTTTTAGCGGTTGGTTTGTTTGTGTGTGTCTATTATTAGAATATCTCACGAACAAATACGCAAGCGAAGTGATGACGCCACTTGCCGTCTGTGTATGCAAGAAAAAGATTTCTTATGTTAATCGACCATTGGATTTTTTGTAAAAAATTATTAAAAATCGAGGAAATTATTTCCCGATTTTAATCCCCATATTTGTGTATATATATGTATTTGTTATCGTGTGCATACGTTAGATTAAGTGATTTTTCCTGTAAAATTGATAAAAATTTGAATTTTAAATTTCAAAACTTTAGAAAAAAAATAGCAAACTTTCATATTCGATTGAAAACATAAACATTTCATTTCAAAGGATGATATTTACATAATAAATATCCAACTAATAAACTAATTAAAAGGTAAATGATAAATATTCTATCATAATTTGAAGTCAAATTTGTTTTCAAATGCCTAAATAAAGTGTCTGATATAAGATACTCAAATGCTGCAGCGGAATAGATTTGATATCTGTGATACTTTGCGAAAAAAAAAAAAAAAAAAAAAAAAAAAAAAAAAAATTCGCCAAATAATCTGGCGAACATATTTAATTCCTTTCAAAAATCATGGTTATTTTTACAGCTTATATTAAGTGAGTAATAAATAATATGAAACAATATTTCGTACAATACATATTACGAAAATATACATCTGGCATGTATATTTTCGTATTGCGTTTTTGATCGCAAAATACAAAAAACGCCAAAGGTGACAAAGTTTTGAAATTTAAAATTAAAATATTGTCAATTTAACAGTAAAATAACTCAATCTAACACATGCATACGATAACTAACACATATCTATACCCAAATACGGGGATTAAAATCGTGAAACAATTTTCCTCGATTTTTAATAATTTTTTACAAAAAATCCAATGGCCGATTAACATAGGAAATCTTTTTCTTATATCCACGAACGGTCGGTGACGTCACACTTCGCTTGCGTATAGTAGCAGGTAGTCCAAACTCTGTATTCTAAATCTGTATTATAGAGTGATTCCACACTAAATTTTTTGTTAAGATCAACTAAATGGTTCGTGTACAGCAACATCCAAGAGAATTCAAATATAGTACGTCTATGGGGGAAATTTTTGATGAGTACAGTGTAAAAACTATAGGCTGCCCTAAACAAATGGAATAAACATATTTTTAGTTCCCCATCATACTATAGGTAATGGGGAACTTAGGTAATCGTGAAAATTTTCGACCTTGGTTTTCTAACTTTTTTACACGTTTTCAGGTGTAAGGAATCCGAAAATGACAAAATTTGTATGGTGTTCGTCTGTAGGGTGTCTGTTAGTTTGTTAGTCCGTTACTGTGTTAGTCTGTTTACACGATATCTCAAGAACAAATTGTCGCAGAGAAGTCAGATCAGTTTTAAAATAATACTTTCGATACTGGTAAGAACCCTATTCATTTACAACATTCGAATTAAAAAACTTTGTAAGTTATTAGAAATTTACGATTTTCTTAACAATGGGAGAATAGAACAAAAATTCACTTAAACGTGCATTAAATGGAAACTTTTTACTGTAAAAATGTCAGAACAGTTTTAAAATATCAGTTTGGATGCCGGAATGAACATCGGAAACTATAAATATGCTACTTTGAAAATTTCGCAAGCTATTGGAAATTTAAGGATTTCTTAACATGGCAGCATAGGGCAAAATTTCACATAAACGTCAATTTTGAGAGATATTTTCATCGTAAAGATGTCAGACAACTTTTGAAATATTATTTAGGATACTGGCATGAATATTAATGACTATGAATTTCCCAATATAAAAATTTCGTAAGTTATTGGAAATTTACGAATTTCTTAACATGGCAGAATAGAGCAAAATTTCACATAAACGTCAATCTTGAGGGATATTTTCATCGGAAAGATGTCAAACCACTTTCGAAATATTATTTAGGATACTGGCATGAATATCATAGACTACGATTTTTCCAATTTAAAAAATTCGTAAGTTATTTGGAATTTACGATTTACTTAACATGTCAGAATAAGGCAAAATTGAGCATAAACTTCCATTTTGAGGATCATAAATACATTAGACAACTTCAAAATTACATTTATGATATTTATTTGAACAGGATTGAATACAAATATTCTAATAGGAAAATTTCGTAAATTATTCGTAATTTACGATCTTATCAACATAGCGAAATTGTAAATTTTTCATATAAATATGAATTTTGAGGATTAATGCATTGGAAATAGTAGCATGAAAACTAAACAACGGAATTGACCCCGATAAAATAAATTAATAGATTAGAATAAGATAAATATATCGAAGAGAACGGTGGATTTCATTCTGTCACTGTATCAAGCTTTGGTCAAATTCATTTCTTTTAAAATGATTATAATATGTCTCGTACTAGAAATTTAGGAGAATATAAATATGATGGGGAACTGAGCAGAGTCCACCTATACCAACTATTGTAGTTTTTATATGCATAAATAAGTTTAGATTGAGGAATAGAAATCATTCATCATTCGTTTACAAGGCTACTTAAAGTATTTGGATGCATTAGGACAATATTTGGAAATTGCTGAAAATTTATTTCATTTTGTGTTAGGTGTTTTTCGTATGAAACTAAATTTAAGAACACAATGCGGTATGCATACAGTTTATAGGCAATATATAGGGCTACCTAAAATTAAACTGAACGTTCTTTTCTAGTGAACATAATTTACGAAAATGGTTTGCTACATTTTACTATGTTCACGAACACTGCCTATCAATTTTTCTGAAGAAATTAACGAACACAAACGGACAGATGTCTGAAAGGGCCTTTATATAGCAATATTGAAAATAAATAAATAAAAAATAACTAAATGAAAAATAAAAGATGTACAGCCGGTAACAAAAGTCTCCGAACACTAGCAAAAATTCCTATATAAAAAAAAGTACACTTAATACAGTTTTGTTACATAAATCCTTGTCGAATCCTGTTTTTTGACTGACTAAGAAAAGGATTCGACAAGGATTTATTTAATAAAACTGTATTAAGTGTACTTTTTTTTTTATTTTTTTATATAGGAATTTTCGCTAGTGTTCGGAGACTTTTGTTACCGACTGTATTACAGCTTTGTTTGAGATGCAGATTTGTCTTTTTTTTTCGTTTTTTTCTTGTCTCATTTCCAGTTTTATTTTTATTACTTTCCGAACACTATAGTGAGGAAAGTATTGTAATCATGTCAAAAATTCGAATTCGAGATTTTGATGTTTCTATACGTTTCGAGGTCCCCTGAGTCCATTTTCACTATTTTTACGGTGATGTGTGTGTGAACACGCTAGTGTCTAAACGCTTTGTTCGAATAAGCTAAAAGTTGGTACGTATATTGTAAGTTACCATAGTACGAACCCTATTGATTTTGGTGAATCTAGCACTTTACTCACACAGTTTTTTTACAGGGACACCAGGAAAAATTCTTTATCATTATGGCCTATGGGGCCAAATTTTGAAAAGTGCGATAGCGTCTAAACGCTTTATTAATCTGAGCAAAAAAATTGTACACATATTATAGGTTACAGTTGCACCAACTATATAGATTTTGGTGAATTTAGCACTTACAGTTTTTTTACAGGGGCAAAAAGAAAAATTCTGTATCATTATGACCTATGGGGCCAAATTTTTATAAGTGTGATAGCGTCTAAACGCCTTATTAATCTGAGCAAAAAACTTTTACACATGTTATAGGTCACAGTTGCACCAACTGTATAGATTTTTCTGAATTTAGCACTTACAGTTTTTTTGCAGAAACACAAAGAAAAATTCTTTATCAGTATAGCCTATGGGACCAAATTTTGAAACGTGCGATAGCACGTAAACGCCTCATTCAATTGAGCTTAAAATTTATATGAATATTATAAGTCACTGTTGCACTAACTATTAGCATTATGGTGAATTTAAATTTTTTTACAGGGACACAACGAAAAATTCTTTATCATTATAATCTATGGGCTTAAAGTTCAGTAGTGTTAAATAAAACATCATGTAATATGTGGAGAAAAACACTCTAATATGGTTTTCTCTCTTTTGTTTAACGACTCCTCTTTCTTTATCTACAAAACTGTTAGTTACTCAATGTTCGGAAAGTCGAGTGGGGTCACTCCAGATTTTGCTTTTTTTACCAAAAGTTAAAATATGAAGTTTTGAATATAAAGTTCCGTCGTTCTATCTTAAGATTTAGAAGATTTATCAGTCGTTATCAGAAGGTACACGCCCACCCCCTACACACACATATACATACACAATGAATAATTTGCAGAAAACACTTTTTTGGGCCTTAAAACATGTAAATCAGGTGTACAATTGATATCGAAACGGAATACGTCACTTCCATTACGTACGGTAAACGCGTAACAGAAGCAAAAATTATTACATATGTACTTAATTATTATAGATTTTTCTAAGATCCGTATCCGTATCCGCAGATCTTGAAATAAAAGACCTGTATCCGTATCTGCGGATATAGAAAAACTGATATTCGTATCCGCGGATCACAGTTTTTGACGATCCGGCACATCCCTACTTTAAACTTATAACGCCTCTCTTTTATTTTTGTCGGGGATTATTGAAAATATATAATTACAAAATAATTTTATCTTATCATTATTCGGTTTCAAATGCCATATTATGTTTTGTTTTTCTACTGATGTTATGAAAAATGACTCAAAATCCAACATACAGTCGGTAACAAAAGTGTCCGAGCACTAGCAAAAATTTCTATGTAAAAAAAGTACACTTCGTACGGTTTTATTAAATAAATCCTTGTCGAATCCTATTCTTAGTCAGTGTAAGAACATGATTCGATAAGGATTTATTTAACAAAACCGCATGAAGTGTACTTTTTTTGCATAGGAATTTTTGCTAGTGTTCGGACACTTTTGTTACCGACTGTACTTAAATTTTACTTAAGATGACTTTAACTAATATGCTTTGGCTATGTCAAACTTCTTTTACTTAACATTCTACACCCCGCGACAAAAAAAATAGGTACAAAGGGTTTTTTCTTTGATTTTTCATAAAATAGCATTATCTAAATTGTGCTTATCATTCACTCAAACACTCTATACTCATTCATATACTCAAACACTCTATTATGGTTTTTTCTCTTTTGTTTGTTTAAAACTCCTCTTTCTTTATCTACAAAACTGTTATTTACTCAATGTTCGGAAAGTCGAGTGGGGTCACTCCAGATTTTGTTTTTTTTTCACCAAAAGTTAAAATATGAAGTTTTGAATATAAAGTTCCGTCATTCTATCTTAAGATTTAGAAGATTCATCAGTCGTTATCAGAAGATACACGCCCACCCCCTACACACACATATACATACACAATGAATAATTTCCAGAAAACACTTTTTTGGGCCTTAAAACACGTAAATCAGGTGTACAATTGATATCGAAACGGAATACGTCACTTCCATTACGTACGGTAAACGTGTAACAGACGCAAAAATTATTACATATGTAGTACTTAATTATTATAGATTTTTCAAAGATCCGTATCCGTATCCGCGGATCTTGAAATAAAAGACCTGTAACCGTATCTGTGGATATAGAAAAACTGATATCCGTATCCGCGGATCACAGTTTTTGACGATCCGTCACATCCCTACTTTAAACTTATAATGCCCCTCTTTTAATTTTGTCGAGGATTATTGAAATATATAATTACAAAATAATTTTATCTTATCATTATTCGGTTTCAAACGCCATATTATGTTTTTTTTTCTACTAGATGTTATGAAAAATAACTAAAAATCCAACATTGCTTACGTTTTACTTATCGGACCTCCTCACTTACCATCGCCGGAAGCCCGAGTCAAAGTTATTTTCTATGGGGAAATTTTCTTTACAAATAACTTATTAACTAATACATATTTTTAAATTCTGTTTTCACATTCAGAAAATTCACAACTGTTCAATGGACGGACCTTTTTCAAAAATGTATTATTATTATAATTTTTTTAATTTTTAATATTTTATTTTTAAATTGCAAAAGGAAAAAAATTCACATACTGAAAATTCGTATTTTGTAGCTTCAAAATAAAATATAAAAAATTAAAAAAAAAAATAAAAAAAAAAATTAAAAAAAATTAAAAAAAAAAAAGGTTCGTCCATTTAACAGCTGGGAATTTTCAGAATTTGAAAACAGAATTTAAAAATATGTATTAGTTAATAAGTTATTTTTAAAGAAAAAATTCCCATAGAATAACATTAGCTTCGGCTTCCGGCGGCGGTGAGTAAAGCGGGCTCTTAAGATGATTTTAACTAATATGCTTTGGCTATGGCAAACTTCTTTTATTTAACATTCCACATATCAACGTCAGCTATAGGTAATATACACAAAAGAAGTACAATAAATGTGGTTTGTTACAATAAAAATTTTATATAGAAAGTTTGGAGCAAATTTAACCAATAGACGTTGAGATATAGCAACTTGGTGTGGTATGGCAGCATTAGGACTAAGGCCAAATGACTGCATTAAGGCCCTAATCCTGAGAGGTCATACCCTCCGTGAGGGAGGGGGGTCTTTCTAAGGTGCTCTAGCTTGTATTTATGCAAGTTTCGGAGAAAATCACAGAAAACTCTGAACGGCTATTCCGACGAACACGACCTAGGATTGAGCCCGGCATCTCACTCCGCCAGCTTTGAGGACAGAACCTCTCGGCCTATAACCAGTTGAAAATTCGCAGAAAGACAGTATGGGGGAGCACTGTTTACGCGTTTTCCAAGAAACCGTTCCTACAAACAAACAGGGCCGCCCGACTTAGCCTAAATAGGGCCTGGGGCAAAAACGTCTTTGGGGCCTCCTCTGCTTCACTACTTCAGTAATGAAGAACCGAACTTTATGGAGGTATTTAAATTTTTCACCTCATTATAGATCCATTTTATTTCTGATTGTTAACTTTGTAATCTAGCTGTGAAAAATTCATATCCTTGTTGACATTGGGGCGGAATTCAGCTAAATTTTCGCAATTACGATGGCTCAATTAAGCCGGATTTTACACTGCACTGATATTTTGTTAAAAAAAATTCATTAAAGAAGGAAACGTAAAATAAACTTTCTATTCAATTTGGGGGCCCCTTCTGATGTGGGGGCCCGGGGCAACTGCCCCGTATGCCAATGCATAACAAATGCATAATTGAATAAAAAGAAGCACAACTGAAAATTTAATTTTGTTCGCTAATACATAAAAGGTGTCATATAATAATAAAAATCTAATACAATTCCATGTTTCTCGTTTTACAAGTTCGATTAATATATAAATAGGTAATAGGATGAAATTTGAAGAGTCCATAAGAATCGAATGGTGCTGCCATCTACTGATTTAAAAAATGAGTAAATTATTTCAAGAAACTACAGTGATCTCTCTCTCTCTCTCTCTTTTTAAATCAGTTGTTTTGAGGACACCATTATCTTTGACTTAAGGGGGAAGGGTGGGGGGACAAAATTTCGGTTAGATTTTAAAAAAATTAATTAAAATTTTACAAAAATTGTCTTGAAAATAGTATTTTATGGTAATTTTATTTCAGAAACAAAATAAAATGTTTTCCAAAAATAAAATTTTACTCAAATATGCATTTTGGAGTAAAACAGTGAAAATTTTAGGGCCTTTTTTTTTCCAGAGTACAGTCAGTAACAAAAGTGTCCGAATAGTAGCAAAAATTCCTATGTAAAAAGAGTAGAGTTAATACTGTTTTGTTAAATAATTCTTTGTTGAATCATGTTCTTAGTCAGTCGAAGAACGTGATTCAACAAGGATTTATTTAACAAAACAGTATTAAATCTACTTTTTTTATATAGAAATTTTTGCTAGTGTTCGGATACTTTTGTTACCGACTGTAGCTGAAAACATGGGGGGGAAATGATAGGTAGGAGGTATTAAATGCGCATCGGGATCGGCCCTGGGTCCACTTTTGGCTTGATCAGGCTTTGGCAATGAGATACTTGTGCTAACTGCTAACTTAAACAATTTAATTCGGATAAATAACAACACTTTCTTAACTATATTTCAACTCACTAAAGATCGATTTTATTTTTCTAAAAATAGATTTCGATGAATATCTGAAATCTAAACTGATATTGATTACTGGGGAGTGAGGATAAAAGAAATCTAAAGTTCCAGAAGCAACATTCGAGTTAATTTCTAAAATACTAGAAACCGAGTGCACCATTGTATTAATAAAAAATTTTTGTAAATCACAATCTCATGCAAAGAATTTGGGCGTTCCAATGAAGAAGAAGAAGAAAAAAAAAAAGCAGGGTTAACATAATAGATAAATTTTGTATTATGTCATAATCTGTTAACACAGTTATCTTTTAAAGTAAAATGTTATCTTCACTTTAATTGATGAAATCGCGAAATAACTAATTGATTAATATCTGATGAAATTGCGTAACTGGATATATGAGAATTGAACAATCGTACAATGATGAACCATATAATATATTTAAAAATAAAAGGTAGATATCATGATGAAATTTTAAAAATTTGTTAAGGGAATAGTGCTGCCACCTATTAACACTTAAATGAATAAATTGTTCCAAAAACGACATTGATTCTTCGGGATGTTTTATAGGTTTTCTTCAGGATACTGGACATAAATATTTAAATATTATGTAATTTACTATTTCTAAAAACTTAAAAAATATATATATATTATTAGTATTTTACAATCTATGATAGCAACTTTTTATTATTCAAATAAAATTACACTGCTCTGCAAAAAAAAAAAAAAATAAATAAATAAATAAATAAATAAATAAATAAATAAAATAAAATAAAATAAATAAATAAATAAAAAATATTTTTTTCGAGATCTGATACCATTTGTACTTATTCTTATGTAAAATGACCTCCTGAATCCGAATATGACTCCCATTTTGCCCAGTCACCCACAGTTTTATAGATACACCACCCCCTCCCTCAATTTTTTCCCCTGTTTGATAATTTTATGACCATGAATTTGATTTGAAGAATGAAAAATAATTAATTTTACACCTAAAAACAAAAATACATAAAGTTTAAAAAATAACATTAATAACAGATTAAAAAAAAAAATAAGATATGTAATGCATAATTTCAGTGACAAATCACCCCCCTCCCACCCACCCAGAAAAAAAAAAATTATCTTGTCACAAATGTCCATGTTTTAGAATTTTCTGACTCTGTAGCAATCTCAGAAGATATTCAATGGTTAAAATAATCCCCCCCTCTCTTAAAAGTCAAATTTATAACCATAAAATCACCAAAAAATTATAAAAATAGCCATTCCTAAAAAACGGTGGGTGATAGGGCAAAATGGGCGTCCTATTCGGATTCAGTAAGTCATTTTACATACGAATATGCTGAAATGGTGTCAGAGGCAATTTTCATGCCGAGCAGTGTTATAGAATTTTTTTTTTTTTTAATCACTTATAACCATTTAATTCAGTTCAGTTCTATTAATAAAAACAATCTTTTATTATTATTATTATTATTATTTTCAATGAACTGGGTTTTATTTTGGATGGTTGGTTTGCTGGGTTTAATGTCGCACTAGTACTGGGCTATGGGTAATTGGCAACGGTCTGGGACGCCCCGGAGACATGCCATCCCAATTTTGTTCCTCAACGGAGAGGATGGCTCTCCCACTTCGGTGATCCCCAAAGGTCAGTTTCATTTTGGAAGTTTTTTTTCCTGTAATTTTGTTTGAAGAAATATGTGGAATAAAATAAGCTATTATTGATTTAAATGTTTTAATGACAAAGATAAATAAATGGTGCGCTTAAAATTCTGAAACTTTTTTTTTTTTTTCATTTTAACGCCTCTAAAATACAATTCGCTCGATAATTCTCTCTGGAAGCTGATATACCGGGAGGTGACGAGTTCAAACTCAGATCACGCTTTGTCTGCCTAACTTTTCGGTGTTTTCCGTGATTTTCTTCAAAACTCACGAGGGGGACACATTATTCAGACCTCGTATCTTCATGAAGTTCCATTGTTGAGACTCAAAACGTTTTTGGTGTCTTTTTGTACCGCGATAGCGATGCCAAAATTATCCGATTGACATGAAAACACATATCGAGGAGTTACATAAAATTAACTACCGTAATTTAGTGTATATAAGCCGCAGCTTATTAAAATGTTGCGGGGAAAAACCAATGCTCTTAGGTAAACCGCACCAGAAAGTAAGCATCGGCCTATGCAAGCATTGTTACGATGATGTGACAGATAAATAAGGAAAAAAGATATCAGTCATCTGACATCTACGCAAGTTATTAAAAATAGTAAATTATTAATTATAAAGGAAAATAATAATTTAAAAAAAAAAATAATTCGGTATAAAGAAAATAAAATAAAACTATACCAGTATGCAGATGTAATGCAACAAATATGAGGATCACGGGAACAATATGGTGGAATCCGGGCATATATATACAAAGTCATAAAAATAATTAATTATAAATGAAAGTAATAAATTATTTTAAAAGGCACTGTGTAGAAAAAAATTAAAACAAAAATTAAAGCCAGTATACTAATACGATGCAAAAAATCAAAAACCAGGGAACAAGATGGCAAACTCCAGACATATATGCAAATCAATCAAAATAAGAGATTATTAGTTAATAAATAAGAGATTATAAACGTGATCAGGGCTCGAGAAACTCGAATACTAAACTTCCGTTTTCGGGGGAGATCGACTGTTTCAAGAAGTATGGACAACGGAATTTGGTATTATTATTAGATAGCCCGCACTGATAGATAAGCCGCAGTCTTCAAAAACCAATGTTTTTTTAAAGATAGCCCGAGGCTTATCTTCACTAAAATACGGTATATAGGTTTTGGTATGCATAGTATTTGAGGCTCATGTACAGTGATATATTAAAAAAACCGTATCTATTACAGACTGTGAACTACAATTTTTAAAAGTGTTTTTTATATACATCATTAAGATGTCATGCGTCATGACGCCACTTTCACATTTTTGCTGCTTCAATAACCTTTCAAACGTTACAAATGACAAATTCGTCTTCATTGATCCGGGAATATTTTTTTTTATTATCAAAACTTTCGCATTAGAAACCGGAAATACTACGAACATTTACTACATGTTTCTACGAAATTTTATTTTATTCTACAATCTATGACAATTTAATCTATGATATGACATTTTAAAAAGTAACGGAAAGGATACATGACAAACTTAAAAATCTTTTAGTATTAAAAGATATGGTATCGTATTCTATATTTTTTACATGCATCTATAAAGAATGCTTTCTTTGTAAATAAATATTTGTATAACATTGTTATATCGTAACTTATTATATAGATTTTAAAACTTCTTTACACACCATAAATTTTAAGCCAGCGCAACCGGTTTCGAAAGAACGTAGCCCTTCTTCATCAGGTGCAAAAAAAAAAAAAAAAAAAAAAAAAAACCACGTGCCTTGGAGGCAAAAGCAAGACTGAAAAACGCGTTTCGTGCCAAACGCGTTTCCGAACTGGATTTTTTTGGAAAATTTAACTATTTACCTTAATCGTGATAAAATTGTCAATGTAAAATCTGATTCCACTTTGCTGTCTACAGCCTGGAAAAATTTGTTTAATTCAATTAAATTATTTCCTTCATTATGTTTATAACATAATAATAGTTATAATAAAATAATTCTAATTAAAAAAAAATAATAATAAATAAATAAATTTTATTAATTTATTTATTAGTATAATATTAATTAAATAAATAAAAATAAAAATTTAATTGATTATTCCTTCCCTCCCTCTATTTTTTTTTTTTTTTTTTTTTTTTTTTTGTGTGTGTGTGTGTGTGTTCCTCTCTGATTGGTCCTGCATGATGCTTCCTATTGGTTGTTTGTGTTGCTCCTCCCCCTCTGTATTTTGCCCTGCTTTCAGTCTTGCTTTTGCCTCCATTCAGTAGCACGTGGTTTTTTTTTTTTTTTTTTTTTTTTTTTTTTGCACCTGATGAAGAAAGGCTACGTCCTTTCGAAACCGGGTGTGCTGGCTTAAAATTTATGGTGTGTAAAGAAGTTTTAAAATCTATATAATGATTGTACACCAGTTTTGAAATTTGTTTTGGTGATTAACCTCATTTACTACATGTTTCTACGAAATTTTATTTTATTCTACAATCTATGCCAATTTAATCTATGATATGACATTTTAAAAAGTGACAGAAAGGATACATGAGAAACTTAAAAATCTGTTAGTATTAAAAGATATGGTATCGTATTCCATATTTTTTACATACATCTATAAAAAATGCTTTCTTTGTAAATAAATGTTTGTATAACATTGTTATATCGTAACTTTTGTTTTCTATTTTCTTTTCTTGCAGGTATATATGAGTACCAGAAGTGGATCATGGATTTTTCCTCGTGTAGGGCCCCACGGCATCCCAGTAGACTACGCTTTACTCCGACGGTACATCACATTCTTCCAAGAATACTTGCCCATCAGTATATCCAGTAAATACATTGAAATATTTTTTCTCAACCAGAAATTCAACCACGAACTCTACAACTTGCGGCCTCAATATCACGTCCTGTGCAAGGATCCTTCGGTAAACGATCTCCTCCCGTCCAAACTCCTTTCCGGCAGTGTTATCTTAAAGAAAAACATAAAATACTTTACCGAAAATGGTGTCATGTTTGAAGGAGAAGACACTATCACAGAAGTCGATACTGTGATAATGGGTACAGGGTACGAATGGAAATTTCCTTTTTTGGAGGAGGGTGTCGTAACAACTGAGGAGGACGGGAGGATCAATTTGTATGAATGTATGTGGTCACCACATCTAAAGCACCAGACACTTGCAATAATAGGGTTTGTTCTACCTTTTGGACCAGGTTTTCCTCTAGGGGAAATACAGTGTCGGTGGGTCACACAGGTATTTGCCGGACACCAGACACTCCCTAGTGCAGAAGTTATGATGAAGGATGTAATAAAAAGACATGAAGAAAATGTAAAACGATATAGACCAGGTGACAAAATGTCTATTAGGGTAGATTATATACCTTATATGGATGATATTGCAAAACAGTTCGGGGTGAAACCAAATTTGTGGAAAATGTTAATCTCTGACCCAGCTCTTTGGAACGCTTGCGTTTTTGGTCCCAGTTTACCATACCAGTACCGGCTACAAGGACCACACAAGTGGAAAGGAGCCAGACATGCCATCTTAAATGCTAATGAAAGAATGAAAACACCACTGCTTGGTAACTGCCGGAAGCATAAGGTTAAAAGTCGAATGAGTTTCGTGGTCAAATACCTAATGAATATGATTTTGTTGTCTTTGTGGATATCATGGAAAGACTCGTCCATGAAATATTATCTAGCAGCAGTGCTACTTCCCCGGTATATGTCGTGGAGAAGTTTTCTGCTTAAATATTTGTTCGCTGCTTTGATTTTACCATTTTTTATATCTTTTAATGGCTTCTTGACAAGTTATTTTGTAACATTGTTAGTTCCTCTGGTAATTGCAGGTATAAGTTCTATGTAATACCGTAATTTCGCGTATACAACCCGCGGCGGAAGGTAGCCCGCAGCATAAAAAATTCATTTAAAAATAATTATAACCGAAAGATACCCCGCATTAGAAGATACCCCGCACTTCTAAAACCACATGGTCGGCAAACGCTATTTATAATCTTAATACTAATTGCTATTATTTTGATAATAAGTAGGAAAAGATACAAATAATAAACAAAGATACAACTAACAAGGAAACATTCAAAAGGTGTCGTCTTCAAAAAGTATTGAAAAAAATATATGTGATTCTACTCTTCATAAAACACCAGAAAATGAAAAAATTATCGGCTGAAATGAATTACAGCGACCACAAAAAATTATCAAAATTAAGCATATTTGGCGATTTCACAATGATAGGCGATACGTTTGCTAGCACCGAGATTGCCGTGTACGAACAGAACCGTGTTTTGCTTTTCCGCCAAGTACTCAAAATCAATCGCGTAGCAGTGTGAAATCGCCAAATATGCTTAATTTTGATAATTTTTTTGTGGCCGCTGTAATTAATTTCAGCCGATAATTTTTTCATTTTCTGGTGTTTTATGAAGAGTAGAATCAAATATATTTTTTTCAATACTTTTTGAAGATGACAACTTTTGAATGTTTCCTTGTATGTATAAATAATAAACAAATATACAAATAAATATAAATAATAAACAAATAAATTTTCTTACCTACAATGAAAAAGCAAATAATCATAACATAGTACTAATCTTTCTCTATATATAAATTACTATGAACTGGAGTAAATTCTAATGATTAACACCTTTATTCAATTTATAAGAAAATTATAGATTAATAATAAATTTATTTGCAAAATTCTTTCAAATCCATCGAAATCGGATTCTTCCGTATCAGAATTAAAATGTTGCAATATTGTTTGGGACAGTGCGTCTTCATCATCCGTATTATCCTCATCATCAAAGTTCCTTTTCACTGTTCTCAATTTCATCGTCATTATACGTTAATAATCGAGACTTCCGAAACAAAAATGAGACTGGTGTTGATTTTCTCGTTGCTCGCGACAGATACCCAGCACCGGATGATAGCCCGCAGGACATACAAAGCCAGTTTTTTTTTTATAGATTACCCGCGGGTTATATACACGAAATTACGGTAGTTGTTTTTTGTAGAGTTGCATTTACGATTTATATGGCACATTTGGTCTGGTGAAGATATGTTCATAATTTAGATGACACCAGAATTTTGTTATGAACTATACAATCCAACAATGGGCAAATACATTGTATGGTTTGGGTATATTAAATTTGTTTGTTGGTAGTAAATATATCTTTTATTTCTTTTAGTAAAAAATAAAAATTATTCGTGTTCAGTGTTGGGCATAATTGATTAAAAAGTAATTGAATTACAATTAAATTATAATTTTATTTATTTTACTGTCTATTGATTAACAAGTAATTAATTACAAATAACTTGAATTATTACAAATTGAATAAGTAATTCGATTTATTTGTAATCAATTACTTATTAATTGATTGACAGTAAAATAATTATAATTGCAATTTAATTGTAATTCAATTACTTTTTAATCAATTATGCCCAACACTGTATCGTGTTACAGTTCTTACCTTCTACAAATCTAAAGGAGCGGCCTCATTCGGTATAAGGGGAGTATTTTTAGGGAGAATTTTAATTAACCTACAACTTTGAACTGAAATAATTCTTGAGTCGTTGTAGATATCCCCCCCTCCTTTAAAAAAGAAAAAAAAAAGTGAAAAAGGAATTTAATGAATAAGGCGTCTAGAGTGAGAACCTTCAGCGGGAATACAATAGCAAAACTTATTCACAAAAGTGTATTTATATCCACCCCACCCCCACTTAATTTAACCAAAAGTTTCAAATTTTCATATCTGATTTCTTACCATTGCTTTAGAAGGCTTAAGTCAGTTTCTGAATATTACAGATCACTTCCCTAGCAATAATGTTGCATTTTCACCACATAAAAACGAATTTTTAAAAAATAAAAAAATAAGAATTCAAGTTAATATGATACTTTGGGAGACATTGCGAAAATGGTAGGAAAATAACACGAAATTAATTTCTTTTATGTCCTCTCTCATTTTACGCATTTGTAGCGCCATCTAGTAAGATTCTGGGAAGTTATTTAAGTTCGAAATTGTAGGTTAATTAAAATTCAAAAAGTACAAAACCTTGAATAAACACCATAAAATGCAACAATTGTTTCAGGTCGAAAGAAAACGCGACCCTTTGTCAGGCGAACAGAGTAGGCTCGAGTGCTGCAAACAAAGTGGAAACGCACTGTTGCGATTTTATGGTGTTTATTCAAAGTTTTGTACTAACTACATTCAAACGTCTGTTCTGTAGGGCTTTTCATAATAATTAAAATCCACCCTGTAAAACGCCATTTGGTGATGTTGTTTAAAAATTTCCAGAAAGGTGAAGCTAACACAACATGTTTTCCTTACGTGTCTCTGTAATTATGATTTTTGTGTACGTGCACGCGCGCGTTTTTTTTTTTTTTTTTTTTTTTTTTTTTAAGTTTCATCTTTAAAAATGTTGCAATTGTAACCGTTATTAAAATTGCACCGAAATATCTTGTTCATATATATGTATATATATACATATATATATAACCTTAGCAATTGAAAATTGGTGATTTAATAATGATAACAGTTACAGACACAGAACACACGACATAATTAAAGACAAGAAATGAGAAAGTGTAAAATTAATATACAGAAACATACAAAGGGGAATGTTGCCCGTTTCATGACTGGTTTATTGATAACACTACATATACATCAGATCTGTATGCTTGACTCGTAGTCCGCTTGTAAATCTTCGTCAGATAAAGACAGATAGTGCATGGCAGAATTACCTTACGAAGAAATGAAAAAACACCCAGGTCCAGCGCGGGAGTCGAACCCGCTCTCCTACGCTTAAAGGCGATTAGCAGTGTGGTGATATAACCACTCGGCCACGGAGGGCCCCCATGGCTGGTCTCTCTCTGTACCAGTTTTCTAATCAGCGTTGCCAACTCAAATTTTCCATAAAATCACGGAAAACTCCGAATGGCTAGGTCAAGTGGGTGCGACCTGGGACAGAACCCAGCACTTTCCATCTGCCAGCTTTGAACGTAGAACGCTCGGCCACTGTTGGGCATCAAAAGAAGCTGATTCTTGAGATTTGTTTTTAAATATGAGCTGGAACTAAATATTTTTACTTTCTTTGCTATTTAATAGGGAAAAAAAGTAATGAATTTGTAAAAATTTTTCAATTTCTTGTTTTCGATGGACTTACATGTTTTTAGAAACGTATTATACACAACTGAACATTTGTAGAAAATATTCTTCTGTCTGTATGTGACAAGAATTTTCGGCCTACTCTGACTCAGGAACTAACGCAGAATTTTACAAAATTCTATGCTATTTATTTTGCACCTTGGCATAAATTGTTGCCTATCAACTTTTAGTACATATGACTCAACTGGTAGTACTTTCGTCCCGTTTTACATGACAACATAGAATAAAGTTTTGTATAAATGTACACAATCAGTATTATTTTAAGTCAATCATTCTGAAATTAAAAAAAAAAAAAAAAAAAAAAAAATATGTGTATAAATTTATAATAATAACATAGCTGCCAATATTTTAATTTGTTCCGGAGTAATTTTAGCCCCGCCTCTATTTCGTACCACTTATTTTTTAAAAGTAATTTTTTCTTATTTTATCAAAGTTATATATTGAAGAAAATTTTTCTATAAATAAAGTGGCGCGAAATAAAGGCGGGGCTAAAAGTACTCCGGAATAAATTAAAATATTGGCAGCTATGTAATAATAGTCAACCAAGATAAGACTTTTATATATGTGGGAGGATCACTTCCCCGTCTGGGATGTAAATATTTAATATGATTATTTTTCAAAAGAGCTCATCAATACTTTTAAAACGAATGGTTGAACCATGTATCTGTGATACTTGGAAAAAAAAAAAAAAAAAAATTATTTTTGTTAACAAAAAGAAAAGAAAAAAAACTGAATAAGTGCAAGTTTTTTTTATTTTTATTTATTTATTTATTTTTAAATCTGTTTTCGGTTGCAATTTTTCTCTGGCCATTTTAAACAATTTTTTATTGTTGTAATTATCATATAGGGGAGACCCGTGTACCTAGGGCCGCTTTTTTTCTATGCCCAAAACCAGAGCCCTTGACCTGTTTAAATTTATCAAACTGATATGTACATATCTTTAGGACTAATTACTACCAATTGGGATTAATATAAATACCTAAAATAATAAATTCCGACAAATAGAAGGTTTTTAAAAAAACTTCATTCGTGGCCCTAGGTACAACACCCTCATTGTACCTGGGGCCAGACCTCATTGTATCTAGGGATATTCTCTCAAATTTAGATTTCACATTGTAATGAATAGAAAATAAGCATATAAACATGTATTTTATAAAAGAAACAATATCAAGTAATATATTTATTTATCATTTAATAATTATCATGTTGTTGCCTTAATTTGAAACACATTTTTCTTTTTCTTTTTTTTTTTTTTTTTTCTTTGGGATATTATAACAATGTTTTTTTTTCTTCAGTTTCTTTTTTTTTTTTTTCTAGAGTGTCCCTTGGATTTCTAGATCTCTCTGATTTTCGGTCACATCTTTTCTTTGATGTGGGAGGTTTTGCTTTAGGTAAAGGTTTTGCTTAGGTTCGTACCTGTTAAAGCATGACACACGAAAAGATGTTAGATGTTGAAGGTTTCGAAATTTCAACAGGACACGAAACAGAGACATCCAGTTCTATCATTGTTGGTTTACTTTCTTCCTGGAAAATCTTTTTTTTTTTTTTTTTTTTTTTTTTTTTTTTATATGGGGGAATCTTGTCTTTCAGTCACATTTGAACTTCAATATTCATCCTCAGTAAATGTATTTTGATTCATTAGCCATATGCCGGATACACGAAAGCCTGATAGAATGCTTACATGAGTAAAGGCTGACGGATAGGACTTGCCAACATTATCAGCAACGTCGTATATAGTGATTGGTTTACCAGGGTTTGCCAGCATCCAATTCTTATAGGCTGTACTGTGTTTCTTAACACTTTCGCGATCGCTGACGTATCATTTGAAAATATGGAACTCCACCAGTGGGCGTTTCTTTTGCAATTTGTATGTTATTTGTTTCTAAAAAATATACACGATATTCATATTTGTACAATCAGTATACTATGGATGCAAATACTTCGACTAGAGAGAGTATGATTATAATGCATATCCATTTGTAATATAAATGTGAATACGGAAAATTTTGTTTTGAAAATTGTACAGTCGGTAACAAAAGTGTCCAAACACTAGCAAAAATTCTTATGTAAAAGAAGTACACTTCATACGGTTTTGTTAAATAAATCCTTGTCGAATCCTGTTCTTAGTCAGTGTAATAACATGATTCGATAAGGATTTATTTAACAAAACCGTATGAAGTGTACTTTTTTTACATAGGAATTTTTGATAGTGTTCGGACACTTTTGTTACCGACTGTAACTTATGGGAAAAACGCCCACAGGCGCACCTTACTGTCAAAAAGACAAAAACATGCGGTCACGAAAGTGTTAAAGGGTCCAAACACACTGGCCCTAGGTACAAGTTTTGGTAACTTCATTCAAAATGCCTTCCACTAAAAAATCCACAT
This sequence comes from Salticus scenicus, assembly GCA_963930645.1. Taxonomy (NCBI): domain Eukaryota; kingdom Metazoa; phylum Arthropoda; class Arachnida; order Araneae; family Salticidae; genus Salticus; species Salticus scenicus. The sequence goes on from OZ005661.1 coordinate 222,940,732, forward strand.
GCAGAAAGGAAGGACTAATTAAATATCTCATTTATTACTCAATAGAACAACAAAATTTTACACTAGAAATGAAAGAAAAATATTTGACTTGCCTTTGTAAAACAGCAAAAGAGATGAGCTGCAAAATTTTACTTCAAACCATGTAAATTCGTTTTCTACATGTAACTTGTCAAAACTTTCTCCTCAAAAGTTCCAAAGTAGTTGTAAAAGTAGCAATTTGTGTTGTTACTCGCCCAATTGAGTAATAAAACTTAAAATGAAATATTATTCAAATAAAGTGGGGTGGCCCTAGGTACACAGGTCTCCCCTACACAGAACTATAACTTTTGAGGTATGTGTATATATATATATATATATATATATACACATACATACATACACAGGTGTTTCAAAAGAGTTCCGAAAAACTTTAAGGATACGCCAGGAACACTGAACAAATAATTTTTATATAAAAACATATAAGCAGAAATGTTATGTATGCTCATTAGAGGTGTTTGGCTGAAAATGAATTGGACTGGCACGGTGGATTGGCAGGGTCAGACCCATCGCCTGACCACCATGATCTCCAGATTTTTCCCCCAATGATTTCTAACAGTGGGGATTCATGGAAGGCCTTGCATGCAAGATCCCCATCACTTCTGCTGAAGACCTCGTAGCACGAGTTGTTAGAGCAGCAGCATGAGTCTGTGACCTGGGTTGTTTAAAAATGTTCACCGATCCACGATTCGTCGTTGTAAGGCTCATATTTTTGCTGGTGGCAGGAATTTTGAGAACCATCTGTAACAGCATGCACACAGTGTTTAATAAACCTGTTTTTGAAACCGATAAATGCATTAATTTTGTATTTTTATTTTGTTAGCAAACATACACGTTTCTATGTAAAAGTGATTTGTTTTGGTATGCCTGACCTACCCTCAAAGTTTCTCGGAACTTTTTTGAAATTCCCTGTATATATATGTAGAAAACAATCAGACAAATAGTTAAATCTAATGCTATTTATATTTCAACATAAAATATAAACATAAGTTCATATTATTTCGTTTTTGAGGAAAACACTTTTGATTTTCAATTTTTTAAAATATTTTTATAACTTTATAGTATATATGTATATATTAAACTAAGTAACATGTTTAGAAATTGATGTCTGTGTTATTTTGTATATTGCATAATTATAATCTAGTATCTAATGTTTCATATGATATATAGAAAGATAAATATAAGTTTATTTTAAATTGCTCTTGACTGTTTATTGTTCTTTTTTTTTATTTATTTATAGGCTTTAAAATGTTTAGTATTTGTTCAAAAGATCATAGAAATATTCAGACACAGTCAAAATTCCTCAATCAGGGGAGGAAATCTCGCTCGACTTTGGAATACTTTTTCACATTATTAAATTATTAATATTTTATAACAATTTTTTGGAATTAAATAAAGCAGGCATGAGAGTGCAGAAAATTAACAAAAGAAGAAACACGCGTGTTCATAAAATTAATTTTAGAAGAAAAATAACGCGCACAGGGAAAACTATACAAATGTACGTTCATAAAATTTATTTCAAATGAAAAATAATGCTCACAGGAAAAAACTATACAAAATATTTTAAAAGGGACAAATTAAACTAAAAGAATAATACACATCCACACAATAAAACATGTGTTTAAAAAAAAAAAAAAAAAAAAAAAAGTTAGCTAGCAATCAACATTTAATCATTGGCTGGTGGTGTAAAATGGGAAAGAAGGGGGGAGGGGGGTATGGGTGAAAGTAAAAAATTTTTGCTGGACTGAAGTATATTTTTTTTTTTGTAATATTGGGTAAAATATAATAAGCTCATACATAATGTATGTAGATATTCAAAACATACATTTCCAAAGGTTACATAAAATTGGGACCTTTATTTGCCCCTAACAAAGATTAATTCCATAAAATTGACCTATCTGTATTATAACGCATAAAAAAAAGACTGAATTCAGTCAATAGACTAAAAACTTTCACACATGGAGGGGGGTAAAAAGTAGTTCATGAGAGAAATATTAAACACAAATCCTGATTGTCTACATATGTATGAAACCTATGCCACCATAATAAAAATTTTGAAAAAAGAAACTCCCACACCCCTAATAATGCTGATGTAGTCTTTAGACTGAATATCTCATAGGCTGCAAGGTATTAAGCCTGACAGTGTTTAAGCAAAAGCAATAAATCAGAATCTTTTCTTCTTCAAAGGAAAATTAAAAGGGGGGGGGGGGAGCAACGAATCCAATGGCAGACAAAACAGCTAAAAAATTTTTATTAGATTTGTTTGGTCAGAATGATGAAACCCATCTGATTAGACGAGTTGTGATCATTCTAATCACACTACTTAATTAAAGATTCATGATGGTCAGATATAAAACTTTTCACTTTTGAATATTTACTGAATTATTCAACGATTCAAATTTGTTAAATTGCCTGATATATGCCATACAAATGTAATTAACATATAATTGATGCTATACAAATTGACTAAACTGTAGTGTCCCGAAATACTTTAGGATTGTCAAAAATGGCAGAGTTAGTTGTTCAGAAAGTATTTGAGAATGACTAGTATAACAAAAGTTAATACACAAAAGAAAAGCAAAATTCTATAATAATATAACAATTGAAATACCTCATTGTGAAATGAACATAGCATTCATTTATAAACAATTTATTATACAATTTTAATATGTACAAGTGTGCTTACAATTTCTTGATTTATAAAAAACGAGGATATATATAAATATCACAATTATGCAGCCCTTTTGAGAGAACATTTTGAAGCAAATATTTATCCAGTATATTAACAAATTTATAAAAACCTTTTTAACTTTTTTTTTTAAATTAATAAATTATTCTAATAAATTATTTTAATTAAATGATTTTTTTCCATATCTGTACAAAAGATCCATAGTTACTGACTAATTTCTAGAATACTTTAAAAATCACAGTTTAGTGCTACGGGACAGCTTCTTTGCATGCATATGAAGATGCCTTTTTAAATGATGCATTTGAGAAAATCGTTTATGGCATAATTCACAGTTATATGGCTTCTCTTCTGTATGCATACGAAGGTGCTTTTTTAAATTGCTCTTCTCAGAAAATTCCTTAGCACAAAATTTACAGTTAAAGGGCTTCTCCCCTGTATGCGTACGAAGATGCCTATTTAGATTCCCCAAATCAGAAAAACACTTGGAACAAACTCCACAGTAAAATGGCTTCTCCCCTGTATGTGTACGAAGATGCCTATTTAAATCTCCCTTCTGAGAAAAACCTTTAGAGCAAATATCACATTCATAAGGTTTTTCTGTTGCATGTGAACGAAGATGGCTATACAATCTTCCTTTCTGAGGAAACCTTTTGGAGCAAATTTCACAGTTGTATGATTTTTCCTCTGTTTGTGTATGATGACAGCTGTTTAAGTCTGCCTCCATGAAAAAACTTTTTGGAGCAAACTTCACAGTAATAAGGCTTATCTCATGTATATGTATGCATATTAAAAGGGGAAAAAAAGGCTCTTGGAGCACAGTTTTACAATTAAATGGCTTTTCTCTTTCCACACGAAAAAGTTTATCATATTCTTAAAAAAAAAAAAAAAAAATCAGGGAATTTTTTTTTTCTTAATTTATAAATGCTTGGATGATTAATTTATTTTTTCTCTTTTGGAAGCACATTATAGTGTAATTAAACAGATCTTTATGAAAGACCGTGAAGATCTTCAAGAATGAAATCACATATGACTTTAGAGAAACTAATCAGTTTAGAAAGATATTCTACACAGGCATGGGTGGACTGTACATTTTTCATCTTTTATTCTTCAGATCCTTTTACATCGAACTTTAAGTGATGAATTTCTCTTTCACATCTGAAAAAGAAAAAGTATTTATAGCAAAAAATTTTACATATATGCTTAATTTAGGAAAATATTGCATGTTTCTAATGGTAAAGGGAAAAAAAATCACTAACAAAAAAAAAACAGTTCAATCAGAAGGAAACATAGAATTTTTTTTTTCCAAACAGCTATAGCACCATCATAATATAGACCATTTTTCATAGTCCCCATCTGTTAGAAAAATCCTTATAAAGGACACCCCATTTAGATCTATATAACACTCAAGTAGATAATCAGACATAAACAACTTTGTTCCTCCTGACTGAATTTCAAAGTCTGATGAATACAAATCCATAAGGATATTTACGAAAATCAATCTATAGGTATACAAAGTAAAATCAAATTGCACACATTATATATACAATTATCTATATAATGATACAAAGGGTATTCCATAAAAACTGAGAGTTATTTTTTTACGTAGTGGCAACACCGTGAAACTAAAAAATAGAAGTGCAGGTGATTTTTCCAAACTGTTAACTGCATGTTTATACAAAATTCTAAACAAAGCAGACGATTTTATTTTCCCATTTCTGTGCTTGTTTAAAGAACTGTTTTATTTGCCCTACAGAAATGGAGATGAGTGATTCAGAGTTAAAAAACGAAATGCATTGTGCCATAAAATTTTGCTACCGTTTGGGCAAAACAGCTCCAGAAACAGTAAATTAATGAAAGACGCTTACAAAGACAAATGTTTTGGTGAGTCTACGATTTTTAGATGGCATGGTGATTTCAAGAAAGGCCGTTTGTCTGCAGAACTGGCTCCTAGGCCTGGGCGACCAAAAAGTGTTGTGAATGATCGAAATGTTAACACTGTGTGGGTAATCCTTCAAGAAAATCGGCGAATGACATGTGAGGAGATAGCGGCATCAACAAACATTTCGAAAACGTCGATATTTCGCATTCTACGCAACAATTTACAGCTTCGCGATGTTTGTTCCAGATGGGTCCCTCATCACCTTACCAAAGAATAAATGAAAACAAGAATTCACCAATGTTGTGAATGGATACAGATGCTTCAAAATAATCCAAATCTCCTAAAGACTGTAATAACAGGTGATGAAACTTGGTGCATCATTATGATCCCCTTACCAAGTCCGCAACAAGTGTATGGAAACATACTGATTCTCCGCCTCCAAAAAAAAATCCGACAAACCAAATCTGCTGGAAAGGTCATGATGATTATTTTCTTTGATCATAAAAGTGTAAACTATCAGCATGCTGTGCCTCCAAAAACTACTGTGAATGGTGAATATTATGTTTCAGTTTTGAAAATTTTGTGACAACACATATCGAAAAAGCGTCATGAACTGGTAGGGAATTGGACATTACATCACGATAATGCTCGCCCGCATGTCGCTACTTCTGTTCAGCAATATCTTAGTAAATGCAATATTAAAATTATGCCACATCCCCCTTACAGTCCAGATCTTGCACCATGCGATTTCTGGCTGTTTCCGACGTTGAAGGAGAAGTTCCGTGGCAGAAAATTTAATACAGATTCTGAAGTTATTTCAGCAGTGGAGGGTTCTTTGAAGCAGCTTCCAGAAAAGGGCTTCTCTACTAGTTTTGAAAAGTGGGTTGAATGATGGGATTGTTGCATATCATCTGACGGAAGGTATTTTGAAAAAGAATGATGTATTTTTTGCTGTAAATATATTTCTTGATTTTTTATGAATTTACTCTCAGTTTTTATGGAATGCCTTTTGTACATAAAATTTAACATATGTTTTTAGCCTATTTTTAATAAGAGAAGGGGCTTTAAAACAGTATTGTTCAAAAGATATACTTAATGTGAAAAAAAAAAATCTCATATGAGGCCGAAAAGGTAGACAAAAATACCTTAGGGGCTCTGCCCCTGCTTGCACCGCTCACCAACCCCCGAGGGAGGCTTAGCCCCCCCCCCTCCCCCCGACTCACTTTACTTATTATTAACACACGCTCGCTGCTTTCTTTCACCTAAAAGGAATATTAATATTGCATATTACAAGACAAAAACAGAAAGATATTTTTGAAATCCTCATATTCAATGTCAAATTGAAATATATAATATTTATATATTTTTAATAGAAAGAAATTTATAATACCTAGACCATTTTGCATTACAGCTTTAGTATATGACCCTTTTTATTTCTTTTTTGCAACCTTAGATCCGGACCACAGTACCCCAGTCGGTAGAGCACCGAGCTCGTAATTGGAAGATTGAGGGTTTGGTTCTCGAGCCGGCCAAAGCCCATCGTGTACACTAATGGTGGCTGGTGCATGTAAAATTTGTCATGACCGCAATATCCTCCATGTTCCCATCAAAATTATACCTCTGGGGGCCACCGAATCGAGGGAAACTTCGTGTATGACCAAAACTGTGGTGACATGCCTCCGGAACATCTGTAGGGTGCATCCCAGACCATTGCCAATTATCCATAGCGCAGTAACGGAGCGACGTCAAACACAACCTACATAATTATCTACCTACCTAAAACCAGGGATCATATTTTAATTTTCCCGTGTAAGAAAATTAATTTTCTAAAAGCAGAGAAAAAAAGTTGATATTTATTTCCTTTCTTTTTTAAATCTATGGTTTCAGACCGCAGTACCCTAGTCGGTAAAGCGCCGAGCACGTAATTGGAAGATTGCCGATTCGATACTTGTGCCGGCCAAAGACACTAATGGTGGCTGGTGCACATAAAATCTGTCGTGACAGCAAAGTCCTGATGTATAGTATGCTCCCAACCATACTATACATCTGGGGATAACCATAGCGGGGGATCATCCCCTCCATGAAGGATCAAAATTGTAATGACATGCCTCCGGAACATCTCTAGGGGTGCGTCTCAGACCATCGCCAATTACCCATAGCACAGTACTGGTGCGACATTAAATACAACCTACTTGCCTACCTACTTATCTACATACAACCATGGATCATATTTTAATTTTCCCGTGTAAAATGACTTCATGACCGAAGAACAACGTCACTGGGAGAAACTTTTTTCAAAATGGCAAAGAGAGTACCTTCATAAACTTGTCATTTTTAGTTGATAACTTCTTTAATTAAAATGATAGAAATTTCTAAGCAGCTGAAATGTCTTCCTTGGAGTAAAAGGAACACATTGACATGAAGGAGCCTGCCCTCAGTTAGAAGATGCTGTTGCAGACAAAAATATTTGACGCCAGTGACAGTAACTTTTTTTTAATATATAGAGACAATTTTATACAACTAATCTTTTGTATTTAAAATTCCCATAGAAGAGAATTGTTAAATATGCCTGTGCATTTTTTGCTATTGAATTGTCCAGAAGAATTCTGATCGGTCGGATTGATAAGCAAACATACAGAGAAGTTCTTAGGGATATATTCATCATCATGCAAATGAAGATGTGGATAGTGATTTTTAATTTATTTATTTTGAAAGATAGACTAATTACTAATAAAATAGACTGCTCAAAAAGAAATAGAAAAAGCCCTAAGTAATCGAAATATCAATAAAGCTGATATCAAAACTCTTAAAAACCTAGAAAAGAATAAAATCTTTTTGTAAAAAAAATAGAACCGACTCCAAAAAGCAACTACTATTCAAACAACTAAAAAAATAAATGAAATGAAACTGTAAATTGCGCCTAAAAGTATAAAATAATTTCCTTCGCCAAACAACCTATAACACTACAATTAATCATAACTTTTGAAGTCGGCGCAAAATTAAATAAAATTTAATTAGTTTTTAAAGGTTTGTCTTTAGATTGGTAGCAACAAATGCTGTTGTCTCGAATGATCCATTTTCATGTTTCCTTTATTATTTTATCACTGTATACAATTGGTCCATTAGTAGCATCTACATAGAACAGTGAACATCTTCACAATGCGGTATTTATATTTCTACGAAGTTAGATCATCCTTGATGGCCTTTGAATTTGGCGATAAAAACGTAAGGCAAAAATATACACGCAAGATGTATACTTTCATAATATATATTGTACGATGTGTTGTTTCATATTCTTGATTACTCTCTTGATATACCTTATTAAAATAATCATGATATCCCAAAGAAATTAAATATGTTTGCCAGATAATTTTGCGATTTTTCGTTCACCAAGGACGTCAGATACCAGCATTTTCGCCAATTTTTGCTGCTTACGAAATCTTATTTGTTTTCTTGAATCAAAGTAGTTTTCGGCTGCGTTTTGCAGGTAACAATGTGAGACGCGTATTTTGAATAGGATTTGATTTTTGTATTGAATAAAGGTATCAATTTTTATTTAATTTTGCGCCGACTTCAAAAGTTATGATTAATTGTAGTGTTATAGGTTGTTTGGCGAAGGAAATTATTTTATACTTTTAGGCGCAATTTACAGTTTCATTTCATTTATTTTTTTAGTTGTTTGAATAGTAGTTGCTTTTTGGAGTCGGTTCTATTTTTTTTACAAAAAGATTTTATTTTTCTCTTTTCAGTGAAAACTTATTCATATAGCAGAACATCAGAAGACGTTCGAAGGAAGTTTCACAAATCACAACTTCCAAGAAAAGTGACATTACTCAAAAAATTGTTTATGTCACTGAAAAATACATTAAATACACCCAATGTGAACAAAAAAGTTACATCTCCATCTAGAAAGTTAGCCACTCGAGAGACAGTTGTCCAAGTTTTATTTTAGTCAAGTTATTTTTAAGTTTATTTTTCTCAAATGCTGCATTTTTAAATTGTGTCACTTTTCTTGGCTTTATTGGATATGACCAAAAAACTATCTATTGAACGAACATACGTTAAATTAAAAAGTCTTTAGAAATGTAAGGAAAGGATACGATGTATTCGTAACCGAAAATTCTGTTAGGCATATATATTGAACTTTACAGTAAATACGTGTCACCCGCTGCGCTGGAAATTGCGCAGCGTAAAGTTTAAACAAAGAGCAAAATATGCATTGCAGCTGACGGACAGAAGTTTCAACATCGATACTTACACACTGCTTTTACCATTGTAGCTGCTTGCGTTCAGCAGTTAGAGTGAGAACAGACTTTTGTGAGCATCCTGTAATTTGTTTATATCTTAATGAAATCCTAATGAAACTTATTTCAGGCCAAGATCATTACGAACACAAAAAAAGTATTTAAATTAAATCATCTCTTACGAAGTTATAAGCTAACGAATTTCAACAACAACAACGAGAAACATGGTTTGTATTGAGAACCTCTTCCTTTATGAAGTCGGCTTAAAACGCCTATGCATTAATCGATGTGACCGCTTACAATAACCATACTTTGAATTTTACATAGCATAAAATGTCGCCCGCTACGCTACAACATATGCAATGTTTTTCAAGTGTGCACAAAATAGGAAATGGTGAACAAACAAATGCACGTTTTAAGCGTTCTGTTTTTAGCTATCTTTGCGTACTACATCGATGATGCTCTGCAATTTTATAATTCACTTTTTTCCAATGTCTTGAAACGTTTCCGAAATAGGATCGCTAACTCCACTCTTTTCCACCAGGTGGCGCTTTAGGCGGTTGAATCGCGTAGCACATGTCCACTTTACTGTACCTACATACCACTTTTATGACTATAGCTGCAGCTGTTCAGCAGTTAAAAGAGTCGGGACTGACTTTTTTGGGCCCGCTGTATTTTCTTTTGATCGTAAAGATCTTACAATGGGACCTATTTCAGACCAAGTCCTTTACAATAAAACAAAAAGTATCAAAATCGCATCATCCGTTCAGAAGTTATGAGCTAACAAACAAAAACAAAAACAAAAACAAAAAACATACGCTTTGAATTGAGAACCTCCTCCTTTTTGAAGTCGGTTAATTAGAGCATTTCTTACGAAGTTATAAGCTACACCAACAAAAACACATAGCAAGAATTAAGAACACCCTCCTTTCTGAAGTTGGTTGAAAACGACTTTGCGCTAATCGATGTGACCGCTTACAGTAACAGTACTTTGAACCATAGAGTATACGTGTCATCCGCTACGCTGTAAAGCGTGCAACGTAGTTCAAGTGTGCACAGTGTAGGAAATTGCGAACAAACAATTGCACGTTTTAAGCGTTCTATTTTTAGCAATAATGTCTAAAAACTGTCTTTTCGTAGTAAATCGATGATACTCTACAACTTCGTAACTAACTTTCTCCCATCTTGAACCGTTTTTGAAATAGGAGCGCTAATGCCGCTGTTTTTCACCAGATGGCGCTTTATTTTCTTTAGATTGTAAAGATGTTATAATGGGACCTACTTCAGACCAAGATCTCTACAACAAAGCAAAAAGTATCAAGTAACCGTATTTTGAACTATATAGCGTATGTCTCACTAGCTACGCTACAACGTGAGCAATGTAGCTCAAGTGTGAATAGTTTAAGAAATTGCGAACAAAAAAGGCACGTTTTTAGCCTTGTACTTTTAGCATTAATGTCAAAACTATCTTTTCGTACTAAATCGATGATGCTCTGCAATTTTATAATTCACTTTTTTCCCCTGTCTTGAACCGTTTCCGAGATAGAAACGCTAGCATGTATGTCTAAACTGTCTTTTTGTACTAAATCGATGATAATCTTCAACTTTCTAATTCACTTTTTTTCTCTAGAACCGTTTCGAGATAGGAACACTAACTCCACTAATTTCCACCAGGTGGCGCAGCAAGCGGTTTAACCTTGTACTGCAGGGCCACTTTACTACACTTACATACCATTTTTATTACTACACCTGCAGCCGTTTAGCAGTTAAAAGAGTTGGGACTGGTTTTTTTGGGCACCCTGTATTTTCTTTAGATCGTAAAGATATTACAATGGGACCTATTGCAGACCAAGACCTTTTCAACAAAACAAAAAGTATCAAAATCGGAGCATCCGTTCAGAAGTTATGAGCTAACAAACATAAAAAAAACATACGGTTTGAATTGAGAACCTTCCTTCCTTTTTTGAAGTCGGTTAATAAAAATATAACATGCACATTAACAGATAAAACACATAAAATTGCAGTTCCAAATAATGAAGATTACACCAAAATGATGACAGAAACTATGCACAAAATTGGTACCACTATCATTAAAAAAGACCCAAATAAGAAACTAATAGAAAAAACAAATGAACTTATAAAAAAGGGAAACTGGCCAAATAATCAACCTCCGTATATTAAAAATCACAAAATAAATCAGATATAAAGATCACAAAACTCCTCCCAAAATCCACCCTATTGTCAATAAACATGAAGGACGCACATATGATCTTGAAAAGTACATGACCAATATTTACGGCAAACTTCTTCCCCCACTAACAATAGTTTAAATTCCACTGAAGATTTTATTGAGATAATCAGAGATATTGAAATTAAAAACGACTACCGATTTATAAGTTTTGACATAATTAACTTATACCCTTCAACAGATGTTAAAGAAATATCAGATATAATAAATAACTTAATCAAAGAAAAGTACGATCTCAAAATTGTCAGCACGTTAATAGCCCCCAGTAATCTAATTTTACATGAAAGTTTTTTTTTTAATTTAACGGAAAAATATATAAACAAAATAAAGAGGTCCCCTATATCGGGTATATAGTAGCTGAACAGAAACTGAGAATCATTGAAGAAAACATTTTTAAGACTTTACAAAATAAAATAATCTTTTGGGTCTGATATGTCGATGATGTTTTCGCAATTATAAATAAAAATGAAAACACCGATGAAATCCTTGAAATCTTAAACAAACTTGATCAAAATATAAAATTTACATGCGAACCTGAAGCTAATGAAGAAATTAACTATCTAGATGTAAAAATAAAGCGACATAATAACAATATAAAAACTACTGTTTATCGTAAACCTATGTCAAATGAAGAAATAATTAGTAATTATAGTAAAACTCCATACAAATATACAAATTAACGCAATTCAAGCTTATATCAATCGCACGATTCTAATTTGTAATAACCCTACCAATTTAAAAAAAGAAATTGACTATGTTAAAAATATAACTATAAAAGCAGACTATCATAAAAATCTAGTTAATAAACTATACAGAAAAAGAATTGAAAAACTAAACCATATCCGAATCATAAAAGAAAAAAAATCACTTTTCCTATCCCATTTGATTGAGGAGCCGTACTCAAAATTAAAAATACAGTTAAAAAATATAATTTAAACATTCCCATAAAAACAAATCCAAATAAATATCAAATAATAAGGAATGATAAAGATTTCAATCCCCCCTCTAGAAACCGCAGGTATATACCAAATCCCTTTCAATTATTCAGATGAAAAAGCAGGTTGTTATATCGGGGTCACTAAAAGAAAAATATCCACTAGAATCATTGAACACAATAGTGATATTAAATACGGAAAATTAACTACTGCCCTCACCAAAGTTAATCAGGAAAATAATATCAATATAAACTTTAATGAAATTCGCAAAATCGCCAATTATAATAATCCGGATTACGTGTATTATCGTGAAACCATAGAAATAGCTAATAGCCAATCAGCTTGTAACGGGTACGAGTCGCGAACAGATTTAGATCGATTGTGGAGCCATCTTCTAAAGAGTCAACAGAAAAGGAATCAAGAGACAGTTTCGACGAAAGCAGACCACGCTGATGGTTGCTGACGAGAGGGCGGATCCACTCAGAAAGTATATCAGCCTAATATTCCAAGCTTTATAAGGTAAGCTTTAATTATAATTTTTTTTTAAGTCAGGAAAAAGAACATGCAAAACCTTTTTTTTTTTTTTTTTTTTTTAATATTTAAAATATGATTGAGAAAAAATGTACTAAATAATGGAACAACATCAATATAGAACGCCTTGGCAAATTTGAAACCAAAGTAACTCTGATGTTTTTGCACCAAGATCTTTAGCAATTGCAATAGAATAGCTATTCTATTTCATCATCGAAATGACAACAAAAATTTAAAAGCTGCCAAAGGGCTTGTAGCTAAAGGGCAAAACTGGGAAAATTCATTAGTGGCCAGTGGCCGGTACTGTCAGTTTCATTAGTAGCCACTTTTTTAAGTTAGTGGCCACTTTTCACATAAGACTAATTCTTTCAGACTGCAAAAAGCATTGTCACCATTGCGGTATAATTACCACAAGAAAAATATGAAAATAAGAAATACATATAATAATAAAATTAACACAGGGACACTGAAATTGTAATTTGTAATTACGCTCTTTTTAAAAATCCTAAATTGCACATCCTAAATTAAAATCTGCTTAGGGCTGTAATAATAACAGTAAAAGTTATTATCTTTCAGATAATTCAGTAGTACTTTTTTTTTTCAATTTATTTAAGTGAAATAAGCTGTTATCATTCACAGTTTACATTGATATTTTCTAGTAAATGAATCAGCTGATTCATCATCATCACAACCTTTTACATGGAAATGTGTAAATACAGTTAGCAGTTTTATTATTTTTTCTTATTTCTAAAGACACACTTTTTTAAATGATTTTATTTCAATAGAGTTAAAATACTTCCTCTTAAAAAGTATAGATATGGAAACTTGGCTGCTTCATTAAAAATAATTTACTTAGCTGCCAAATTTGTAGCTTTAAAAATAGGGAGATTTCTACTTTAAAATGGGAAGGGAAAAGGAAGATTTCTACACTAAAGAAAGCAAATACAAAAATTTTTGAAAAATACACATTTAAGTCAAATCAAACTTTGATACACACATTTGTCAACTATCTTAAATGGGTTAAATATACACTAAATACTATGGAGATATTAATGGAAAAAGATTGTGCTTTGCAGGACATTTGATCATTAACTGCTTGTGGAAATGGAGCTCACACGTGTGTGTGGGGGGGGGGGGGGGCGGGGGGAAGGGTACATCTATATTCTTCTTTATAGGTTCTAGAATCTAATCAAGAAAGTTTAAAATGAATATTTACATTTATGTTATGGATAGAAAAAGATTGTAAACCACAAGATTTCAGTGGAGCATGTGATTGCCAATCGTTGGAGGGGGGGGGGGGAGGGGGGGGGGTTACAAGAATTATGAGTAAGAGATATTAAACAATTCTACTTCTTTACAGATTCTAGAATCTAATAAAGTAAGTTTAAAATATATATTTATATTTTTGAAGCAAATGGAGAATGATTAGAAATTATAAAGCTTTCTATAAGCTGTGTGATCACAGATCGTTAGGGGGAGGGAAAGGGAGGGGGGGGGTCCAAAAAATTATATGAGTGAGACATATTAAACAATTCTACTTCTTTATAGGTTGTAGAATATAATAAAGCAAGTTTAAAATGAACATTGACATTTATGCCATGGATGAAAAAAGATTGGAAATCACAAGGCTTCGATTGCCTATTGTCACTCGATTTTTAGATTATTTTAATGATCATAAAAAGTGGCGACTTTAGTGGCGATCGATGCATAATTTTTAATCGCCATCTTTTTTTATTTAGTCGCCACGTGGCCGGTGGCGACCGTTAATTTTGGCCTTTACTTGTAGCTAAAGCTATATCAAGGAAATTTTAAGAAATGAATATAGTAACCGATGCTAGGGAACGAAACACATTTATGTCTTTATATATATGGAAGAATAGACTAAAATAAATCCTGTCGTCAGGGTTGGCAAGTTTCTTCCAAGGTGGAAAAAACTGGTTGGAAGAAATAGGTTTCTTCCAAGTGGAAGAAAATGTTTTTCCTTAACTTTATTATATAAATTTAAATTAATGCATTTTTTAAATTAATAACCTTAAGTAAATTTAATTACATCTAATAAAATTTAATTATTAATTTTAATTATGTATGCTAAATTAATAATTACATCAGATTTTTAGTGAAGATCATATCACATACTGAAATACTCAGAATCCATTAAAGACATTAATTTCACCGTAACCAGTTATTATGTTTTATTAAACAATGTTATTTCTTTAACTGGTAATTAAATAGTATGTATCACTTTCTTCTACTTTCTGAAGGAAGACTGGTTAACTTATTGAGGAGTTTAAAAATATTTTGATGCATACATATAATTCACTGGCTTACCAGCTTAGAATTCATACAAATGATTATATTCTAAAAAAAAATAGTGGACAAATATTTTGGCTAAAAATTTTATAAACTATTATCACTTGTACTATTTGAGCATATGATAATATGTGACAGTATCAGTGCAAAAAGTTTTAAAAACATTTAGTCTCTTAAAATAAACATTGAAAAATGAATGCTAGTACACATAAGAAATATTAGCTAATGTATAATTACATTTTTTTTTTTTTTTTTTTTTTTCTAATTTAATATACTGCATAAAAATCTTTTACATATAAAATTATATATTTATAATGTATATATATATATTTATAATATATATATATATATTATTTTTTTTTTTTTACTGAAATGGTTGAAATAATTAAAAAACACTCTATCCCTACAGTAGTAAAATCCCATCACCTATCGATATTTAAGCTTTGTTATTAACTTATTTTTAATATTAATTAAATAATAGTTTGCATTTGATATTACATTCTGAGTTTAATTCTTTTACGTAGGTAGTTAATATATTTTAATCTGGAAATCTGTTTTTTGTGTTCTGTTGGTTTTTCATTTCTTCCAGTTTTTTCCACTTTCTTCCTTTGTCCTGGAAGAAACTAGTTTCTTCCGTAAGAAACCTAACCCTGCCTGTCGTACTACATTAAATTTTGTTTTGTGCAGAATCTTGTACCTATTACTTAAAAAATAAAATCAAGTTTAGATCAGCCTCTCCATGTATGTTCGCTTAAAACCAAAAAAGAACATCTCTATATACAGCAAATTCTGTGGTGCATGAATCAGAAAATGTATGATGATTTGATCTGTACTGTAGCTATCAATATCCTAATGTATGCTCACTTCATAAGCATAAAAAAAAAAAAAAAAAAAAAAAAAAAAAAAATTAATACTGATACATCAAATTCTGTAATGCATAAAACTCTGCACTGCAGCAATCACTATCGAGATGTATCTTCACTTTGTGCGCATTAAAACAAAAGCAAAACATACATCATACATCCCTGGACACTGGACACAGCAAATTCATCATGTTTGAATTTGAAAATCTGTACTGCAATGGTCAGCAACCGAATGTGTGCCTGCATCGTGAGTATTCAAACCAAAAGAAAACATCACTGAATACAGTTAATTTTCTGCACATGAATCAGAAAATGGATATGAAAATTGTACTGCATCAATTACTACCATACATTAATTTTTTACCGAAAAAATTTCATTTATTTAAAAAATAAATAAATTAAATGAACTGAAAATTTTTTAAATCTGAAAAAAGTATAAAAAGAAAACACATAATTCAGCTGGGACGTATATGATAAATAGAGGGTCTTCATGCAGATTAGAAACTTCTGGAAGATTCTATAATAAATTATACAAAATATGAGAGAAAAAGAAATTAAGCCAAAAAAAAAAAACATTCAAAGGCAAATGACCAATTTTGAATTAATTTAACTTAAAACAGCCTCTCTTTACACTGCTAAATCAATCTATAATAATAAAAGAAGATGTCTGTCTCTCTGTCTGTCTGTCTGAGCATCTATACGTTCAGCCCCTACTGAACGCAGAAGTATAAAATTTGACATGCGGGTACTCTGAAGCTTTCCCGAGGGGATAGTGAAAACAGAATTAAAAAACTTTAATTAGTTGCGGAGATATTAATTAAAATGTAGACCCATGTCGATCCAAAAATGAGCGAGATTCAACGGTTAATTGCTTGAAGAAAAAAAAAAAAAAAACATTCTATCAGCAGACGATTTTCTCCACTGTCTGGAACAGAAACAGAACATCTGGAAACCATTAATGTCAGATGTTCTTGAAGTGGAATTAAAAATTGCAAATTTCGAAATTCTTCAAATTTTCATTTACGTTACATTTAAATTAATATTCGGATTACACAGCATATTACAAAGCTACTGTTCAATTTTCATGAAAATATATGAATAAAAAAAAAAAAAAAAAAAAAAAAAAAAATATATATTGGGAAAAGATTAATTTTTCTTTTATATTTTGCAGTACATAATTTGAATTGAGATATGCCGTTGAAATTTCGTAGTATTTGGTTTTAATGCCCGATAATTCGATTGTGAATATTTTTGAAAGAGTAGAATTATTAGGAAGGGCTTAAGGGAGGGGGGGGAAAGGGGCAAAAAAAAAAAAGAGTTACAGCGTTTGAAATTGGTATATTTAGATTCTAAGGCAAGGTAAATCGATTGCAGATATTTTCAAGTGTAAAATTATTAGTAGGAACGGAAAGGGGGGGGGGAGAAGGGCAAAGATGTAGAAAAGGAACGGGAGTTTTGGAGAAAACTATGGAAAACCCGGAACACCTTTATTCTTTAATATTTTGCAGAGTTGCGAATTCCAATTACTGCTGACATATCGTACTAAGGTTTTTTAACGTTATATAGCCCGGAATTTTGCAAGTTTTGGAGAAAACCATGGATAAGTCGGACACAAATCTTTTTATAAAGATGCCTATATTAGCTTTGTATATCAGCTTCTAATTAACATAATTTCATAAGTAATATATCATCTCAAAAGTTATTTGAATTGGAATAGAAGAGTATATGTCGCAAATCTCTGTCGCCAGAGGGTGCTTTGATATTTTAATAATTCAATATCTGTAATTCTAATTACGCTTAAATTACTTATAACACATCGTTTGAAATATTACAGACTTTTAAACTGATATAAGCCATTAAATTCCATACGGGTGTTTCAGAGTAAACCACAGAAAAGCCAGAAAACCTTTATTACAATATCTCCAATTCTAATTATGATGCAGGCTTTCGAATTCAGATACTCCATTCACATTTCGTATTAAGGATTTTTAACACGCAAGTTTCAAAGAAAAACCACGAAAAAAACAGACACATATTTTGTTATAACAATGCTAATATTTCCTTTGTATCTCAGCTTCTAATTAACATAATTTCAAGGTAAAATATCATTTAAAAAGTCTTTTAAACTGAAATTGAGGAGTACATATTGAAAATCTCTGTCGCCAGAGGGCGCTTTGATATTTTAATAATTCAATATCTCCAATTCTGATTATTAGTAAATTACTTATAGGGAGGAGATTTAGAGACCGTAAGCCCCCCCCCCCCCCCCGGGTGCGTATCTCCGAACTGTTGGCGCACGCAGAACAAATTCACAATTTTTCGCCAGAGAATGCGATTTTCGCCAAATCTGGAAGTGCAAAGAGAAACTTCACGCCGCTTAACCTGTATAAATAAATATCCGGCGTTTTTCTTTCTTTTTTTGTTATTAGTTTTTTTTCTTCTGATTATTAATGTAGGATTTAAATCGCAAAACGAAACATATCTTGAAATTAAGAAATAGTTATCCGAATAGAGAAGTAGATAATAATAATGGTAATATATTAGCATTGAGATCCGATTTCATGTATAAGGCCAAAAAGTTTGTAAAAATTGTTCAAACAAATTACAAATTCTTAGTAAAATGCATGAAAAATGTTCATAAGTCCAAATCAGTAGTACGCCATTTTACATTTCAACTATTTTTATTGTCATTTTGTATTTAAATTTTTAAAATGAATGACTTTATAAAATATCTCTCTTACGATGCAGTGCTTGAATTTTCATAAATTATCACCTTATATTTATCTATTATGTATTTTTAAAGAGCATCTTAATCATAATAAAATAGATATTTCGTGTTAAATTTTATGGTTGAAATTCATAAAATTTTCTAAGTATAATTTCCTCCTCGGACATGTCCATTTCTCATTCTTTACCCACCCCCCCAACCCCAACATACAAAGTTATAAAATAAAACGTTAAACATTTTATTAATGCTATTCTATTTGTTTTTCAGTAATCATAAACAATCTAACTTAATATGTTATACAAATCAAAGTAATAATGATGTGCATAACCATTTTCATCCTATATTTATTGTTACTAATTTCTATTGAGAGCGAAATGTATTCATATTAAAAGGAATGAGTATGATAGAACACTCAACACAGTCGCAGACTGAAATGCCGCACCTCATAGGCTACCCTCTATCCGATTCGATAAATTTAATTTATCGTAATTAAATGACTAATTTTATTAGGATTGTTTTCGTACATTAATTTCCAACACAACTGATCCCCATATTGCAAGTTCGTGGGAAGTATTGGCCTAATTTGTCAAATGAAGGAAACACAATATTTAATTACTAAAGTTTCAAATTAAAATTTTCATATTTAATGAAGTGTATTAAAAAATACATTTTAAAATATTAGTCTGACATGTTTACGACAAAATATTGGCATAATGGACGTTTAAACGAAATTTTGCTCTATTTTGCCATGTTAAAAAGAAAACGTAAATTTTGAATAACATGTGAAGTTTACAACTTACATTGTTCCAAAGCAATATTGTCCTTATCAATGACATAAGTGATATTTAAAAACTGATGCATCCATTTTACAAACTCAATATCTGTAATACACACAGACAAGTCACATAAACCAACCACTAAAAACATAATTTTTGGATTCAGGAAACCTTAAAACATATAAATGTAACAAAAATTCAATTTCGAAAACGTGATCCGAAAACAATACTTTCGCGACCTTTTACGGATAAGATAAAGTAAATTAGAATAAGAGAATAATTTTAAATTAATTAAACTTTAATTGCATTTATTACATTGATTTTTATTTATAAAAAGAAATGCTTTTATTTAATTTGGGGTAGACCTGTATATTTACTATATATTTTACAAACACAATATAGTGTACTAATTTAGCACAGAATTTAAAACACATAGCACGACATGAAATGACCTTTCAGCAATTCCATTGTATGAATATATCTGAATTCTTTTGTGGGGTTCTGTGTAAACTTCTAATAAAGGATATACATTCTACATTGTATACGAAACATTCTTTCATGCACATAAAATAAATGTTCAATTTTTTTTTTTTTTGTTTCATCCAAAAATATTAAATTGTATTTACCAGAAAATTCACACATAGACTTAATGAATTTGAATTCTTTTCTTAGTCACTGCACACGAATTACTTAATATTTCATCCGAGTCCCAATATCTATTCTTGAGGTATGGTGATAACAAACACACAGACACACACATTCAGGCAACCGCTAAAAACCTAATTTTTTGTTTCATGATATTTAAGCAAATGTAGCAAAAACTCAATTTCGAAAATCTGAATCAAAAATAAAACTTTTCTTACAATATATGGGTAAAATAAACTAAATAATGATGCGTAATAATGATAATCTGGTGTGTCACTCACACGACTTTCTTTTTCACCCTGCATTTCAATATTATAATGACAGATTGCACATTAAAGCTTAAGATCAATAGCGCAGAATGTAAAGTTTAATGTACTTTTCAAATAATCTAAAATAGGTTTAGAAACAATTTTATTTGACGAAGAGAAAGTAAATAATAATAATAATAAAAATAATAATAAAACAGAATAAAATAAAATAAAATAAATGTATTTCAAGGATAATTTTAAAAGCTTTAAAATCATAATATTACAAATATACTTCTTCATTAATCTTGATAAAATAAATTTAAAGGGTTTTCTAATAAATTTTGGCATTAAATTATATTATCTAAAAATAACGATACAAAGACTTCATTGACACATTTTTAACAATTATGATTCAGGGAGCCTCAAAACGTGTATATATAACAAAAATTCAATTTCGAAAATTTAACCCCAAAACAATACTTTCTCTACCACATATGTTGGTAAGAGAAAGTAAAATAAATAAATAAATAAATAAATGTATTTCAAGAACAATTTTAAAAGCTTTAAAATTAGAATATTACAATTTTATTTCTTCATTAATCTTGCTAAATTAAATTTAAAGGGTGGAGAATTTCTAATAAATTTTTGCATTAAATATATTATTTAAGAATTACGATACTAAAACTCCACTGACACATTTTTAATAGTTTATTCTCTTGGGGAAAAAAAAAAAGACAGCTCGAATCCTTAACGAATCATGAATGAAGTGGAAAGAAGGGTTGCTTTGCGACAGAGAGGGTTGCGGCGCGAGCTACAAAAATTCGCCAGGTTGACCTGTATGCGCCAACATTTCGGAGATACGCCCCCCGGGTTGCGGATTTGCCACGATCAGAAATTTCAAAGGGCCTTTACATGGTGAGCGGACAGGCTATTTGAAATCCTGAAACATAAAGCGGCACCATAGTCGCTACAGAGCGAAAATTTGCTACAGTTAAAATTTTCAAATCTATTTGCGGTATGAGCGTGAAAGCCGTTGTAAGTTCTAAAACGGGTATAAGGCGCCGCAGGCGCCACCGAGCTGGACTTTGCTAAAGTCAGAATTTTGAAAGATCGTAACACGGTGAGCGAACAGGCTGTCTCAGATATTGAAACGTGAAGAGGGCGCCGTAGGCGCTACCAAGCGAGAATTTATTGCGATTAAATTTTTCAATAAAGTTATTTTCACTATATGTCAATGAGCTGTTGTACGACCTGAAACAGGAAAAAGGCGCCACCAAGCGGGTGTTTCGTAAAGTCGGACTTTTCAAGGATCGCGAACCAGCTGGTCGCCGAAGGCAGCTAGTCTATTTATAAAAATGACTACTCTAACCATCTGCTAAACTAAGCCAATAAAATAAAAGAGCTGATAAGGTTGAGCAAGGCAAGGATAACGTAGGAGAGCAGAATCATGCAACTGGCCCAGGGGTCGAAATTAGAATCAGCAAGTTGGGTGCCAAATGGCAACTAACATTGTTTTCTTAGTTGCCATTATGTTGTACTAAGGTGCCATTTTAAAACTGTTGTTTACACATAGAAACATATGTGTAAACATTGTACATAAACTACAATTACTTAAAATACTGATACATCTTCTAGTTAGTTTTTTCCATTTTAAAAATTTGCTAGTGCTAATATTTTTACAAGACAGCTAGGAATTTACTTCTACTACTTTGTTGCTAGTGCCTTTATTTTCATTGCACATTAGAACTGCACGTTGAAGGGGAAAAAGAATGCTAGGCGTCAAAGTGACGACTAGGTATAAAATTGTGGTCATCAAAACAAAATATTTAGTTGCAAAATACAACTAACGACAGCTAATTTCGAGCCCTGAACTGGCCAATAGGTCAGCTACGCACACTTGTTATCAGCAGTTTGCCTTGGGGCACTTGATACTGCGATAAAATCCTCATAGGTCATGCTACTGATCACACACTGCACAGAATTAGAGCTCCTATAATATTATAGGTCCTTTATGGGATAGGCATCATGAGAAAGTATGATTCAGTGTCAGCAATTGAAGGGGGGGGGGAGTATCGGGTGTTGTTTTGTGGGTGAAGTGACTTATCATTGTGGTGAAGGTCACAGCTAGTCGATACTAGAGTTGCTATTGCAGAGAGTAAACACTGTGTCGGTATTAAAGAATTGAATAATGATGCATCAGACAGTATGATGTATAAATTAATGTTGCAAATAACAATATATATTACTCTACTCAAATGTATTAATTTAAAATTTTTATTTGTATATATTCATATAAAATGTTGTACATTATGCTGCACATAATTTAATTAATTTTGAGCCTATCCAATTAATTATAAAATTTAAGGTGGTAAGCTATAAAGCTAATTTGCTTAAATATACACAAATTTCCTTTTTCTTAACCCTTCAATGGGAGGGTTTGAACTTCCAAACCCTAGTGCTTCTTATTATTCTCAGCTACAAATCTGAAAAATTTTGAATGAAAAATCTTTAGAATGAAAATTCATAACGACATAGGGAAGATTAATTTCCATAGCTAGTATTTGTATATAACAAAATTAAAGAATAACAAATAAGATATAACATATAGACCGGTAGTAGAAGGTTAGAATTAAAAAAAAAAAAAAAGTTTCTAAATTTTTGACAAATTTTCTCATAAAGAAATAAAAGAAAAAGTTATACATACGCAAGTGTTTTTATTTCTTAATTAACAAAGCGCTTGCTAGATAAGTACCACGCATTTATAGTTCACTTAATAAAATATTTAATTGAATTTTACGATTCTAAAATACTTATTTTCGCGAGGTAAAAAAAAAAAAAACAGAGCCGTTCTTTTTTTTTCCTAGTGAGCGATTCAAGGAACCGTTCGTGAGTTTCTGCAGATTTCGGCCATGAATTTCTATAACAAATATTAAAAGAAACTTCAGTTGATAAATAAAACAAAAATGATAATAATAATAATTGATTATCTTCTTTTATCATTACTGCTTTGAAACAATGATCGTATAAAAAAAAAAAAATACAACTTGTACATCTTTAAATTCCCTCAGTCAACCTCAACCAACGAACCAACACATCAAACGAAACAACCAAACAAAACAAATAAAATTTCGTGTTTTGATAATTGATAAATAAATATAAATAGATGTAATAAAATTAATATTTATGTGTAATACAGCAGCTGAAATACCCTCAGTTAGAGCATATTTTGAACAATTTCCATCCTTGATACATAGGATTAATGAGATGCTATGGTGAGCATTGAATAAAATCATATATGTACATGTGATTTATGATTATGCATGTTGCTTCTGTTAGTTCTAAAATTAACATGAAAACTAGGCAATATGTATCTTTGAAATATTGATTTTTAGTTTTTTGTATAATATTTATGCCTTAGAGAAAACTGGGGACTAATGGGACATGTTTTTTTTATACATGCTATAGGGTCATTCCACGTCAGTTCAACCACACCATGACACCCATAGTCTCAGATTTTTATGAAACTTGGTGTATTTGTTCCTTTTATGGGTTTAAATAAGGAAAAGAAATTTTTTTGCTTTATCTTAAATGGTTTAGATTTTATAGCTTGTTAAAGATTTGGTAATTTCATGTTTTTTTTCGATCAAGTGGAAGAATCGCAATTTGTTCTTTTATAAAGAACAATTTTTTTCTCCCTTATTTATCAACCAATGTTGATGAAATTTTTTATGAGTATGCTTTAATATATAAGGAATACAGAAAAAAATAAATTAAACGAGCAAGTATTTGCACATGGCCAGAAAAAAATTGTGAAATATTATTTTGAAAATTTTTTTAATGAAATACAGAGTTCCACTCCAAATGGAATATCATCATGAGGGAAAAAGATAATCAATTTTTTTTATTTTTTTATTCTTGCTCTAAAGGATGTATTCTACAACATGAAAAAATAAAATAAATGGCTTTTTGCATCCTTCATTATTTTTTCTGACTTCAAATTTAAAATTTCCAATTCCCGCATTTTCTTGAAATCGCTAATTTAGAAGTTCCAATTTTAGTAAAATTATACAAAATTTTGAACCAAAGTGTTATTTAATAAGTACAAATTTTGAATAATCATCATGAAATACAAGAATTTTCCGCAATTATTTTTAGTTAAAAAAAAAAAAAAAAAAAAAAAAAAAAACGATCCTTCGTCAGGAAAACAAAGTACGCATGAGCACTGCAACGAAAGCAGCAATGCAGAAAATGTTATTTGTCAACTAATTTCAGTTTAAAAGATCTTTATATATATGTTACCGCTAAAGTGCCGAAATCAGTTAATCTGCAGATTAGCTAGGTAATCTGCACATTAACTAGGGTAATCCGTTAAAGTGAGGAAAATTGTTTTATTTCTCAAATTACCTAGGTAATCTGCAAATTACCTAGATAATCTGCACATTACCTACTAGGCACTAGTTAAAGTGAAAATAAGATATCTGGTGGTGTAATTTTACAGCACGCTGTGGTGTATTTGTTTTTTCATTCGGAAAAAAAAATAGTTTTCTTTCCTTTTTTATTTCTTTCTTTACTTATTTTAATCTGTATGTGTTTTAATTTTTATATATTTTATAGTTATATTTGTTTTATTTTTTATTTATTTCATCTTTTTTATTCTGTCAATATAAGTTTGAAGATGTTATGCATTTTAAATATGAAATATAATAGCTTTAATAGCTTTCAATAAATTCTATTTTATAAATGAATGTTAGAATTGTAATACAGTAACGATTTCTTTTCAAAATAAAAATATTTAACAATTTAAAATAAAAATAAAAAGTTTTATTAACAACTTATATTGCTATTACTATTTAAATATTAGAAATATTAAATTATATAAAATATTACTAGAAATATTAAATTAGACAAATCAGAAGCATTATTTAAGAAGTACTTCAAATAATTAAAACTGCTTTAACATTTTTTAGAATGCATAAAAATTAAAATGACAGTTTTCAATGCTTTATTAAACTATATTTTGCAGCATACATATATCTGTACAAGTTTAGCAAATATATTAATTTTACAAAAAAAAAAAAAAAAAAAAAAAAAAAACTTTATTAACACTTTTTATGCGATAAACTACAACGAAATTATCTGAAGAAGCGAACAAAATTTAAAATAAATAAATAAATAAATAAAAATATAATCATGATATATAAAATATGTACAGGAAACTTGAAAAAAATGTAATGAAATGCTTAAAAATGTACAGAAATTTCATATTAAGTATTTATTAAATGCCATAATATTTTTCAAAGTTAATAATTAATATATCTTTTTTTTTTTTTTTTTCAGTAAGTAATAGCAATTTAAATCAATTTTAAAATAAATTAGTTTTAAAAAGTTATGGTTTAATAGTTTTAGTTCGGAAGGAAATAATTACTGTAATGTAAATCTAATATTCATAATTCAAAATGGAGTTTCACGAGAGACAGCTTTTAATAAAGATTACATTTCATTAATAAAATGCAGACCCTTATCAAACTTATATTGACAGAATTAAAAAAGATAGAAATAAAATCAAAATTAAAACAATTATTACTTACTTGTTACTTCAAATGTTGTGTTAGTCATAAAAATAAACCTAATCATGGCTTCCATCCTCGACATTTGCGTTTGCCGTTTATCGGTTTATTTATCATCATAGCATAGCGGAAGGGAAGGGGTAAAAGTTTTAGTTATGTTTGAAGGTCATTCGCGTATCTGTATCACATGGCTGTTTGACGTCATAGTGAATGTAAAAAAAATTCAGGCTCGAAACAAACATTTGAACTTTAACGATACTGAAACCGTTAATCTGCAGATTACCTAGTTAAAATGCGGAAAACTCTTTATTCCCCACTTTAACGGGTTATTTTAGTTAATCTGCAGATTAGCTAGGTAATCTGCAGATTAACGGATTTCGCGTTTTAACGGTAACATATATATATATGTATATATATATATACAGTCAGTAACAAAAGTGTCCGAACACTATCAAAAATTTCTATGTAAAAAAGTACACTTCATACGGTTTTGTTAAATAAATCCTTGTCGAATACTCCTCTTAGTCAGTCTAAGAACATGATTCGATAAGGATTTGTTTAACAGAACCGTATGAAGTGTACTTTTTTTACATAGGAATTTTTGCTAGTGTTTGGACATTTTTGTTACCGACTGTACATAATTTGTTGGTTTTGCAATGATTTATACTTTTTCAAAAACACACTTTGGTGATGAAGACAGTTTTAATTCATAACTTAATTCTGTCCTCAATTTTAAGAGAGTTAAATCAGTTTCAGATAGTTTATCAAGAGTTTGCAAGGTTTTTTTCCTAACATGGTATAATAAATGACAATCACTTTGAGTCATTTCCCCCGCACTGCACTTCTTCATTTTTCTAATATACTATAGCATTCAAAAAATAATTAACAATAATTCTTTTGAAAATAGTATAGCCTCAATAATGCATATTACACATGCAATAGCTTGTGACTGACTATTTACAAGATGCCAAGTTTTGTCTCTGCTACTGAGCAAGCTCACTTGTTTAAACATGTCAAACAAGATTTGACTTATTCAGACATCTAAACATGTACCTACACAGTAGACAGAACATCACTTAATTGTCTTGTTGCAACTTGAATGGTTTGATTGTTTACAATAAGATTAAAATTTGAAATAGCAGTGAGTAGTAAAATGATTAGAATTTAGATCTTATTTTTAAAACAAAATTAAATTTTAATGCAAATTTCTATTAATTAGAACATTTAATACTAATTTAGAAACTTTTTTATTTGTTTTGAAATTTCAGTTTAGATAAAATTTTGTTGATTCAATTTAATAGCATTTATGTATGTATCTTTCTGTACATGCTGAATTAACATTCTTAAAAACTACTCTGTTGTTTTAATCATACACCACCTAATTATGTAATTCAATTTTTTATTTTATTTCAAAACTCTTTAAACTGAAATTAGTTGATAAATAACATTTTGGTTCAAATTTTTGTATAATTTTATGAAAATTGGAACTTCTAATTTGGCGATTTCAAGAAAATGAAGGAATTGGAAATTTTAAATTTGACGTCAGAAAAAATAATGAAGGATGCAAAAAGCCACTTATTTTATTTTTTCATGTTGTAGAATACATCCTTTAGAACAAGAATACAAAAAAAAATTGTTTGATTACCCTTTTCCCTCATGATGATAATCCATTTGGAGTGGAACTCTGTATTTCATTAAAAAAAAATTTCAAAATAATATTTCAGGATTTTTTCTTGGCCACGTGCAAATACTTGCTAGTTTAATTAATTTTTTCCTGTATTTCTTATATATTAAAGCATATTCATAAAAAATTTCATCAACATTAGTTGGTAAATAAGGGAGATAAAAATTATTCTTTATGAAAGAACAAATTGCGTTTCCTCTGCCTGATCGAAAAAAAAACATGAAATTCACAAATCTTTAACTAGCTGTAAAACCTAAACTATTTAAGATAGAGCAAAAATATTTTGTTTCCTCATTTAAATCCATGAAAGGAACAAATACACCAAGTTTCGTCAAAATCTGTAACTATGGGTGTCAAATCATCCTTTTTTTGGTTGATTTGACATGGAATGACCCTATAGTGGAAAAAGTGCTTAGAAAAAACTTTGATATTAGCCCACGTACAACTTTTAAAAGAATTTATGTTATTACTATAACAAAATTATGAAGATATTGTAAATAATAAGGGGTACTTAAAAAAAAAGAATGTGATGCTTTTTAAAAAGTTTTTACTATAAGGCACCCATTGCTGTTGCCGATGTACAGCTTACCGGATGAGTCGATACTGCAAATCGATACTCTGAATCATTACAAAACATCAAAAATACATTTTAATAAAATAAATTATTGTTTCACTCTGGTGCTTGTTTCGAAATTCACTGAAAGAAATTAAGCATATTTAAGATTAATAAAATAAACATTTATAACAGTACTAATAGAAATTTGAGCTACTTCACTACAAAAAAAAAAAAAAAAAATTCGAAGGGCTTTTAAGCTTTAGCATATGAAATTCAGTGTTATGAATTATGTATAACGTGAAGAGTTTCCACAAATTTTCGAAATTACAGCCTTGCACGAATCTGAAAATGCATGAAAATCTGTACAGAAGAAATCACAAAAAATAAATAAATAAAATCACTGGATGCAGCTTATTCGTTGTGCACAAATCTGAAAATGCATGAAAATCCGTGACTCAGTGGTCAGTATTCTAATATTAACCCCCCCCCCCCCCAAAAAAAAAAAAAAAAATCACTAGATACCCTAATTCAAGGTGCATGAATCAGAAAATGCATAAAAAACAGTACTGCAGCAAACAGTATTCCGATATTAAAACAAGAAAAACTTCACTGGATACCACTAATTCATGGCACATGCATTGGGAAAATCATGAAAACTGTACTGCATCAATTACTACCATGCACTAATTTTTCCCTAGATATTTCCATGTATTAAAAAAGTGATAATAAAATACACTCAAAAAATTTTTCAGCAAAAAGAAAAAGTTCCGAGAGGGTTAAACAAAGTTCTGATACAAGAAGGTTACTATTAAAAAGTGTTAATACACTGAATCACATCACAGCGTCAGAAATCACCAATGGATGCCCTTTAGTAAGGCTTACCCACGTTAAGTTGGAATATTGTTATTAATATTTTAAAGCAATTCTTGATAGCGTTATTATCATTATTTTGAGAATTTAATTAATTATTGTCATAGTTTGTGTTTTTTTTGTAAATTTCGATTTTCATACTCAGTTTTTACAATTTTTTTTTAATCAAAATCATTTTGAATCTTATAGAGCTAAAATCTCTCCAAGACTGATAATCATGAGCCAACAAATCTATATTTTGTAAGAAGATGCTACTTCTGTAAGAGAAAGCAGGTAATTATCTAGAAAATTTTGCACATTTTAATAAGTGTATATGAAATGCATTTATTTACAACCATTTCTGTTCTGTATTAACCCTATAGGAAAAAATATTTTTTTAAATGTGTTTTTGAGATTTAAAAATTAATTTTTTGAGTGTGTTTTATTATTATTTTTATTAATAAATGGAATTATTTAGGGAAAAAATTATTGCATGGAATTCATGCAGTACAGATTTTTATGCCTTTTCTGATTCATGCGCTATGAATCAGGGGTATCCAGTAATATTTTTTTTTTTGTTTTAATATCGGGATACTGACCGCTGCAGTACAGATTTTTATATATTTTCTGCACTGTAAAAAAATAACTATTACCAGCTGCAATCTGTGATTGGATAAAATAAATCACAGATTGCAGATGGTAATAGTTTTTTTTTTTTACAGTGTGATTCATGCGCTATGAATTAGGGGTATCCAGTGATGATTTTTTGGTTTTAATATCGGAATACATACTGACTGCTGCAGTACAGTTTTTTACTTCCATTACCCTACTACCGTAGGTAATGGAAGTATTGTATTCGGTCTGAAAATTCGATATCAGGTTTTTCACCTGATTTACACGTTTTAAGGTCCCCTGAGTCCAAAAAAGTGGTTTTTGGCAATTGGTCAGTGTGTATGTATGTATGTATGTGTGTGTGTGTGTGTGTATGTATGTATGTATGTGGAGAATCTTCTGGCTATTATAGCTCAGAAACTAATAAAGATAGAGCTACGAAACTTTAGAATTGAAATACGTCTGGTGTACAGATGAAATTTCCAAATTTTGGTGAAAATTGAAAAACCGGAAGTGGGACCGTAAGTCCATATCTCAAAAACGGCTCTAATGATTTTCTTCAATCTTGCTATATAAACACTCTCTTAGATGTCCTTTCGAATGATATAGTTGGTTAGTTCAGGAAAATTTATAGACATCCTGTATAATTAGCTCAATTTCAGGTCTTGCAAGTGCGTTCCTTTAAAAACGGCCATTCGGATTTTATTCAAACTCGCCATATTAACCCACTTTTAAATATCTTTTTATATGTAACTATTGTTTTCCTGTCAATAATTGATTTTTTGTAAAACCTGGTATCTCAAAAACGGCTTTAACGATTTTCTTGAAAATTGTTATATATATCTATTTCTTTCTCATGTATTACGTGGTTATTAGAGGAAAATTAACAGTCATCCTGCTTAGGTAGGTCACCTTCAGATCTCGGAAATTTGTGTTTCAAAAAATAACTCTAGCATTTTTTTCTGTTATTTTTTACCTCGTTATATGTAAGCTTCGTTTTATATGTCTTATATGTGCATAAAATTTCTCTTACTGTGAAAATTTTATGTTTCTTATTCTTTAGGTCACTTTTATGTTTTCTGATCACATTTATTTCCCCAAAATGCATATAATATGTGTAATAGTGTGTAATGGAAGTTGTGTGGTTGTTTCACACCAGATTTTTTTAATGCATTTTCCGATTCATGCACCTTGAATTAGGGATATCCAGTGATGTGTGTTTAGTTCTAATATTAGAATACTGACCACTGTAGTGCAGATTTTCATGCATTTTCAGATTTTGTGCGCAATGAATAAGCTGCATCCAGTGATTTTATTTATTTATTTATATTTGTGATTGCTTCTGTACAAATTTTCATGCATTTTCAGATTCATACAAGGCTGTAATTTTGAAAATTTTTGAAAAATCTTCAAGTTTTACATAATTCATAACACTGAATTTTATTTGCTAAAGCTTGATAGTCCCCAATTTTTTTTTTTTTTTTCTATTACTGTTTTAAATGCTTATTTTATTAATTTTAAATATGCTTAATTTATTTCAGTGATTTTCAAAACAAACACCAGAGTGAAACAATTTATTTCATTAAAATGTATTTTTGATGTTTTTGTAATGATTCAGAGTATCGATTTGCGATGCGATTCGAGTATCGACTCATCCAGTGAGCTGTACATCGACAATAGCAATGGGTGCTTTATAGTAAAGCTGTTCTGTGAAAAAAAAGTTTTTATTTTCTGTTTGAAGATTATCAAACTATTTGGTAATACATGAACATGATATGACTTGTTGGAGCTGTGTGAAGATTGATTTCTCTTGTATAATTTATGAACCATTTGTGGATTTTATTATTAACCTATTAAAATATTTAGGTACAACTATAGTATTTCCCCACAGCTGAATTTGGCGATTTTTCTTTGGCGCCGATTTGAACGATAACGATGTTGTTCTGAACTGTTTGCGATATAATATGGCAGCCTGCATGCTATTTATTTTGGATTTATGATTTATAATTTAGCTTATGATTTTATCATTTATGCTATATGATTTATGATTTTTAGATTTATGATTTAGCCATAATCGCCAAAAATAAATCGCCAAATTCAGCTGTGGGGAAATACTATAGTTGTTCCACTATTTATAATTAATATTAAGTTATTTATTGTAATCATTTTAATTATACTCTAATTTAGCTAAATGTTTTAAACAGAATTTGTTAATTTATCACAGGGAATGGGAAAAAAACTTGCCATCCCCAGTGACAGTCTTCAAAATTACCAAAAGTAACTGTCAAATGCTTTTCTGACTGATTATTGTCATTATTAATATTATTTTGCCCTTAAATTGATTTTACATATGAATTATTTTGTAAGTAGTTCAACAAAAATTTCTTCATCATAGTATAATCCCTATTCCTCTAAATTTTTTAAAATATTTTTTTTGTGATGAAGAAGCATATTCTGAGCATAGCCTCCTTAACTAGATGCCTGTCGCGTAGATTGGAAACTAGGCAGCAGTCGAAGCGGTAGACAGCGCATCTGGTACAGATTGTGCTATTTTTTTATTCAACAGCCATAAAAAATTTTTAAAAGTGGGATATGATATACATAAAAGGCGAATAGAATCGAAGAAACGTCGATTATATGTATCATGTATCGATACATGATAGAAGTGATCACTTCTTTAAATTAGTAAAGAAGTGATCACTTCTTTAAATTATTGGTGACAATTGAATAAACAAGTCCCGTAATCTGTACTAGGTGGCGCTGTCTGCCGCTTCAGTTGTTGCCTTGTTTCCGAGCTACGCGACAGGCATCTAGTTAAGGAGGCTATGTTCTGAGTATAATTGTTAAATATAAGAAATATTATAAACTGTTTAATTGACTTTCTATATTTTTTTTTTTAAGTAATGATAAGCGATTAAAATATTTTCTGTAGGAAATTTATAAATAATGTAATCATTATAATAGATTATATTAATTGTAAATAGGGTGACCAGACTTTTAAAAATTGAATTTGAGGACAAATATGTTCATCTCTTCGAATTTCAAGGATAAAATAGATAAATACCCTTAAATTGTAAAAATTTAGTAATTTTTATATATGGTATACCTGAAAGCACTTATTTCAGCTTATTTATTATAAACTATTAAATTATTATAGTAGAAAGTAAAACATTAATAAATTTATAACTGGTGTCCTTAAATATGTTTTAATTTTTTGGGGGATGGAGGGTAGTTTTTAAGGACTGTCCTTGGGATTCGAGGACATTTGGTCACTTTAATTATACAGGAATTATATTACTTACAAACTTTGAATAAACACCATAAAATGCAATAAACTCGCAATAATTGTTTCGGGTCGAAAAAACACACGACCCTTCATCAGGTGAATAAAGTAAGCACGAGTGCTGCAGTCAAAGCGGCAATGCACGCTTTGACTGCAACAACTCTCAACAATTGTTGCGAGTTTATTGCATTTTATGGTGTTTATTCAAAGTTTGTAAGTAATATTTTTTACAACACCAGTTTTGTGGTGCTTTTTTATTAAATTTGTTGCTTCTTTGGGCTTTTAGCATCGAGTAAGTAATTTTGCGAGTGTTTTCAATTTCTTTTTATTGTTGTTATTTGTTAATTTATAATTGTGCGTTGCCGTTTTGACTGCAGCACTCGTGCTTACTTTATTTGCCTGATGAAGGGTCGTGTGTTTTTTTCGACCCGTAACAATTGTTGCGAGTTTATTGCATTTTATGGTGTTTATTCAAAGTTTGTAAGTAATATTTTTTACAACGCCAGTTTTGTGGTGCTTTTTTGTTAAATATACAGGAATCAATAAAATCCACAGAAACATTTCTTTTGGGGGAAATTTTCTACTATGTTTTTCCAGATTTTTTTTTTTTTTTTTAAGGCCAAAAAAGCAATTTTGGTATATTCTGAAAACAGAGGTTTGGAGTAGTTTATTTACATTTTGATGATTTTTTTTTTCCCATCGTTAATAAACCAGTAATATAAATATAACACATGACAACCTTAACAATCATTCATTTACCATTTGGAATGAAATATGTTAATGCAGACAATTAATTAACCTAATAAAACTGAATTGTAATTAAAATTTTATTAAATGACGTTATTTAAATAATTTTCTACTGTGGTATTTTAATAACTTAGCACAAATATATTTTCATAAACTCCATGTTTCAACATCCAAGCCTGAAGAACAAATTTGTTTGAATAATAGAATAATTGCAATTCAATAAATAAGATGATACTGATATAACGGCAAAGCATATATCTCATATTTTCTCCTACCTATTAATTAAATAAAATTTCAGAATAAAAGTAATTAAACAAGCATTAAAACTTACGAAATAAAATATACTACTAGCTATCCAATGAAAATTATTATTATTATTATTTTTTTTTTTTACTTCCTTATACAAAGTCTAAGGAAGTACTCAGATTTGCAAAGTGGATTTTATATCTTGCATAGCTT
Organism: Salticus scenicus; assembly: GCA_963930645.1. Lineage (NCBI taxonomy): Eukaryota > Metazoa > Arthropoda > Arachnida > Araneae > Salticidae > Salticus > Salticus scenicus. Next base: position 222,974,621 of record OZ005661.1, read on the forward strand.
CAAAAATCAATCATTATAGAATATTGTAAATTTATAACTGTGACTGTCATGATGTCTAGTTGTACACCTGCAAGCTTCATTTTAACACGAGCTCTCGTTTTAGAGATATAAGCATCTTTACACGATTTTTCGTGAGGTCTGCGTGCACGTGTGTATGTATCTCGCATAACTTGAATACAGTTAGACATAGAACGTTGAAAATTGGTATATAGGTTTGTTATAACATCTAGTTGTGCACTTCCTTTTTCGTCTTTCTGTGACTTTTGATTTTGGAGATATTTACAAAAATTATATTCATAAGGACCAAATTTATAAAGGTTTTGTCCATTATGTAAGACCTATCATCATAGAAATTTCAAAATAAGCTAATGATAGAGCCCATAATGATATTATTTTGAAAGTTGTTGACATTTATGCATGTAGAAAGTAATCTGTAAAGACATAAGCAGGTTCTAGTCGATGAATACATTTTATTTAATGAATATTCAGCCTATAAATAGAGCCCGTAATGATATTTTTATGAAAGCTATCAACATTTTTGCATGTAGAAAGTAATTCTTAAAAATATAAACAGGTTCTAGACGATGAATGCATTTTAATGAATACCGAGCACATGCATAGGGCATGTAATGATATTGTTATGAAAGTTCCCAACATTTTTGAGTGTAGAAAGTAATTTTTAGTATGTAAGCAGGTTTTAGTCAACAAATGTATTTTAATATTTAAAACTCAAAATATACAACCTTTTAATTTCTTCATGTTTAATTTCTTCATACAACCTTTTAATTTCTTCATGACATGAAGAAATTAAAAGGTTGTATATTTTGAGTTTTAAAGATTGATGTTAACTTCATGGTTTAGATTTATTATAAATGTAGGATTTTATTTTGTTTTAGTCTTGTTTGTCATATAAAGATTTTTTGAAAAATTTAGAGTTCTATAAACCAATGAATCTTTCCAGAAATTTCCAGAATTCTGTTCTTATTGAAATTTTAACATCCAAACTTTGGCAACCCTAAATTACTAATTTTTGCCAAATTCGATCTTCAAAATCGATGCCAAGACCAAAATCGGCATTGACTACAAACGTGGCAAGATTAGCGATCAAATTTGGGGGCAAATATTGTTTCAGGATAGCCATTATTGGTAAATTCTTTCTCAATTTTAAGTAAATTAATTGTTTCGGTAAAATTTATAATTTTTCACCTATAGTTTTCGGCAAAGTGAACAAAAGTAGACCATCTATACTCGAAGGATTTTCATTAAATTCTAACCTATGTATTTGCCAATGAGAGATTCTGTATTAAGCCATTCCTGAAAACAGTAGCCCAGGAGCAGAATTATATCCGATGTTCTGCAACGAGACATTAAAATTTGCAGATGTTCTGCAGGTATTTTGTCCAAATTTGTCAAAGCACAGTAAAATGCAAAATAAGCATAAAGATAATACTTATTAGTAAAATATTTATTACACATTTATAATAAAACATGGTTTAAAATTTTTATAATCTAAAACTGAGGAATACACCCAGAATTTGCAATTTTTTCAATGGCTTTTGGCATTAATATTGTCACATTAATGTGGATATACTACTTACAAAATGTTTATAAATTTTGTCTATACATTGAAACAATGACTGTTTCCAGCAATTTTCTAGTATGCTAACAGATTTACAGGTCAGTTGAACATATCTAGGTTTTATTAATTTTAGAATGTTAGCTGTATCAACACCATCCAGTTAGGGGATAGATGAAATGTTCTGCAAAAGCCTTAATTGTTCTGCGACGTGCGTCGCAGTTTTAAGCACTTTCTGCTCCTGGGAACAGTAGTATATTGACAGTATATATAATCTTATTATCATGACTTTTGCGGTTAGAGTAGCAGTTTTTCAGTGTTTGGAACCTGTCTGTTTATTTATAAATCAGTTACCTCACACAAAAATATCAATATTTTCATAACAATATGTATATCCCAGAGGGTGTATAAGGAAGTCATGTGGTGTCCACTTCCTGTTTTCACATTTTTAAATTTTTGTAGACTCCATGATTCTGCGTTGAACAATCAAATAATTAACTTTGTGTTGAGTTCATTCACAGTATTTGAGAAATTCTGAAATCGTATTGAAATGAAATTAAACAATTTATTTTACAAATTATTAAAATATATATTTAAAAAAAAGAGCCACACTTTAAAATAATCAATGTTATACAGTATAGGATCCGGAATCCCGTTATCCAGAATGCTCCGAAAACCAGAATGTAAAATGCGAACTACCAAAGTTTTTAATTATCGTAAAATTTAAGAATGAAAGTTATACAATAGCAGCGGTCAGAATTATAGTTTTATAACCTACTTTCTTTAATTCTACAGTGTTATTATGGGGAAATATGGTGAGCATAAAATTTTGCAAATAATCACTGAAATTTTTGCAAATTTAGGTTAGAAAATGAAATTTTATGGTATTTTTTAATAGATAAACATTAATAACACATACTTCTTAAAGTGCCCAATAGCAGATGAATTTTATCCTTGAACTCAGGTTGCATGCATGAAGTCCTAATTGTTATAAAATTTTTAAATATTTTTTATTGATTTCCATTATTTTTAGAATTCATTTCATAAAATATTTAGCATTATGTGCTAAAAATATCTGAAAAATTTATGAACAATAAGTATCAGAGACACACTATAAGCAAAAAAATATCATAGAAATGTTTGCAAAATCCAAATGAAAGGATTTTACTGTCAGGTCCAGAGTTAAATTTTGTATATGTTTATTTATTTTTCATTTATTATTACTACTATTATTTATTAGTTTAAAATTCTAATTAAGAATATTTTTTATTTTGTGGAAATAATTTATTAAATGCACAAGTAAAGTGTTTATATATATTATTCATGTTTATTACTGTTATTTATGAAATTATTTTGTACCATTTTTATACATATGATAAAGTGTTCCGAATTACGGAAAAACCTCTTATCCAGAATATCCTAGATTAAGCTTTCTGGATAACGGATCCTATACTGTACTTACATTTCCCACTCCCACACTATGGTTTTCTCTGAAACTCACATAAATATGAGTTCGGAGAAGGGTTAGAAATTACAATGAGAAAATCGGGTGTCAATGGCATGTAATTATTTTTTTTAGTTGTCATCTTCTCAAGCATAATTAAAAAAATTTTTATTGGGATCATAACAGGATAAAACTTAGTTTTTTTTTATTTGCACTCTATAATGTAGAAAAAGAGGGAAAAAAAGCTAAAAACCCCATAGAAATAGCATGTTAAGAAAACCAAAAAAACTCACAATGTCAAGTGTGTTAAAAAAAAAACGGCTCGCACCGGAAGTAAGAAAAGGACAAAATTGACTAGAAAAAGACATTGAAGAGTGGAAACGAGTGGGCTGGGGTTATTATTATTAAATAATAAATACAAACTCAAAAGTTAAACATGAATACATGTATGTTTTTGAAATATTAAAATTTACTTAAAACAGACAAACAATTAAATTATTTATAAAAAAATTATTATGATAAAATTGATTTTTTAAAAAAATCTGGTGAAACGTTAGGCGTAAAAAATGATCCCTAGGTGTGATTTTATTGTTGCCAAACTTAAATTTCTAGGTTAAAAATAAGCCTAACAACTGCTAATTTTGAATCCTGGCTAGGACCCCTTAGAAAGATCCCCACAGAGAGCATTCCACCTATAGACCTGGGATTCAAGCATAGTCAATCGGCCTTAAAACCCTACAGCATTTCCCACACCAATATTAAAACATATATATGTAAGTTCTTGGCTGGGCGTCTGGAGGTGGGGTCAATGATGAGATGGAGGTTCAACTACGTCACATTTATTTGAAGATACACAAAACACAAATTACACATAAATATTATTATAACAGCAGATCTCCATTATTAACTAACTGTTCCTTGGCTTAATATACAGAACTAAGCTCACTTCATCAGAATATCACAATGCATTACTTAATACACAGTAGCACCTATGCGTGTTATATCAAATAGTGAGATTGAAGTATTGAGCCTTCCATGGCTCTACCCAACTACTCAGAGCGTTTCAAGCTCTAATTAGAAGAAAATAACCACATCAGCCGACACGCTGATGGTCTTAACAGCTCTCCATTGTAGCCGGATCCCAACTAACTTTTCCGCTTGTCAGCTCGTTCGCTGGATACATCTGAGACAGCGCCATCTGTTGACTGTGCCAGGAATTACTTTCCACATATATTTAAATATATTTGCATAATATAATCGAATGAATAAAAAAGTTCAGGTTTAGTGAGTTTAACGTTGAACAGGGCTATACAATGGGAAATTGGTGACGGTTCATCACTAACAACTGTTGGTATACGACTGGTTGGGATACAAGTTTTTATTTTCTGTGAGGATATGGTTCTTTATCTTTTGTAAGATTGAACCGACAAAGTGAAACATCAATGTATAAAACTGTGTTCCTCTGCATCATTACCAAATTTTATGAAATTTCAAACCACAGCACTCTCTATCAACCACATAAAAAATTATAATAGCACTGGGTGCCACTACCTCTGTGTACACCACTTACTCAAGTGTCTCTGGAAACCAGGATCCACTAGCTGAAGTTTCCAGAATTTTTTAAAGAAAATCTTGTAAAAACTTGTTTAAATGTTGCTCTTTTATATACTCAGAATTTTGAATAAAAATTCTGTTTATTGTATTTAAAAAAAAAAAAAAAAAAAAAAAAAAAAGAGAGAAAGAGAAAAAAAAATGTTTTTTTTTTAGCTTTGAAACCAGGGCTTATTGTTATTAACCCTTTCATTCCCAACTTTTTCCCTCCATAAAACAATAAATCTTATATTTAGTCATAATTTTTTTTCAAACGTAATGTATATAAATATTTTTTTTAAATAGAAGTTATAGCAGAGTACGAATTAATACAGCTAACAAAGCAACTGATATGTGTTTATTTATGTGTAATATAACCACTGATGTCATTAAAAACCATAACTTTTCAATAAATAAAAATATCAAAATTTTGGAGAAATACATATTGCAGTTAATTAAAATACATATTATAAACATTAAAGAATAAAATAAAAAATATTTCAAACAGTTAATTTGCTTAAATTGCCCAAAACAGGAAACTGATTCCGATATTATCAGAACAGCGTAAAACATACTTTCAATTATTAACAAAGATAGTGAAGTCATCCAAAATAGGTATTTTTCGGTGGGAAAATGTATATAGATTTTAATATTGTTCATTTTGAATCAGCGGGAGTGTTAGATAGTAAGAAAGATAATCTGAAATGTTATGATTCCAATTGGAATCACGGGGAAGGAAAGGGTTAACGGCCCTCTTCACGTCGCCGGAAGCCCGAGCCAATGTGGAAAGCCTATGGGGAAATTTTCTTTACAAATAACTCATTAACTAATACTTATTTTTAAATTCTGTTTTCACATTCAGAAAATTCCCAAGTGTTAAATTGACAAACCTTTTATAAAATGTATTTTTTTTAAATTTTTAATATTTTATTTTGAAATTGCAAAATGAAAAAAATTTACATGTTGAAAATTCGTATTTTGCAGCTTCAAAATAAAATATAAAAAATTAAAAAAATAATTTTTTGAAAAAGGTCCATCGATTTAACAGCTGGAAATTTTCCGAATGTGAAAACAGCATTTAAAAATATGTATTAGTTAATAAGTTATTGGTAAAGAAAAATTTCCCATAGAATAACATTAGCTTTGACTTCTGGCAGTGGTGAGTGAAGCGGACCCTTAAGGAGTAATTTTGCACTCAAAAGTTCTTCATAGTGGAATTTTTCATTATTTATAATAAAATAACTTATGTTTATATTAGTCTGTTTGTCATGATTCTTTAACACAGAAAAGAATGATCCACCAAATTTTGTAATTTTCAATTTTGTTTTTGAGTTATTTTTATGTTTTCCGTAATCTGTGGAAAATTAATGTCATGGTTAACCTTCCAACGGGCAAGCGTATATGAGAGATACACTAGTGGTGAATCTCGTTGTATATCTTAAAGTCAGAGAGCATTTGGAACACTTATCTTTAGCTATTTACTCAGTATATATTGATCTATTTTTAGTTATCTTTTGAACATCGAGACAATGATAAAGCTGTATATTTGCTATTTGTATTTGAAAAATACACGCTGCCGTTCATGTAATGTTTTGTTATATTTGATTTTTTTTCCACTGTTTGAAATGATTTTTTGTTATTTTTGTTTTAAACATTATTATTTTAAATATTTTTAAAATTAATTATCTTTTAACTTTGCACTTTTTATTAAAAATGACAAAACATCAACTATATTATTTTTGTTCTTTTCAAATAATTCCGATGTTTCTTTGATTACTTTATATTGATTTTGTGCTTTCAGTTTTTTTTTTTTAATGAATAAGTTCCAATTGAATGTTCTTATTAATCTTCAAATGGTTATAGTATAATTAAAATATTCTGATACTTTAAAATACATATTTTACAGTAGTGTATTTGAAAAATACGCGCGACATTTCATGTTCGTATAAGCAGCGCGCCCGCTGAAAGGTTAAGAGACATTATATATTTACATATGAAAAAAAGAGTGTGAAAAAATATTTTGTGAATTTGTAATCATATTTAAAATTTTGTATTTATAAACAAAGTATAGATCTGAAACTTTAGCAGTGATAGATAATTTATTTTTACACTCAATATTTTTATTTCAGGTTGTAAGTGAGCCTAGTGTTCAAAATAACATATTTGGGTGCTAGCAAGCAGAACTTTACGTGGTCAAATTTTTGACAGGATTTGAACAGTCTGGTGGTATCTGTCAAGAAGAGAGGTAGCTGAAGCATCTGCACGTGGGAGTTTGCTTCAATCAGGATTTTCATGTCTGTGCAAACAGTCTGATAATGTAATAATAGAAGATTAAAAGGTTTTTAAAGTTCTCTAATTAAAGATAACATACTTAAAGAAAGAGCAATAACAATAAATATTACACAGTATTACACAATAATTATACAAAAAGAATTTTGAGTGTAATATTTTTAATCATGCACATTGGTCATCCTTAGATCTCACAAGAAAACATTCAAAAGGTGTCGTCTTCAAAAAATATTGAAAAAAATATATGTGATTCTACTCTTCAAAAAACACAAAAAGGGAAAAAATTATTGGCTGAACAGAATTACAGCGACCACAAAAAATTAGCAAAATTAAGCATTTTTGGCAATTTAGTGCTGTTATGCAATAAGTTCGCTAGCTCAGAGATTACCGTGTACAAACAGAACCATGCTTTGCTTCTCCGTCAAGTACTCAAAATCAATCGCCTAACAGTGTGAAATCGCCAAATATGCTTAATTTTGATAATTTTTTGTGGTCGCTGCAATTCATTTCAGCCAATAATTTTTTCACTTTCTGGTGTTTCATGAAGAGTATAATCACATATATTTTTTTCAATATTTTTTGAAGACGACACCTTTTGAATGTTTCCTTGTCAATTGCAAGATTGTTTTTCCATTGTACTTGTGTTTCTTCCTCTCACTTCTTTTTATTTTTTCCCATGTCGTTGCCATAGATATAATAATTCATATAGATCTATCATCCCCATGTTACTGACCAAAGATTTTTGATGCAAAAAAAAAAAAAAAAGTTTTGGCATCAGCCATTAGAGCGTATGAAACTCGGCAATAGAAATAGAATGGAACCAGTGATGCCAGATTGGAGACTTTCTCCCCACTTTGGGGGCTTCTGGGGACTTATTTGGAGACTGAATATTTATGAGAAAAGTGGGGATTTTTGAAATTTTTGGGTAGAAACCTGGGGAGTTTTTCAACTGTTTTTGTCTTAAATTGGTCTACCTGATTAATTCACGTTTACTGTTGTGAACTGTAGAGATTTGTCCTTACGCGTACGGACTTAGCAGTTTTCTTTAGCATGTAGGGAATTTTTTGAGGTGCCATTTCTTCTTAGGACATCCTCAGAAAATCCTGAGGATGAAAAGACATTCTGTGAACATCCTCAGCGTCCGTTGTTATGCAGAATTTAGTATAAATACAATTGATTAGAGGGTTTAATAATACATCTTCATGAATAACCTAGGGAGAGCTGATGAAACTGGAGTCAATAAAAATTTTTGATAACTAATATGTATAAAATGTTAAGTAATTAGTGTAAAATTAATTAATTAACTGGTCTCTATTCATACTAGTGATGCACTAATAAAGTTAATAACTAGTGCATATAAAAGTTATTCTTGTATTTGGGAATTTTTTTCAAAAATGAGCTTTATTTGGGGATAAATTAGGGCTTAAATCTGCTAATTATATTGGTTATTTTCCATATTCCTTTATATTTCCATGAATTTTTGGGATGTTTCTCTCAATTTAATTATACATTTTTTAACTAAAAGTAGAATTTTATTCATTTATTTATTGAAAATATTATTATTAATGTACTGTTTTTTTTTTTTTTCTTCTTTGCTTATAGTTTAATAAAAGTTTTGAAGTAATATGTATATGTACAAATAATAGCAATAGAAATTAATTTACTTTTCTTTTTTTAAATATACAGTTGATAGTTTCGCACAATTCTATTGAATAGTTTCATTTTGACTTGCTCGATTGTATGTTATTTTTATTTATTTACATTTTTATTATTATTATTTTGTGTATAATATTTTTCCTTATTATAAGTAAATAGAAGTAATTATTATTTATTTATTTATTTTCAGATGTAAAGACAAATCGGATTCAAGAGCTTGGACAGTGAAAAGTATGAGGGATTCTCGTCCAAGCAAAGTGCAAAACATTTGATTACATTTGCTTGCAATAGAAATGTCTTTTGACTTTTTAGCTGATAATCTTATTGACTCATCTTTAAACCGCAATGACGATCTTTTTATAAATTTAGATTTATGAATTTCAAGTTTCTTGAGAAAGAGATCTTATCGTTAATCCAGATACTTATTAATCAAGAATCAACTTAATTAAGTTATTCAATTTGGTTAAGCAAACTTTTATTTACTTGCTTTGTGTGCTTCAATTTCTGAATTCTTACTAATGTTATTAGTTGCTTGATTTTAATTTATGATTATTAAAAAACATTATTCTTCCTCTACAATGACTCCAATTAGTAAATTTTTAGATCCTGGCAAAAAATACTTTGTTGTACAGCAGTATTGTGCTCAGTACAAGAATATTTATAATAGGGATATCCTTGGATCGACAATCTGTTATTCTCCTCCTCTTTTACTTAAATTTCGAACATGTGGTTCTAATTGCTGTAAAACTTGCCCTATGGCCTTTCAAACACAATTAGATAATGTCCACTCTTTGGTTCTATTTTGTCAGGCATGAAATGTTATTTATAAAATCAGTTGTGGACTTTGTAAACTCAATTATGGGGAAACATCCACACCTCTACATCTACGAATTAATCAGCATCACTCTGATTCAAAAAACCTTTTATCTTCTGCAGCACCTTCTAAATCAACTATAGGACTACAACACTTTAAATTACGTAATTTTAATTCATGTACCACAGACATTATCAAAATTCATAAAAATAAATGTGAGCGTCTATTTCTATCAAAATTTATGCAATATTACAATACTATTTATCCATACGGTCTGAATTCTAAATACTATAATAAAATTGTTAAAGCATATTCTAACATCAACCCTCTTCATGATTATTCGATTATTTATGCACAACTCAATCACAAAATTAACAATAAAGCTTCTAGAACTAACAGAGGTACTAAAAAAACAGATTTATTTTTCTCTAAAAGTGCCATTCTTAAACTTATTTCAGATCTACAGACTAATTACTTATCTAACTTATAACTGGTTCATTATTCGAAAACTTATTTTTTCAATTAAAAAAAAATACTTAGTGAATTTTCTGAATGTCTTTCAAAGCCAATCATATAATAAACATTTTTCAGGATATTATAATGTACAAAATCAAACAATTTAATTTAAAAATTAATAAAAGCCTCCCTCCCCCGCCCCCCCCCAAAAAAAAAAAAAAAAAGGTGGTGGTTGGGTGGGCAGATGTTTGATTACGGAGGATGGGTGGTGGTGTTTGGCTGGATGGCTGTTGGGATTGTGAAATTATATATATATAATATAATTATATATACATATAATATATATATATATATATATATATATATATATATATATAAAGGCGAAAGGCTCGTTGCATTTAATTTGTATTAATATGCAATCTTTCTTTTTCCATTAAATTTTCAGTTTCTTCATTGTTGAGTTGTCAACTATTCTTAAAAATCTAATACTATTAAACATAAAGTAAACAATCAATAAATTTCATTGTTGCTTCATAGTTATATTATTCTTTATCAGCTAGGAAATTTTGCTTTCTTTAATCCATATGACTTCTATTCTGGTCTGGGCAGGCTGGGGGAGTGTTGCCGGCATGAAACTAGTTTAACCCCACAGGCAAGTCACAAGCCTTGCCGCCTGCCTCCTTCCTTCCTTTCTTAAGTTTCTTAAATTATTTTTTCATAAATTTCGTTTCAGTTTACGTTTTTCTGTTAAGATTTTGTTGAGTTAGTTTATTGTTTCGTTTGTTTTGCAGGCTGTTAATTAATAAATTTGGTTTCTTTTAATATGTGTAATTCATCCCCTGATGAATTTTTTTTTACCTTTCTGTGCTTCTCCTACATAATTTTTTTTTTTTTTTCATTCTTATTGGTTTTTGTGGTTTCAGTGATCTTGTATCTGTTGCTTGGCTTTTACTACGTTTAATAAATATTATAACACACACACACACACACACACATATATATATATATATATATATATAATATGTCTGAAGAGAATGTCATAGGAAAGTGTTCTACGAAATAGGTGTTTATTCATACTGAGACAAATGCTTATAAGGTGCAGAAAACATTAAAATTCTAATGAATAATATAAAATTAAAAGAGCAGCAAAAAAATGCAAGTACAGTTCAAGGAATTCATAAAGCCCATTATGCAAAACCATTAAATAACAGGAGTTTTCTACCTTTGAAATTATTCCTGTTTAGTTAAAAATAAATTGCCTGATAAAATGGTAAAATTTTGGCTTCTATTTACATGAAAAATTTGATGAAATTTAGATGAAAAATGTGATAAAGATGTTCTGAAACTCCCAATTCAGGCTTCAGACTAGGTAGCTGTATTGTAAAATGACCAATTGTGGCCTGGTGTAGTAGAATCAATAGATGAAATTTTTTTTATATATTTGTGATTTATGAAACCAGTGTGCATCAACAAATTTACTTGGCCAAGCATTCCTGAAAAAGACAAAATTGTAAAGAAAAATATTTTTACAAAGCTTGAGACTGTGGCTAATCCAATTAACAATCGAGGATATTTTTGTTTGTCAGCTAATGATGTAAAACAAATAGAAAAATAAATGTCATCAGTGTGCTGGAGCTTAGATAAAGTTAATTTCTTTACTATATATTATATGTGTACACAGTTTTTCTGCATTTAAGTATATAATATTTTCAGAAAATTTTATAAAATGTTTCCTCTATAAAATTTATATTTTTACAATATTGTGTTAATTTCTTTCTTTATTTCTTTCTGTGATGTTTATTTAGATGGCCGTCGATTATTGAACTTGAATTAGAAAAATAGCTTTATAATTCTTGCAATATGAAATGCTAATAACACAGCAAAGATCCAATTATACAGGCATTTTTTGTAGATATTATGATGAATTTATTATTTATGAATTGTTGACTTATTTAACACAGCTATAGGTGACCAGATAAGCATATTATTATAAAACTGGTAGATATAATTGGGGTAATTAAATAATTTGGAGTGGGAGCCCAAAACGACGACTTCACTGGTCAAGTCATGATGATGAAGTGACGCATCGATTTCTTGATTATTTTCGCCAGAGCTCTAGTCGATGCCAAATTCAAAAAGTAGAGAAAAAATGGTTGTAATTATGTTACATATAAACACATACAATTTTTGAAAAGGTTACCACATGATTATAATTCAAACGGTCCTCACTAGACGCCAAAAACACGCCATGAGAACCGGAACTTTTAAGCAAAAATTAACGTACCATATTATGAGATAAAGAATGCACACAAGGCGACAAACTGCCTTTATTTTGTAAGATGAAAAGAAACCGAATTAGGAAAAGTCAAAACAAGCTATTGTAGATCTGCATTAACGTTAAAGAACGAATAATATATGATCAAAGGTTTCGATAGAGTTGCAATAAGCAAAAGATACATATGTGGGAAGAGGGAGAATGTAAAAATTTAAAGAACATAATGTATCTGAATTTAAGTTGCAATTTAGAGGTCATAAACATGTGTTCGTTAGTTTAATTTAATTTTTAATATGATAATATATTTTTTAGAATATGTGATTATCGACATCACACTTTCTATGTGTTTCTTTCAATATTTTCAGAGTAGATTTGCTTAACACTTCATGTAATTAGGCTTTGCAAATAATCTTTAATATAATACAGCTCATATTCAAAATATTAGAATAATAACATTTTTTTTACAAATTGAAAATATCGTTTGATAATTTAATGTCTTTTAATGCAAATATTCATTGATATTTTTATTAAGATCTTATTGTTGATTAAACTTATTTATTATCTTAAAATTAATATCATTTTTGAAAAGATTAATTGAAAAAAAAAAAATATTTTGAAAAGTCAAAATATTAGAATATTTTATTCAAGTGGTTCAAAATATTACAATATTTCACATTAATTCTCCTTTAATTATCTCCAATTCATAACTGGTGGTATCGCTGATGAAATTCAGACGATTTTATCTAAAATCAGTATTCTTTTTGCCGTTTGTTTGCTTTTTCATCTTAAATTGGGTCGTGTGAGTGATATTCTTGATTCTGTTAAGCATTGTATGGTTGATTTGTATCGGCACGGTAAAAATCAATGTTATATAGCAAATTATTTACATTGTTCGCAATCAAGCATTAGTAAAATACTAACACAATATTAAAAAAATGAAAAATAATCGCCAAAATGGCAGCCGAAAACCAAAAACATCTGCTAGAGATGACAGGAAACTGAAGCGTATAGTTAAGAAAAATTCTTGCGATTCTTGCAACAAAAATGGAAAGAAGAAACAGTTGAAGTTTCTACATCAACAACATTAAGACGTCTCCATAAATTTAAAATTGAATCTGGTGTACTGAAAACAAAACCTCTCATGACTGCAAAACAAAAGCGTATAAGATTGTAAGTCAAGAAGTTTATGGAGCGAAGAAGATTGGAAAAAAATATTATTTAGTGATGAAAGTATGTTTTGTGTTTCATATGGTAAACAATATATTCGAGTTTAGAGAATGAAGCAAGAAGCATTTGACAAAGAATACTTTAAACGTTTGGTAAAATTTGCTGCTAGTGTCATGGTTTGGGGTTGTATGAGTGCAGAAGGACCTGGAAAGTTATGCATCGTCTATGAAAAGGTTAACTCTCAGATATATCAAGAAAGTTGGAATATTACATGATCCTATCATCAGAAGATTTATTTGCAGTTGATTTCATCTTTCAAGAAGATTTAGCGTCACCGCATACCTCAGTGTCAACTAAGAATTGGTTCCGCCAACGCAACATTAAGGTACTTCCTTGGCCACCAAACTTACCAGACATTAATTCCATCGAAAACTTATGGGGTATAACGGAAAAAAAAAAAAAAAAAAACTAGAAAATCCTTTAAGTAAAACTGAATTAGTGGCACGTATAAAGTCTATTTGGGCTAATATTGATAGAAATATTTGTAAACACCTTGTATATAGTATGAAAGATTGATTGTACGCTGTTATTAAAGTTATAGGGGATGCTACAAAATATTAACTACCATTTACTTCATATTCATAAGGTAATATTTTTGCATAAAATAAAATATTCTAATATTTTGAACCAATCTAAATTTTATTCTAATATTTTGATGTGTTTCAGAAAGCTATTGTATACCTAATTTATTGTATGTTACACTTTGTAAATGTTAAAATCTTATCTAAACATTCCAGATTTAATTTATAAGAAATTTAATTGCATTGATTTAGTATCAAAAATAAATAAATGGAAAATAATTTCTTTCTTATTACATTTTCTTAATTATTCTAATATTTTGAATATGAGTTGTATTAAATAATTAGAAAATTATTGCTATTTTGATTCAGATGTTCCATATGTAACAAAATACCTTGTCCCTATACATAACACAAGAAATTAATTTTTTTAATACTTAATGGAGAATTTTTCAAAATAATTTTATTTGTATAAAACAACTTTAACTTTTTCTTTAACAACTGTGCAATTTAATTATTAAAAAAAAATTAAAACTTCAGAGGAAATCCAAATTTATCTCAGTTAAAAAAAAAAAAAAAAAATGACGTCCCACATGTGATAAAGCTAAATTATATTATTTTTTATTCTATTATCAACCAAAATAAAACTAAATCTCAAATTAATATAAGTCAAGGACGCAAAATGCTTCAAAAATTTTTAATATTTTTTCCCATTAAAAAGGATGAAAAATATACTTTAATAAGAATATGATTTGCCTTGTATGTAACATACAAATACTGTGGGATCACCCTGTAATATTTTAACAATCTCAGCACAACGATCTACCAAAGCTGCTTAATTCTACTAATGAAACCACCAGATAAAATCTGTATCAATGATTACAGAAAAAAACCAATTGAGATGTTGAGGCATGGTGGGAAATATGAAATAGTTGGGTAAAATAGAATACTATTCATTATCATCACGTGAAGTTCCGAATTGCTTACGGTGATCAAGACCGCCGCTTACCTCCACCTGAAGTTGTGGAAAGCATGATGAGGTGTTACATGGTCTAGCAAATTCGGTCTTTCGAAAGTAAGGACTTCTAAAAGAACTCGTCATGATGATATGATGTAGACCAAAAAACAAAGAAGCAAAAAAAAAAAAAAGCCAGTCTGAGGAGAGGCAGAGAAGGGGGGGGGGATAAAACTAAAACTGTATATTACATGGGGGAATTCTCACTCTATCTAATATATATGTATATATTCTTTTTTTTCTTTTCTTACATAATTGTATCATACACAGTCCCGACTCATGGCCCCCTTGGTCTTGGTGAGACAGTACTGCGCACTTTTGGACACACCTGAGTACGTAACTGCATGCTTTCCTGAATTTTAGAATACCATTATATGATCCACACCTCTACGATCCCTAACAGCACATCTTCTCCAAATAACATCCTCAGGATGTCCTATGGTTGAAAAGGACTCCTATAGACTAAGGCTCCTATATATTCGAGCTCGCGCATCAGGCATTTTGTTGCCTTAGTGTTGCCACATGTACCCAGCGTGTTTCATTGATAAATAAACGGGAGTCATTACTTTTACTGTCTTGTATAACTTTAGAGTACTCATTTTATTATATTTCATAATTTTAGCTAAATAAAGTACGATATGAGATTTGTTTAAGGATAAACTGCTATAATCACTCAAGAAAAGAACATAAAATGTTCAGATTTCCATAAGATAATTTGAGAAGAATAAAACAACATTACTTATATTTTCCTTTGTATTTCTAACATGTGATAATGTAAAAATACAGAAAAATGTGACATTTTAATCATATTATTTATATTAATATTGATAAATCGATTTAAGGAGACCATTTTCTTACAGTATATTTGAGTTTTGGCGACATTTTGTATAAGAAACAGAAACAGGCCTAATAACATATCTTATTTCCAATACCTCCACAGGATATTCTGATAATCTAATGTGAAAAATATGTGTTGCTCGATCGAAATTTCGGATTAGGATTTCTTAAAATCACAAGAAAGCGATAAGGACGCCAAGCGGGAATGCTGCCTTCTTCTGAGGCAAGAAAATGGCGGCGATGCGTCGGCCTTTATATTTATTTAAGGGGCTCTACTATAAATGTGTTAAGGATGTATTATGGATAAGTGTGTTGTTAGGGGTGCTGCAACCTATTGGAAGCATGTCAAACATCTTCACTGAGCTTCAACGGTAGTTCACTTTATGTCAGGGTGAAGAGCAGATTTTGTGTCATACAACTTCTTTGGTTTATCAAATTTCAGATTTTTTTGGAGGTAAGTACTACAAATTCTATAATCTATTTATAAAGCAATAAAGTGAATGAAAATCTAGTGTAATTTCTGGTGGGGGGGGGGGGTGAGTTATTATAAGTCTGATTTTTAGCAACAGGTGGTTAATTTATTCTGCAAGATGGGTATAGTTCATTTTGTGTCAGTGAGAAGAGCAGATTTTGTATCATACAACTTCTTTGGTTTATCAAATTTCAGATTTTTTTGGAGGTAAATACTGCAAATTCTATAATCTGTTTACAAAACAATAAAATAAATGAAAATCTAGTGTAATTTCTGGTAGGGGGTTGAGTGACTAGTCTGATTTTTAGCAACAGGTGGTTGAAGTTGATTTATTCTGTAAGATTGCGATTTGAGTAATATGTAATATCAACTGTTCCATATTAATTGCAATTTTTGTAAAACTTGAATGGTGTTAATTTTTTTCAACACTGTTTGTTTTCAATAATAATTTCAAAATAAAATGTTTATATTGCATTTATTCAAGATTATCTATAAAAATCACAGTGATTCAAAATACTTCAGTTTATTATGGCGAATTGAAATAGAAATGGTATTCCATATTTACTACTTAACACTAATTTTATTGTAAATTTGTATAGTTTTAAAAATTTGAAATTTTCTGTTTAACAGATTTATTTATATATTATATATTTTTACACATTGTAACTGTTTTTTTTTTTTTTTTTTTTTTAGACAAACAAAATGTTCATTTTGAACATATGAAAGGAAAACATAAAACGTAACACCAATATATGGATTTTCTTTTATTGAAATAGAAATTTTTTTATAATTTTAAGGTCTAGGCATTGGTTTGTTTACCAAAGCTTTTTCAAGTGCATGCCTAACTCTATCTCGAAGCATATTGAATAAATTTGTAGAGACTCGTACTTTGTATTCATCTGATATGACTTTTGTATAGATAAGGAGAGGTTGTGGAAGTTGATGGTATGTTGGATTTATCTGTCCAAGCCTTACAATGTCAAAACCTCTCAACTGACCAACACTGTAACCAACTATTCTGATATCTATCAAGGTTTCTCCAATGTGTCCCATATTCCTAATCACATAGATGTTACTTCCGTTTCTTACATAGGCGTTGTAGTTGGTTACAAAAGGAAAAAGGGTCAGCGTACAGTTGATTGAATATTGCCCTCCTCCAATATTCCTTGGACCCTGGCAGTCAGACCTCCTTCGGAATCTATTGAATCCAGTTGCATTTCCGTTTCTGAAATGTGCTTCTCCAAGGTTGTTGTAAATACCTTTGTAACCAAATGTAACACTGAAATCTGGAAGAGGAGCCGGGTCTAGTCTAAGGGCTTTCAGTTCAGCAGGAAAAGAAGTTTGTAGAATATTATCTACATACTGGTTTGCTGAATTAATTGCCAAGCTGACACCTGAAAAAAAAAAAAAAAAACTTATGTATTAAAAAAAGTATAAAATCACTTTTAAAACACATATATAGAAATTTTTTTATTAAAAACAAACACAAAGCAACATTAAAAACCCATTAAAATCACCTTCTACAAGCGCTTTCAACTGCAGCCCACGCAGCCTTCATCAGGTAGGTACGCTCTTGTGAACTTCGCTGTCCGGTGGTTTTGTCAATCTTCTTCCTCCACTCCACTCCAGCATATTGTGCCACCTTGTGTCGATTTCCATCTGGTCAGTGTTGCATGAGAAGATTGACAAAACCACCGGATGGCGAAGTTCACAAGAGCGTACCTACCTGATGAAGGCTGCGTGGGCTACAGTTGAAAGCGCTTGTAGAAGGTGATTTTAATGGGTTTTTAATGTTGTAATGTTTTTACCTTTTTTAAAATTGAATTTCAAACACAAAGCTTTTCGCTATTATTAAAATAGCATCTTCAGGTGTTGTTAATTAACAGCAGAGTAGACAGCATTATATACTGGAGAAGTTCGATACAGTTACAGTTAAAAAATAAGTCTTGTAAAAATCACGAGTCATTTAAAATCACTTGGCGTCACACTAGGGTTACACAGCAAGTTCTGTAGGAAAACGTTGACACATAAAATGAAGGTCCAGTTCACAAAAAGTTGCACCAGAACTTTATGTGTCAACGTTTTCCTACAGAACTTGCTGTGCAAACCTAATGTGACGCCAAGTGATCTAAAATGACTCGTGATTTTTACAAGACTTATTTTTTAACTGTAACTGCATTGAACTTCTCCAGTATATAATGCTGTCTACTCTGCTGTTAATTAACAACACCTGAAGATGCTATTTTAATAATAGCGAAAAGCTTTGTGTTTGATTTTATACTTTTTTTAATATGTTTACACGTGAAGTCATTACAAATTTTAAACTTTCAGTAGTTTTTAATTTTAACTCAAAATGTGTATGTAAGGATCATATTATATTAAACAATTTCTAGTTTTATTAATCAGAAGTAATACTCGTGATATTTTGAATGCATAAGATAGGTATATAGAACAATAAAATAAAATTCCAATATAAAAGCTGATTTTATTTATTTATTTATTTTTTACTAGGGATTTTCCAAAAGTAAGTTTCATGATACTTTTTTACGTGGAAACTTTATTACAATCAAAGGCATGCTGTGAAATAGCAGAATCCAAACTTTTTTTTTTCACATGGTCACCATTGACATTGATACATTTAACGTACCATAAAATCAATTTCCAGAAAAAATCCTGAAAAAATCTTTACCAAATGATTTTAGAACGTTTTTCACAGCATGGTGCACTTCTTTATTGGTTCGGATGTGATTCCATTCCACCGTAATGACATGGAACCATCCAAATTTACTCGAAATGAAAAATGTGAAAGTATCGTCTGTTCTCAGGGAAGGTTATAGAGATAATGTTCTAGTGTGTCAAAAGTGTCATTTTGATTGATTCCGGGATTTCAGGGACCATCATTGTGACACTCTATTTCCATACTTTCACTAAAATGAAGTTCACCATTCAACTCAAAAAACCAGGGCTCGTGACTTGCAGATTCTGTTCTTGGATTGTAATGCAAAACCCTGCACTGCAAGGGACAAAAAAGAAAATTTTCGTCTCTTGTGATGGAAGTAAAAGCATCACCTGGCCTACAGTCCTGAGCTTGCCATGTCAGACTTTTACCTATTTCTTACTTTGATGTTAATACCATGAAGACTTCATTTCTGAAGCAATGAAGTAGTGCAGGAGTCACAGGGCACCAATTTTTCCAAGATGGCTTCTTGAATTTGAATTCATGGTACGACAAATGTATCAGAATCAGGGGTGACAATATGGAAAAATAACTAAAAGTTTGTACAGTCGAACCTCTTTAACATGAATCTTATGGGGGATAAAAAATGTGTTCATGTTATCAGTAGTTCATGCTATCAGTAATTCAGAAACTAATCTTCCTTTTGACGGGGACTGTAGACACAGTTCATGTTAAAAGTAATTCACATTAGCAGTGTTCACATTAACGAGGTCCGACTGTATTTGGTTATACTATTATATGTTTTATTTGCAATAAAGCTTCCTTGTTAAAAAAAAGCATGACAAGACTTACTCCCAAAATGTCCCTCATACTTATTTTTTTAAGGTATCTCTAATATCAGAATTTATGAGGAAGAGAGAGAATCTGTAAGAAATAATATTCATACAATAGCACATGTCTGCAAACTACACTACGTTTTAATAGGTAAATGAAAAATATATATGCATATGACTTCACAGAAGGTGTTTCAAAATTTCGGATTATGAATAGATGATACGAACAGAGTGATGAAAATTTTCAAAGATACTTTGAGTCGGAGTTTCCCCAAAGCTAATATACCTTATCATATTCTCTCAAATCTGACCAATGGCAATAATGATTCATATGACATTGTCTGTGTCAAAATCAATGGGGGTTATATATTTCATATTTTAAAATTATGTACAGTCGAACCTCGTTAACATGAATCTCAAGGGGGATAAAAATCTGATCATGTTATCAGTAATCCATGCTATCAGTAGCTAATTCTCATATAACTAAACTAATCTTTATCTTGACGGTGATTGTGGAAACAGTTTATGTTAAAAGTAATTTACGTTAACGAGTTTAATTGTAGTAAAATGTAAAGACAAATAGACAAAATCGATATAATTAAATTTATTATAGGAAGTTTAGTGCGAAAATGCAGTATTGTTGCAGTAGATGGCGCTGATGAGATCAGTAGTTGAAAAGTTCCTTGACAGCACATCTTCTCCTAAGGATATACTCTGGGTATCCTGAGGATGAAAATACATCCTATGGACATCCACAGGATGTACTATGGATAAGTGTGCAGTTAGGATTGCAATCTTTATTATTTTTTTTAATGGATTTTGATCAGAATACATTGTTAAGCTTACTTTTGATCTCATGAGCATGGTCTCATGTTGAAAATTTTTATCATTTTTGACTACTGGAAACTTTTAATTTAAATTTTTATTTAATTAATAGAAATTTTTATTTTATTTAATTAGGTAAAACTGTTGCATAAAAAGATGAAAATATTCTATTAAAATTTTCCGGTTGCCAAAAAACATAAAAGTTGGCAACTATGTGGTCTATGAAAATGTCATTCAGTTTAATGAGGATCTGGTGACCAGACTTTCAGTTGCTACTGAAAATAAATGTGACTTACTTGACATTTTTATTAATAGGGGAATGTCTCCTGTTATGGGCATTCTCTGGTTATGGGCACCCCACCATATCTTTTAACAAAAAGCAAATATGGTGGATTTGAGTACTGTCGAACATGTATTGTGACAGTACGCAGTTTTTGTGCTAACACTGAAATGAATAGATGCTTTTTTTTAGCAAGTGCAAGCATCGAAAAAAAAAAAAAAAAAAAATCTGAGAAAAAGCGACACAAAAGTGATATGTTAATATTTTCAGAGTGCGATAAAAGCCTCTTAAATTAGAAAAATTTTAGTTTTAAAACTTTTCTAAATGAGTCTTAAAACAAAAATGAGTCCGGGAATAGTGTTATTTTATGATAATAATAAATGATAAGCACAATTTAGATAATGTTATTTTATGAAAAATCAAAGAAAAAACCCTTTGTACCTATCTTTTTGTCGCGGGGTGTAGAACTGAATAATTTTCTTCATTTTTCTATAAAAAGATTGAAGAAATCGTGTAGAGCTTCCTGTTGACATCTTGAGCCGAATTTGCAAAAGGAATTAAAAAATATCCCATGTATAAAAATATTTTTCGTTCTTTGTTTGTTATTCAAAGTGATTAAAAAGACATAAGAAAAAATCTGGTGTGAAAACAACTACACTTCCACTACCAATTAATACACATATTACATATACTTTTTATAGGTATAGTGTGCTCAGAAGACATAAAACCTGACTGAACGTATCTGACACCTAGCAATTTTCATGTAAGGTCAAATTAATATATATGTCGTGAAGATATACAAAGCAGAGTTAAAAATCGGTAGAGCTATTTTGAAACACCCATATTTCTGAGATCTAAAACTGACCTCTCTAATCAGGACATTTATCAGTTTTTCTGTAATAACCTGTTAATATACACGATTGGACATCTAAAAGTGGGTTTGTGTAGCAAATTTGAAGAAAATCATTAAAACCTTTTTTAAGCCTTATGGTCCCTTTTCTGGTTTTCTAATTTTAACTAAAAAGTTTGCAAAATCATCTGTACACTAGATTCAACTTAATTTTGAAGTTTAGTCGTTCTATCTTTATTAGTTTCTGAGATATGATAGCCAGAAGATTCCCCCTCCCCCCTCCTCCCACACACACGGGTTGGGGACAAAATATCGCCTACATAAATGAATGGAAAGCAAAAGGGAGTTGGTAATTATTAATAATGTTGTATAAAATTTCATGCCAACACATACCTTAGAGCACTGGCACACACACAAAAATTGTTAAAAATTTTGCTTAAAAGAGTTTAAAGATTATATTTATTAACATTTTTTTTAGATTAGTCATAAAGAATTCAATCGTGCTTATCTATTTTTAAATTTTTAATTAAGGTTTGTGAACAGTGTTCAGCTTTGATGTCAGCAGTAGTGTACAATATTTTAAAAATGTATTTTGAATGGTGAAAAGCATATGATAAAATAACTTAAAAATTAATATAGATAAAATAATAAAATTCCATTCTATAATGTATTTATTTATTTATTTATTTTAATTAATTAAAATTGATTTGTAAGGCCCCGTGGCCTTCACCAGAGATCACACGTGACAGAAATACAAATTTTCAAATAGATTATATTATTTTTTTAATGCGATATTTTGTCCGGATCCCCCCCCCCCCCCCCCCACACACACACACGTATATAATACACAATGACCAATTGCCGAAAACCACTTTTCTGGACTCAGGAAAATCGATATCGAATACAATACACTCATTACTTACGGTAATGGGGCAATTGGAGTAAAAATTGTTTTACATATTGATGCAAAATAAAAGAAAGTTTGAATGGATAAATATGGAAAAGTTATACGTACCAAATAAAGTAAATATTAGGATTCCTCGAATCATGTTTCTCAAAATCCTGGAAAATAAATGAAGCAGTGGAAATAGTTAATAACTGGAATAAGCAATGCAAATATAAATGACAATTATCATTTTAATTTTGAAATATAAATCATCATATTGTGTTATTGTCGGTTCTTCCCTAACCAAACAATATTTGATATAAGGTAACGATTTATTTAAATGGAGTTTTGGTTAAATATTGTTTTCTTTTAACTTTCCGAACATACATATGTAATGAAATTATATCCTCTAAACAAAACATTAATACTAATCCAACCATTTTTTATGGAAAGGATGCTTTTACACGTCTGAAAAATGATACTAATTTCATTACATTTTTTGGCCTAGAAAGTAGCGCATAAGTGCTTAAAATATATACTTCATTAGTCCCTAGGCTCCACAGACTATAAAACATATAGCTTCATTGAGAATGCTATGTCTAATTTTTTTTTCTTTGTACATATTGCACAAACTTTATGCATTTGTATTATTTTGAATAGGAAACCTGCTCCCTAACAAAACACTTGTCCATAATACGTCCGTAAGATGTCCATAGACGTCCTTTTCATCCATAAGACATCCTGGGGACGTCATTTTGAAGAAGACGTGCTCTTAAGGCTATTGTTACCTTAAATAACAAATACATCAGTTTCGAGACACGCTAAAAAATCAGAGCGTCAACAGACAGACAATCAGACAATGAAGCTGAAGTTATAAACACATTTTATCAGAGCAGAATTTCATGTGACATATTAACAATAAAATAAAAAAGTAAAAGAAATGACTAAAGAAATGTTTTATTATTTATTCTTTTTAGTAATTAAAGGTGAAAGTGGAAAAAAAATTCCGGGCCTTCACGGCTCTTTAAAGAATTTAATCCAGACCCGGTCTGGCCCGAGTATACACACACACACAAAAATAAATAAATAAATAAATAAAATAAGCCTCAGCCTGTGAAGATCTCTAATCTAGTTGTCAGTCAGTATTCAGGGTGTCGATAGTCGATTTTTTTTTTTTTTTTTTTTTTCCTGATACTTCTACCAATATTTTTATTTCGGATATTTTGGTACTAAGTTTGCACGATTAATTAAGTAAAAAATTATTATATAAATATACTGGTGGAAGAATCAGGGGAAAATTTTCGACTGTCGACACCCTGGTATTCTTTAGGTATAATGCCACCAATGCTCTCGTTTATTTAAAAAAAAAAAAAAAAAAAAAAAAAAAAATCTTTCTCATTGGTTAACTATTACTATAATAAATAACATTTTTCAGTTCCACAATGATTGGTTAAAAATAATGTTCAAGGTGTACACGTACATGAAATTTTATCCGGGACATGCCATTAAAACGTCACGAGAGTACCACCTATTGAGTGATATGCAGCAAAAGTAGATATATATATATATATACTAATTCCATAGGTATAGTAATAAGACATAGATTGATCATTGAGAGGGGAAAAGTGATATCTTTTCCAATCGGGAAAAGACGGCCATTTTACTCTGTTATGGATGTATTTCCCCGAGTGAATATACACGGAAATACACATAGGTAATTTAGCAAATAAAATTTATGCACTAAAAGAGAATGAAAAACTCCAGATACCCCCTTTTCTTTCTTTCTTTCTTTTCGTTTTCCTTTCCTTTTATTTTTATTTATTTATTTGTTTATTTATTGTTATTTATTTATTTATTTATTTATTTATTTATTTTTTTTTTACTATACTCTAGTATACTCACGCCTGCACAAAACTGCCTTTCTTTCGGCATTTATTATTATTATACTTCTTTGAGATAAAAATCGTCTGCATTCATCATAAAAATAATTTTAATAAATTATTTGTATTGCGTAAATTTGTATAGGATTATATATGGAAGAAAGTGTTGTGGTGGCCACGATATACTAGTTATATATTAAAACTTTCGCGGCTGCTAGCTACATTTAAAAGAATTTTGAGAATTCCATATTACTTACTATTATAAAATATTAAAAAAGTATTAAAAAAAAAAAAAAAAGTATTCCATTAAATATGAAAACAGTAATTATCTCAGAATAAGAACAAAGCAACTGATTATAAAAATTATATTTTTCATAAATTACTTGAATATGACTTATTTATGGAACCTACCCCATTTCTTTTCATATATTTATTAGAACACTTAAAAGCCGCGCAATATTTCGGCATTTTCAAAATTCATTATCATTCTATTCTGTTACTGTTTTCGAGTTTTAACTCTCTAATGGCTGATGCCAAAAAACTTTTTCGGCATCAAAAATCTTTGCTCATTAACATGGGGATGATAGATCTATATCAATTACTATATCTATGATTGATTCATGTCAAGGTGCAAGTATAGTAAGTATAAAATTTCATGAAATGCTGCTCATTATTTCTTGATTTAAAGATGACACAAAATTTTTGTGACAGGCACATTATTCTAAAAAAGATCAAAACGCATCGGGACCACTTAAAACATATAAAACTGTCAAAAACTGGAACTCGAAATTTTTTTACGAATTCAGTTTTTTTCTTCTTATGAATATAGAAGAAAGTAATGAAATAAAAATGTGCAATAATAATTGACCATCTCGACTATTTCTCTTTTTAAAGAAAAATAATAATAAAAATTATTATATATATATTCATCGAAATTCTGTAATATTACAGAAAATTTACAGAAATTTTTTACAGAGTGATAGGTAGAATTAAAATAACGAACTTACTGTTTACTCTGTCCTCTTCAGTATCTATGCGGCAGTAACCGAGGAAGAATGAAATGTAACTGTTTTATAGAAAATCGAAAAGATAAAAGGAATTTTGTGCGATCTAGTCAGGTGGTGTTATCAATTCCAGAATTATCGCAAATATACGCGTTAAAAGATCTGTTAAAAAATCTGGAGTGACTCACTCGACTTAGCGAACATTGAGTAATTAGCGGTTTTGTAGATAAAGCTAAGTAAGAGGAGTAAAATAAACAAAAGAGAGAAAGTTATAATAGGGTGTTTGAGTATTTTTCTCCATATAGTACACGGTGCTTAACGCTACAGAATTTTAAGCCCATAGATCATAATGTTAAAGAATATTTCGTTGTGTCCCTGTAAAAAGCTATAAATGCTAGATTCACCAAAATGTTTATAGTTAGTGCAACACTGACTTATAATATTCATATAAATTTTCAGCTCAATTTAATAAGGCGTTTAGACGCTATCGTATTTTTAAAAATTTGTTCCCATAAGCCATAATGATAAAGAATTTTTCTTTGTGTCCCTCTTAAAAAAAAAAACTGGAAGTTCTTAATTCACCAAAGTCTATACAGTTCGTGTAACAGTGACCTGGAACATCTGTATAAATTTTTTGCTCAGTTTAATAAAGCGTTTAGACGCTATCACGCTTTTAAAAATTTGGCTCCACAGGCCATAATGATAAAGAATTTTTCTTGTTGTCCCTCTAAAAAAAAAACTATAAGTGCTAGATTCACCAAAATCAATAGGGTTCGTGCTATGGTGACTTACAATATACGTACCAACGTTTAGTTCATTCCAGCGAAGCATTTAGACGCTAGCGTGTTCACACATACACGTACATACACACACATACATATATCATCGTAAAAAGAGTGAAAACGGACTCAGGGGACCTCAAAACGTACAGAAACATCAAAATCTCAAATTCGGATTTTTGACATGATTACATACTTTCCTTACATGTGTATGTTCGGAAAGTGAAAAGAGAGAATTTACTTTTAAAAATGCCCCCGATGTTTAAAATGCACGCCATTTCACGAAATATATATAGAGTAGCGTTGCCAACAACTTGATGAGGTCTCTCGCAAACCGTTCGAATAATAATGCTGCCATTATATTTCTCATAAATATAAATCCCGAATTGCGAATAATGTTCACTGTTCTACGTGGATGTTACTAGTGGATCATATTTTACACAATGATAAAACAATAAAAACACCATAAAAATGGATCATTCGAGAGAACAGCGTAATTTTCGGTCTTAAATCAAATTTATTAAAAAACACCAAATTTTATTCAATTTTGCACAGACTTCAAAGGTTATGGTTAACAGGACTGTTTATGTTGTCTGCAAAGGAATTTTATTTATACTTTTAGACACAATTTATAATTCATTTTATGTCAATTTTCAATTTATTTTTAGTAGTTTGAATAATAATCGCTTTTTAGAGTCGCTTTTATTTTTTTCCCAAAGAGGTTTCTCTCTATATTAAAAAAAAAATTAACTGAGGCTGGCTTTTTTTTTTTTTCTTTTCTCTCTGCGACCGCCTCTTTTCGCGAAAGGCAGGGTTCTCCGCGTCATGAGAGGTATCAATGTGTGTCGAATACTCAAAAGAAGACGTTTCAGTCAGATAGAATTTTTATCATCTTAATTAACGAAGTTATTGTTTAAAAACGCAGGTTTTATAAAGGTACTCTATTTGCCATCGCACAAAAAAGTTTCTGAAATCGTTGCTCTTTCAATCCGCGTTTGTAATGATCGATAGACGGCGCTTTGTGAACACTGCAGTTGTTAGTAAACATTAGCCACGTGTGTTCCAATAGTGTTCTTGTTATTCTACTTAATATTCGTACTATAATTTCTCCGCCATTACATTATGGAAAATTGATTGCTTTTGGAAAAAATACTTCAGTTTATTCAAAGTTCGATTCGGAAGTAGATTTTAAATGAAGTTGAACAAATATTAGTTTCAAATCATCTGATTAATTCTTTACTTCCATTAGCCGAAGCAACTGAAATTTTAAATTCGTCATTTGGAAATAAATGGAAGCTCAATTCTGGATTTCTTGATGCTTTGGATTTACACTGTGGCACACAAAAGTATGTGTTATCTTTTTTACCGTATTTATTCATTTTTATTCAATAAATATATGTGAAACTAAACATCGGCTAGCAATGGCGGCTATATGGAATTCGAATTAAACCATGTTTATTGTAATTTCACCGTAGCCCACCAGAGGGCGAGCATTTCATTACAATCGCGGATCGTATGACGTCCTTTTTCTACATGAAAATTAAAATGTGATCAATAGTGTAAAGAAAAAATAAATAAATATCATTGTTGCTGTTGGTAACAAACGATTTTTTGCTCTGAAAATAAATAATAAAAAACGTTATCTTATAGATATTTTCAACGAAAAAAAAAAAAAAAGAATTTAGATTTATAATTTATCGTCTGCAAATATCTTTTTTTTTCCCTACTTTTAGAAAATTAATTTTCCTACTGGCAATTTCTTATGTTGTTCATATATATAGATATGTATGTTCTTCACACACACACACACACACATACATATATATTATGTTGTTCATATATATATATATATATATGTGTGTATTATGAGGCTTTTTTTTTTTTTTTTTTTTTTTTTTTGTGAATAAGGAAATAATGTCGTGTGTGTATAATTGACTGTGTTTCTTTTTGTCATTAAAGTGTATTTATCTTTTTTATTTAAAAACATATTTTAAAATAATTCGGATATATTTTGGTATAAAAAGTATTTCGGATTTGAATTCAAACTGATTTATAAATGACAGAATCTTCTAATTTAGTATTGGTAATTTTTTTTAACATTACAGAATTATACATTTTCATGATACATTTCATATTTCTAATTATGGCAAGAAAAAGAATCATCACCTAAAAGTCTTATAATCAATCAAGTAGATTTTATTCTTCGTTAGTTTAAGAAGTAGATAGGAGAGAATTAAAAATTGAAGCTGTAGGAGATTTTCCAAATAATAATAATGAACAGTTTTTTCTTTTCAGATATTTTCGAATGTGTAAAATTATTATCTAGCTCTACATTAAAAATATATAAGGAGATAAAAATATATTATATACTGCCCTAAGTTGACTAAAATATTCAATTGTAAAAAGTACAGGCATTAGAGAAAATAGGTAATGGATTAAAAAAAAAAAAAGTATTTATACCAAAAAATTTTTCGCCACATAGTGACAAAAATTAGAAGTCGCCAAGGGGTTCATATACTAAAGCTGTAACGCAAAATGGTCTAGACATTACGAATTTCTTTCTATTTAAAAAAAAAAAGGATTAAATATTATGTATTTCAAATTGACATTGAATATGGGGATTTCTATAACTTTTTTTTTTTTTTTTTTTTTTTGCTTTTGTCTTGTTTATGCACTAATAATTTTCTTATTCAGTGAAAGACAAAGAAGCGAATAGGCGGGCAGAGCGCCACAGGGAATTAACAAGGAACACTCTCAGAAATAATATACTCAATTTTGACGATTCAGACATCCTCGGGCTTAATTTCGTTGTTTTTGACAACCATTTCGTCAAGCGATCACGTAATTTTTGAGGAAACGTGAACTCTCAAATATTTGACGAAAGTGTTTACTCACAACAGCATGTGCTAGCTTTCATTACCGCCATATTGGTTTTTTTCCTGTGTTGCTTCGACTTTACGTTACAAGGACTTTTATTTGCCGGCCTGGTGGTTCGGTCGGTAGGGCGCTGCCTTCTGGATTCCCAGGACTCGGTTTCGAATCCCGGTGCGGGCATGGATGTTTGTGATGTCCTATGTCTACAAAATATCGTGTGCGCTTGTTTCTGTGAATTTCTGTAAAAATATGGAGCAACTGAGACATAAGTCATTGTAACTATAGGTCTCAAAGCTGGTCATAAATGTCCAAATGGCTTTTATTTGTTTGCTCTGTTTTATTTATATTTTCATTAAATATAATTAGGATTTAATGTCTAAAGCAACGAACTTGCAGGTAATTTTATAATTTTATAATTTGTATTTTATTCTGTCTGTATCACGAAACTAGGATGAAAAAATGTATCTTTACTTTTGACGAAATTCGCATGTTCAAACAAGTGACGAAAGTAATTTTCTCAATTTGACAAAATATTTGCTCGGAGTATTTTCCTGGAAACGGTTTCGTGAAAATTAAAGAAAATTTCGTGAAATTTGAGTATCCATTTCTGAGAGTGAATTAATAGTCGGAGGAGGCGAAGCCTTCTTCGGGGGTTGGTGAGCGGAGCGAGCAGGGGGCAGAGCCCCCTTGTTTATTATACGATAATAACGTGTGTTCCAAAAGGGCATAGAGGGAACTTAAGTATCCCCCTCCTATTTGAAATCTTAAATAGGAAAGGGATACTTAGTTCGTTGAAGATCTCTGAGATAAAAAAAAAAAAGAAAGAAAGAAAATCATTTATAAACTCATTAAATTTATAAATCTTTTAAATGATTGTAAAAGACCTTTCAAACAGCTGACAAACTCCTAGCATTTCAAATTTCAAATTTAGCGTCCTTACAAACACTTTATAGCACATCATGCGAAATTAACCTTAGATTCCTTGAATACCTTATAAGAAAGCATCACAATTACCTTATAAAAAAGCACCCATTTAAAAGTAATTAGTACAAAACTTTGAATAAGCACCTTAAAATACAGGAACTCGCAACAATTGTTTCGGGTCGAAAAAAAACCCTTCGTTAGGTCAACAAAGTAGGTACGAGTGCTGCAATGTAAACACGCGTTGCAGCTGTGAGTTTCTGCTTTGCTTGCATTGCAGCACTCGTGCCTACTTTCCAACGAATTAGCAAAGAAATTCTCCCTGATTTAATTTAAAAGTTGATCCCCTGGATGGGTATTTATTTTCCCCCATCTCCTTTTTTAAAAACCAAATGATGAAAAAAAAAAAAAAAAAAAAAAAAAGAACCTCCTCAAATTGATCTCCCTCAAACTGATTAAATGCTTTTTTAGAGTTTTCTGAATTTCCAAGATTTTTTCCAGATTCAGTGGGAAGGACTTGGGGCAACTTTAAACGAAAACATTCATCCATCATAACTTCCTAAAAAAAAGCATAATATATAGGACAAAACTATTTTGTGATTTTTTTTTTTTTTTTGATAAGACCTTGTCATCGAGATAATAAAAAGGTCCCCTTCCCATCTGAAATTTTAAAGTTTGCCCCTTTATCAGTCCCCCTGTACTCCCGATACCCAAGTTTTTTACTTAAAAAAAATCATCCCTTTTAAATTGATTGGACACGTACTTTACACAGTTTTCAAAAATTCTGAAGCGTTCCCAAGATACAGGGGTAGGGTGGGACTATTAGTGGACCCTGTATACAAATACACACAAACACGTAGGGGAGAACCGTGTATTATGGACCATCGTGTAATACGGACCATGAGGAAATTTGTATGTTCAACACTAGATGGTAAAACTATCTCACTGCGTTTAATGAATATTATTGTTATCTAAAGCTGGAAGTGACTTGTACGTATGCGTACCTGTATTTGGACGATTATGAAATTGAGTTTTCGGTTTATAGGATCACTGATGTAACCAGTGCCTGATTTAAGGCAGGGCATTCGGGGCATGTGCCCTGGGCCCTCATGCTGAGGGGGCCTCCAAGAAATTCCATCATACATTAAAAAAAAATAGTTAAAATGAAAATTTTCCAAATTTTGCTATAATGATCGTTGTTTTTTGTTTTTTTGTTTTTTTGTCAATGGCTTATTAAAATTAATGCTGCACTGTATTACTACTATATATATAGTACTACTAATTGTGTTACTGCACTGTCTTATAAATGAGTGTTATGATCTTTCAAGGGAACTATCAGCACATCGAAAAAATTGCAATATTTTCGCTAAACGCAAATACAACTGCATACTACCGATACTGCATTCCAAACTCTTACTAAATCTAACTAAATCCAAGGTATGCACTACAGCGCAGATACATGAGAGCGATGTAGGTAGATCCGATAGACAAGCATCAGATCTAGTTAAGCCTTACTCTTACCAACAAAATGAAAAGTGAAGTAAAGTGAAGAGAAAAAAAAATTTAGACGCGTGATTCAAAAATATACAGTTTGTTTTATTTGTTGTGATATTAAAGTACGAGGAAAAGGGGACCATTCAAAATGAGTGCCCTGGGCCTCCAAGTGAGTAAATCGGTCCCTGGATGTAACAAGTATGTTAAAATGAAAGTATTACTTTCTGCTGTTAGGTAATTGTAATATAATTTTCGCGTTAATAGTAGCAAATGCACTTATTTATAGAACTTATTTTATGAACAATTTAGACATGCGTTTCATGGGCACCAACTTGCATAGCGATTTATGATTGGAAACCACGTTGTTCTGTTTACGCGTGTACTATGAACCATGCTATGTTGTGTAATATGGACCAGTGGTCCATAATAAAAACAGAGAGATTTTGTTAATGCTCGGCGTACATAGGTCGCATACTCAAAATCTTGAGGCTATAGAATAGGCCAGGGACGAAAAAAAATTAACTAGTAAATTTTTTTTGGCAACAATTAAATTATAGCTAATATTTTAAAGACTTTTTTTTATTGCTATTAGGAGCTTATTATTTTCCTATTTTAATTAATTAAAAGAAAACTATTCGAAAATCTGACTTCGAAGTATTGTGTTGTCACCGGGTTCTGAGCTACTGTGAAAGTTTCAAATGTAGGGAAGTTAGTTAACGGCCCTCTTCACTTACCGTCGCCGGAAGCCCGAGCCAATGTTATTCTATGGGGAAATTTTCTTTACAAATAACTTATTAACTAATTTTTATTTTTTATTCTGTTTTCACATTCATAAAATTCCCAACTGTTAAATGGACGACCTTTTTTAAAAATGTATTTTTTTTAATTTTTAATAATATTTTATTTTGAAATTGCAAAATGAAAAAAAATTACATATTGAAAATTCGTATTTTGCAGCTTCAAAATAAAATATAAAAAAAATAAAAAAATAATTTTTTAAAAAAGGTCCGTCCATTTAACAACTGGGAATTTTCAGAATGTGAAAACAGAATTTAAAAATAGGTATTAGTTAATAAGTTATTTTTAAAGAAAAATTTCCCATAGAATAACAATAGCTTCGGCTTCCGGCTTCGGTGAGTGAAGAGGGCCCTTAAAAATAGATTGCAAGATTTGTACCGGAGAAACAAACAAACAAGAATAGAAGTTAATAAAAACATGGTAAAAAAAAAAAATAAGGACGAAACACTTAAAAGGTTAAAACAAAGTAACGAGAAATAAAACAACTGTTGGGTTAATATTAGATGAGAAAATAAATCTCTGCATATTATCTAAAGAATCTTAAGTTGGATAATATACGATTAGAATGAGGACAGGTGACACATTCCCACAGAGTTGCTTTTTTGATAGAAATATCTTGCGTGAATTTACACTGTTCGATTACATATCTTGATCAAATTTACCTTTATTTGTGTGAATCAGATAAAAATGAAGATTAAAAAAAAAAAAAAAAAAAAAAAAACTAATCATGTTTAAAGAAAAATAAAAATAAATCTGTATTCTGCAGAGATGAGATTTTTCAGGTATTTTTGGAAATTTAAAAATTCTTAATTCCCGAACATACTTATGTAAGGAAAGTATTGTAATCATAACAAATATTCGACTATGAGATCTTAGTGTAGCTATGCGTTTCGGTTTGAGGACCCCTGAATTCATTTTTTGCTATTTTTACGGTGACGTATGTGGTATGAACTTGCAGGCTTCGCTGGGCACTATATTTAAAGGTTTTCTTTCAAATTCAATAATTGAAACGTTTAAATAAATATATTTGGTTGGCGATTATTTTCTTCACAGTTTTAGTACAGGATCTCCTTGACAATATCAAACATTTTTTGGACAAAATCTGTGCAACAAAACGAATCTGTGCAACAAAGCGAATCTGTGCAACAAAACTATTATTAAAACGAATATTCTCGAAAACAGTCAAAAAGAAATGTTAATTCTTCGAATATTCTGGAAACAGTTGAAGCTGTTACTGGTACAGTAAAAGTCACTAGTCGATGAATGGTCGAATCAGAGAACGCATGAAAGTCGTTTTCGTAGCAATCACTATATCGCACGTATGTACTCTTCACGCACATGAAAAAAAAAAAAAAAAAAAAAAAAAAAAAAACACTGGACAGCCCTGCATCGCTTTGCATGAATCTCAGAACACACGAAACTCGGTTCCGCGGCAATCCCTATCACGCATGTTAAAACCAAAAAACATCACTGGACACCCCTACCTCGCTGTGCATGAATCTGAAAACGCACGAAACTCGTTTTTGCAGCAATCACTGTCAAGCATTAAAAAAAAAAAAAAAAAAATCACTGGACACCCCTACCTCAAATTAATGAAAATCAAATAAACCAATCAAATCTCTCGTAATTCCTCATAACATAGCTCTAGTTCAACGTAAAATACACTCAAATCAATGAAAAACAAATAAACCAATCAAATCTTTCGTAACTCCTGATAACGTAGCTCTAGTTCAATATAAAACACACTCAAATCAATGAAAATCAAATAAACCAAACAAATCTCTCGTAATTCCTCATAACGTAGCTCTAGTTCAAAGTAAAATACACTCAAATCAATTAAAATCTAATAAACCAATAAACGTTTTCGTAATTCCTCATAACGTAGCTCTAGTTCAACGCAAACTACACTCAAATGAATGAAAATCAAATAAACCAATCAAATTTCTCGTAATTCCTCATAACGTAGCTCTAGTTCAACGTAAAATACACTCAAATTAATGAAAACCAAATAAACCAATCAACTCTCTTGTAATTTCTCATAACTTAGCTCTAGTTCAACGTAAAATACACTCAAATCAATGAAAATCGAATAAACCAATCAAATATCTTGTAATTCCTCATAACGTACCTGTATTTCAATGTAAAATACACACAAATCAATGAAAATGAAATAAACCAATCAAATATCTCCTAAGATTCTCCATTCTGCGTCATTATTAGAAATGGGAAGTTTTATTTTCATATTTTTATTAATTAAAAGAAAACTAATCAAAAATTCGAAAATCTAACTTCGATGTGCACAATGACCCTTCGGAGGGCACCTTTGTGTTAAATCATGTGACTGTCCGAGCTACGGTTTTCGAGAACAGTGAAATATACACATATATATATATATATACACACAAATATTGCTCACTTAACAGTATAAGATGTGTGTGAGTAAACACGATAACATATGAACGCTTTATTCGAATGAGCGAAAGTTGGTATGTATGTTATAGGTCACTATAACATGAATCCTATTGATTTTAGTGAATTTAGCATTGATAGATTTTTACAGAAACACAACGATTTTTTTTTTTTTTTTTTTTTTAATCATTATGACCCATGCCCTTAAATTATTTGAAGTGCAATAGCATTATATTAAAGAACATTACTATATGGAGAAAAATACTCAAACACACCCTATTATGATTTTCTCTTTAACGAGTTCTCGTAATTTAATTTATTTATAAAACCATTAATTACTTAAATTTCGGAAAGCTGAGTGGAGTCTCTCCATATATAAATCCATTTCTTTCTCATGTATTACGTGGTTATTAGAGGAAAATTAACAGTCTTCCTGCTTAGGTAAGTCATCTTCAAATCTCGGTAATTTGTGTTTCAAAAAATAACTCTACCATTTTTTTTCTCTTATTTTTTTGCCTCGCTATATGTAAGCTTCGTTTTATATGTCTCCACAAGTTTCTCTTACCGGAAAAATTTCAGGTTTCTACTTCTTTAGATCACTTTTATGTTTTCTGATCACATTATCTCTCAAAAATGCATACAATACGTGTAATAATAGGTAATGGAAGTCGTGTGGTTGTTTCACACCAGATTTTTTAGACTACAATACCAGATGAAATATAGTATAGGTATTATATATAGTATAGTATATATATATATATATGTATTTTGAGGCTGAAGAAAAAACGGACTACTTTAGGATAGTAATTTAAGGGGAAATAATATAACTTTTATTATTGAAAAGAACCTTTTTTATTTTGAGACGAACTAAAGAATTTCGGACGAAAGCAAAATAAGATTGAAATTTACTGAAAAACTCAAAATGCTATAAGAAGTTTTCAAGATATAAATATATTTATTATATTCTGGTTGTAGTATGTTGTGTTAAATGCAGTATATGTCAAATTTTATAAAAATGGTTTTGCACTTTCAAGATATAATAAAATAATCTGGTATGTTACTCACACGACTTTCTCTTACCCTGAAATTTAATTCTATAAATACAGGTTGGAGATTAAGAGGTAAGATAACGAGTCTGTTATGTGAACTTATGTTAGAACATTTCAAACTTCGGAAGAGTTTTATATGATAATTAGTTCCATCTGAGAGGGGCTACCGCCCCCCCCCCCCCCCCCACAACCCCCGGATCAAACCTTTTCAACAGCAAACTTATATTAACTTCAAAATACAACTTTTGGATGTTCTGAAATTATTCGTTTTTAAATTACTCTAAGAGATACAGACAAAGATCAAATGTTAAAAACTTAACTTCCGTAATCAGGAAGCCTTAAAAAGCGTAAATATGTAAAAAAACAAGCTATGAATATTTAGCTTAGAGTATACATTATTCACCATATCTCTATGAGGAATTCATTTCAATTGATGAGCAGCTTTCCTGGATATGGTAAAATATTATAGCAAAACACTTCCACTAATAATAAAAAAGAATGTTATCGCTTAAATGTTAGAAGCCCTGTATATCTTTTGAAGATTATGTACGGAACACATAATGCACCTAAATATAATCCTATAGTAATAATACACGGCATAACTTGAAGTACAACCATCCATTTCCAATTATTGTCGCTCTATAATCTAGTTCTTTTGTGTAGCCCTGTAAACGAACAGTGAATGATTTCCCTACCATATTCTACATGTGAGACATGTTTTTTACGCATATAAAAAATATATATTCATTTCATTTGGTTTTGTGCAGTCTATAGATGTTAAACTCTACTTACCTACAATTTCTCCCATAGACGTAATGTATTTGAATTCTCTTGGATGTCCCTGTACACGAACTATTTGCGTGATCTCAACGAAAAGTTTAGTGTAGCATCCCTATATGATACACATTTAGAATACTGAGTTTGGATTTTCTACTACTGTTTGTTCTTGAGATATGCTGATAACAGACAGACACACACACAGAGACCAACCGTTACAAATATTATTTTCGAATTCAGAGGACCTCAAAACGTGTAAATGTAACAAAAACTCACTATCGAAAACTTAACCCAAAAACAATACTTTTATGGGTAAGAGAAAGTAAATAATCTGGTGTGCCACTCACACAACTTTCTCTTACCCTGAAATTTAGTACTATAAATACAGGTTGGAAATTAAGAGGTAAGATAACGAGTACTGTTATGTAAATCTATGTTAAACAATTCAAATTAGGCTTCGGAAAAGTTTTATATGATAATTATTCCTGTGTGAGAAGGGCTATCACCCCCTTCAACCCCCCTTTTTATTGATGCACCTACATTTTTATAGAATTTAAATCTGTTAGTAAAATTACAAGTTCACTTAAAATTATTCAGACAATTTTCGCACACAACATTTCTTGAAACTTATCAATCTTGATCAAACTTTTCCAGAAACAAACTTATATTAACTTCAAAATATAACATTTGGATCTCCTAAAATTATTCATTTTTAAGTCAGTCTAAGAGACACAGACAAAAATCAAACGTTAAAAAACTTGACTACGGTAATCAGGAAGCCTCAAAACGTGTAAATATACAAAGAACAAGCTATGAATATTTAACTTAAAAACATACATTATTTACCATATATCCATGAGGAATTCATTTCAATTCCCGAACAACTTTCCTGGAAATAGTAAAATATTATTAGTAAAGCACATCCACTAACAACAAAAAAGAATGTTATCGCTTAAATATTTACAGCCCTGTATATCTTTCGAAGATTATATACAGACCACATGGTGCACCTAAATATAATCTTATAGTAATAATACATATCCCAGCCTAAATTACACTTCCATCCATTTGCAACTATTGCCGCACTTTTATCTAGTTTTTTTGTGTAACCCTGTAAACAAACAATGAATGATTTCCCTACCATATTCTACATGAGACACAGGGCCCGACTTAGACTACCTGCAGCCCCGGGGCAAGCCTATTCTGGGGGCCCCATTGCAGTGGCATAAGAGGTCTTTAGGTTACAGAATTTCTGCATACGCCTGTAGGGGGGCCCCTTCCAGAAGGGGGCCCAGGGCATTTGCCCCGTATGCCCTGCTGTCAGTCAGGGCCTGATGAGACATACTGTTACGCATATAAAAAATATATATTATTTTCATTTGGTTTAGTGCTGTGTATAGATGTTAAACTCTACTTACCAGCACTTTCCCCTATAGACGTAATGTATTTGAATTATCTTGGATGTCCCTGTACACGAACTATTTGCTCCATCTCAACGAAAAGCTTAGTGTAGCCTCCCTATATCATACACATTTAGAATACCAAGTTTGGACTTTCTGCTACTATTTGTTCTTGAGCTATGCTGATAACACACACAGAGACAGGCAGACACACACACAGACCATTCGCTAAGAACATGATTTTCGAATTCAGGGAACCTCAAAACGTGTAAATATAACAAAAACTCACGTTCAAAAATTTGACCCTAAAACAATACTTGATGGGTAAGAGAAAGTAAAAATGGCAATTTTTTAACGAAACTATTATGCCTCCATGAATATAAGCGCCAGTCTTAAAGAATGGAATAGAAGTTAAAAAAAAAAAAAAAAAAAACCTCATAATCACATGCTACAGCCAGAACACACTCCAAGCGTTATAGTCGAGTGTGATCCCAAACATTCTGTTTTTCTTTAACTTTTTACTGATTCACATTTTGCTCTTGGCGGGAAACCTTCAGTCAATTTTTTTTTTTACTTTCTCTTACCCATAAGGTAGAGAAAGTATTGTTTTTGGGTCAAATTTTCGAACGCGAGATTTTGTTATATTTACACGTTTTGAGGTTCCCTGAATAAGAAAATCATGCTTTTAGCAAATGGTCTGTGTGTATGTCTGTGTGTGTGTCTGTCTGTTATCAGCATATCTCAAAAACAAATTATGGCATAAAGTTCAAACTTGGTATTCTAAATGTGTATCATATAGGCATGCTAAAGTAAGCTTTTCGTTAAGATCAAGCAAATGGCTTGTGTAGAGGGACAATCAAGAGAATTCTTATACATTACGTCTGTGGGGGAAATTTCAGGTAAGTAGAGTTTAACGTCTATAGACTGCACTAAACCAAATGAAACGAATATATATTTTTTGTAATAGAGGTAGTTAACTGTGAAATTTTTTTTTGTGTATGTAGGAGCCTCGCCTCCCCCCCCCTCGAGGGGAGTAAATTTTCATGATGGGTATCTTTCAAAAGAGCTCGCCAATACCTTTAAAACGAATGGTTGAACCATCGATCTGCGATAATTTAAAAGAAAGTTATCGATTTTTTTTTTTTTTTACTTTTAACGAAAAAAAACTTAGAAAAAAAATCGTATATTTTTTTTCAATATTGAGAATAAAATCTGCATTATTATAAAAGATAATTTTTTTAAATAATAATTTTAATAAATTATTTTTTAAAAACAGAATTATTTTTTAATAACAGAATTAAATTCTATATAAACGTAGGTGCATTAATGAAACGGGGGGTTGAGGGGGGCGGTAGCCCCCCTCACACAGAACTAATTATCATATAAAACTCTTCAGAAGCCTAATATGAATTGTTTAACACAGGTTTACATAACAGTTCTCGTTATCTTACCTTTTAATCTGCAACCTGTATTTATAGTATTACATTTCAGTGTAAGAGAAAGTCGTGTGAGTGACACACCAGATTTTTTTTTTTTTTCCACAATGGCTAGAGAAAAGTTACAGAGGACTATAAAGATACAAAACAAATTATAAACAATATAACATAGAACAAAAGACCAAAGTAATTGCCTAAGGAGCGATCTTGCATCCCAATATCTCGACTCTTCTATAGAACATCGAAGAGCCCCACAACGGAGCAGATGGCCTCTGCCCATTACTTCTCCAGAATGACAATGTGAGCAAGTAGAATCGTTTAAGGTACCTATGCGCTTCAAATGAGCGGCAAGGCAGTCGTGTCCTGTAGATAGATGGAAAGTCGCAACTGCCTTACGTCTTGGTTTCTTCCAGTTCTTTAGAGCTGTAAGAGTCTCAAGATCTCGTAAGGCATTAGATGTCGATGAATTTTTTAAAAAACAGTTTAATCCTCCAGTAAGAAATGGCTGCATTAGGATGTTATAATAAGGGGGCACCTCTTTTTGTAAGGAAGTCCGCTTGTTCATTGTTCCAAAGGCCACAATGGCCGGGCACACTGGATTACAATTTGTTCCCCTTTAAAATGAGAGTTCTCAAGGATTCTTGACATTGGCATACTTCAGGTGTTAATGGATGATCATCAGCGCTAACTGACTGGATGGTTGCCTGAGAATCAGAAAGAATAACTGTCCTTTCCAACTTGTAATGGACAGCCAATTGTTGCTTTAAGGCAATACGTATCGCCACAACTTCACCATCAAAGGAGGTACCAATACAGCCCGCAAGGGCATAGAATGAAAAAAAGATCTGAGAACGCACCAGCCCCTACATTAGGCTGACAATCAAACTGGGAACCATCAATAAAAATGTGCAGCCACTGAGATGGTGAATATCTGGCCGCAATGGTCTCTAAGGTAAGACATTTCAACACACTTGGTATCACATCTCTCTTTCTATGGATAATTTCAACTAGATCCAGCCTCATATCGACATTGATCACTTCCAAGGGATTTCTGGATGTCATAAGTAGTTGTATATCACCTGGAATTACAAGATCTTTCTTAATATCCAGAACGTTTTAAATAAATCCATATTAGGTTTTTAGATTCCTTGGCTTGGTCATATGGTCCCTCCAGTAGGAATCTTCTATACGCAATAGCTTTTCATAGAGACATAAGGCCTTCATTTTCATAATATTTTTGAAGTGTATATTCCCTGTAAACAATAACATCGCATCGATAGGAATGGACTTCACTGCTCCTGTGATCAAGCGTAGAGCCTGGTTTTGCAACACTTCCAATTTATTGACCACAATTTGTGGGACTGTGATCAGAGCTTCACAGCAATACAACATTAAAGGTTGTATAAAAGTTTTCAAAGTAGTGTTAAGAGTGGACTGAGCGCATCCCCAAGTGCATCCTGCTAAGCGCTTAAGAATACTCATTCTATTTGAAATGCGCTCGGTGAGCTTTTCAACATGGAGCTTTCAACTTTATTTATTATCTATCAAAAGTCACTCTCAGGTAGGTAAAGCTGTCTGTGTTGGCAATCGAAGAGCCTTGGTGCTTTAACTCTGGCCGGAAAGCTTCATGGGTTAGGGGGAAAAAACTGTGAAGCTGTCTTTTCTAAATTTACAGCCATATTATTTTCTTCACACCATTTCGAGAGCACGTGCAGGGCTTTATTTAAAAGACTTTCAATAACAATTTTAGCAACATTTTTTAGTGCCTGGGTCCAGATTACCAAGCCATCAGCAAATAGTAACCATTTAATACCAGGTATTGATTTAAGTGACGGAATTAGATTATTGACATATATATTAAACAAGGTGCAACTACTAACTGCTCCCTGAGGGAGCCCAGTATGTAGATTAAAGCTTTTGAAGAAAGAATCGCCGAATTTTATCCTGCATGTTCTCTGGTTTGTGAAAAATCTAATCCAGTGAAATAACTTAGAAGAAATTCCAACACTCAAAAGCTTCTGGTACAGCCTTTCAATCCAGACAGAATCATATACCCCCTTAAAGTCAACATAAATAGCACCCAAAATGTAGATCTCTTTGCCGCAAAGCGTTACCAGGGTGCATTACTGGGAGGTAGATCTACTTCGCACCCCTTCAAATATAAGAGGTACAATATGTTCCTTATTCTCCAAAAGTTACAAGGATAATGTTAACCTGTGTCGAATTGACGGGAAAATCCTTAAAAAAAAAAAAAAAAAAAAAAAAAAAAAAAAAAAAAACCTCATTTAAGGGACACTTAATAAACATACACACACACATTAATATATCACTACAATAATAGCAATAATCTATTTAAAAAAAAACTTTTAAACCCCAAATTCTTATTATAGCGTATCATATAAATCTTTTCGAAGTTAGAATAAAATTTAATTTGCAAAAAAAAAAAAAAAAAAAAAAAAAAATTAACTGTTTTGTTTATTAACCAAAATTGGGGAAATTTGAACTGTGTTAAGAAAAGAGAAATTATTTCTTAAAATTCACAACAGATGGCAGCACCCCATGATTGCCTATAAGTTTTGTGATTTCATTTTCTGATTAAGGGCCAATATCTGCAATTTAATTATTCGTTTGAGGCACCTTTTTATTACTGTTTTAGTTTATTATTATTATTTTTTATATTATAACTTAACATTTTACTGATTTGGTTAATGTTTATGTGTTTTTCCTAATCATTATTTTGTATTGTTAATTATTTCGTTGACATTTTAGTGATTATTCCGCCCAATAGAGGGCGCTTGTAGTCCACAAAAAACTCTTTTCTGCTTCTAAAAAGAGATGTAAGAAAAAGGCTTCTTAAAAAAACTCTTCAAAAATTCTTAGAATACTGTGTAGTCAACGATAAATTTTCTTTTATCAATGGAC
Source organism: Salticus scenicus (assembly GCA_963930645.1). NCBI lineage: Eukaryota > Metazoa > Arthropoda > Arachnida > Araneae > Salticidae > Salticus > Salticus scenicus. Next base: position 223,016,884 of record OZ005661.1, read on the forward strand.
ATCTTTTCTACTAATTGTCTGCAAAAATTAACACTCCGGACCTTCAGGGTATCGAACGCGGAACCACCGGATTACTAACATGGCGCTCTTACCAACTCAGCCACGGAAAGACAAATGAAAATGCTTGTATTTACCTTAGAATAGAGGAGTATTTTTTATTTGGTTGAGATTGACAAACATACCGTAGTGAATGACAGTAAGTATATAAGAATTTGGAAAAAATGAACTCAGAGGAACCTAAAAACTTATAGAAATACCAAAATCTCAAACTCGAAATTTTGTCATGATTATAATATTTTCCTTAAATATGCATGTTGGAAGAGTAAAAATTCCGGTATGAATTTGGGAATAAAAACTAGATGATATAAATATAAAGTATGTACTACCGTTCTTCAAAAATTGAACGTTCATTGGTTTCGCGCTAAAACTAAACATTTGACATTATTTCGTTTTTTTTTTTTTTTTTTTTTTTTTTTTTCACGCAACATTTTTTAACATTTTTTACTTGTTTTAAGCGATTTTTAAACTTTTGTTCTTCCTCTGCTCGGTGGATGACAGCGCTGTTCCAAAATTTAACAAATGATGCTTCAGAGTAAGCCGTATGCAGAAGTCATTTGACATTTATTAGTAAGCGTTCAGGATGACACTCGTGTCTAGTTTTTTCACTTAAGGGGACAGACTACTTTTAAAAATAAGAAAATGAAGAAAATTTCGATCCATTTTCAGAATTAAGAAGAATAAAATAAAATAAAATAAAGAATAAATGTATGTTGTATAAACTTTTTTTTTTTTGTGTGTGTGTGTTAACTAGTATGACATTACTCTTTCGATTAAAAATATTATTTTGGTTTACTTTAAAATAAAAAGTTATTTTTATTGCAGATTATTATTATTATTATTTTTAATTCAAGGATGTTTCACATGGCGCGCAGGTTATCTCAATTACAATATTCTTTTTATCCTTATAATTTTTACATTAAATGAAGCAAAATATTAATTTTTTTTAAATATTCTGCAGAAAAAATAATTTTCTATTTTAAAGTAAACTAAAATAATATTTTTAATCAATCGAGCTAGTTAACACGCACACACACAAAATGTTTGTACATGCATTCTTTTAATTCTGAAATTTGATCGAAAATTTTCTTCATTTTCTTACTTTTAAAAGTAGTGTATTCTTTTAACCCTTTGCGGTGCAGGGTAATTCGAATCATTTAAAATTACACTGCCACCGGAATTTACGAACAAAATTAAAATAAAAGAAATTTTAAATTTTCAGGTTTAAAAAAAGGGCCTTTTCTGCTATGTTCTAAATGTAAATTTTTGCTAAAAATTTTCCAGGATGGGTTTTTGCACTTGAGAATTAACATTAGGTGTTCCATCAGCGGGAACACTGCGACTGAAAAGGTCAAAGAAAGGTGTGCTATTATTTCGACCTGAAACATTCGTGACGACTTTTTGTAATTTATAATGAATACATACAATATTGTTTATTTATAAAATCAATTATTATTTTAATCTAATTATAGTTTAATGTATAGGTATGATTTGTCAAACAAAATATTTCTCGATAACTAAAAATGCTAATTTTGTTTTCTTTATTTATGAACAGCTATGTACCTAATAGCCATTTTTGAAATTCTATTAACAATTTTCAAAATAAATAAATAAGTAAATAATTAAAATGTACAGTGGACGTTAAAGGTTAAAAAAAAAATTAACAAAACTAAAACGATATTAAAAAATTTTCAGTCTATAAACCGTCATGTATAAAAATTGCACTTTCTGTAACTGTAGAAGAACTGTAAGTTCTACCATCATAAAAATTTATTCAGTTCGTAGGCAGTGACCTATAACATACCTTCTGATTTTGAGCTCAATCGAACGCAGCGTTTAGATGCTGTGTTTATTCAAATGTATACAAAAAAATACATACAGATTTCAAAAAAAGTTAAACACTCCCCTCTGTACTCGAGAACGGGGCGGAATTTCGAAAACTGAAGCACGCGTCCAATCAATTTCAACGGAATTTCGTTCAGCTGAAAAATTTTGGACACAGTAGATCTGATTGCGGGGGGGGGGGGGGGGGGGGACTCTAAAATTTGAAATGGGAAGTGTTATCTTTTAATATCTCGATGGAAAGGTCTTTGCAAGACAAACATTATGGAAAGAAAGTTTTGCCCAACCATGTGTTTTCAGTAAACTATGACAATTTAAAGTTTTTGTATGAGTTCTCTCCCCCTCCTCCACCATTCACAATAACTCTTGAAAAAACCTTGAAAATTCTGAAAAATGTAAAAAATGCTTAATCAGTTTGAAGGGAATTTGTTTCGTTAAAAAAAAAGAGAGAGAGAGAGAGAGAGAGAGCTTAAGGAAATAGGGGCATCCAAGGGTGGGTGGGGGGGGGGGGGAGCAATTAGGAAATTTAAAACGGGAAGTTCTTTGGAAATGTCTTCTCGAAACAAAAATTATTTATTTATTTATTTTAGAATTCTTTTTAAGGATATTGTATCTTATTGTTTCCCAAAAAGTCCCAACCCTCTGCCCTGTAATTCAGCAGGTGTCATATTTTCCATCATTTTTACAGGGCACTTTCAGGGATGATAAGTTTCCGTCTTTTTGCTACCACTATTTCCATACAGAAATATTATTTTTATAGCAATGTGTCCTGATTAAATAAGATAGATATTATTGAATAATAAAGTTATCGATTTTTTTTTTTTTTTTTTCATTTTTTAACGAACAATATACATATATACATAATTTCTTCTGATGTTGGCCCAAATTTGACTTTCTTTCGGCATTTGGTGTTATAATTTTGTCAGATAAAAATCGTCTGCATTTACCATGGAAAATTATTTTATAAATAATAATTTAATAAATAATTTGTACTGCATACATTTGTGTAAAATTATATAGAAGAAAATCTTGTAATGGTCACAACATACTAGTTTCCTTTTTTTCTAATAATTTGCCACTGATAACGATTTTATCAGGGGGAAAGTATTTCAAATATGTATTTCTACTTTCTACTTAATTGCTTTGGATTAATTTTCATTTGGTCATGACTTTGTTTGTTTTTAACCTTTTACACATAGTTTTCATATGTAAAGATTTAAACTTCAAATCTTAAAAATGTTGCTCTTAAAGACCTCAAATGTAACTTTGTAAGAAGTTATTGAACTTTGAGTCAAATGTCAATAACTCATCTCTGAATTTTTGAAATATTTTGTCATTTTCCATGTTTGAAAGATAAGAGTCAAAATATTACTTATTTAAAGATGCAAAGATAACATGGAAGAATCATCGAATTACTGAAGATCGTCGACCCTGTAATGTTAAAACGACGTTAAATATTTTCAGTAACATCCACGAATTAAAAATTTGGATTATCATTTAATGCTTCGCTGAATAAGAGAAAAATCAGTAACTGCTGATCTGTAACGGCTAAACGGAAACAAACCGTGGTTGTTTTTTTTAATCAATTTTCATGTGACTTTTATAGGATAAACAAATTCATAAACACGATGTTTAGCAAAATAGATAAATGAATAAATAGCACGCATGTCCTTGTCATTATTTCTGTCGAGTCCAGGTACTAGTTATTATTTACAATATTATATCCATTATTTACAATAGGCTTGAGCCTAGAGTCTCTAATATTTAAAGGCTCCTTATAATTTTAATTGCATTGTTTTTTCTGTTTCTATAAAATTGTAAACTTTTTATTTTTATTTTTTGTTAAATAGATACATTGGGGTGATCAAAATATTAAATTTTCTTTTCTTTTCTCTTTATTTTGCTTTTCCTTTCTGTCTTTCTCTGTCTCTGTCTCTCTCTTTTTTTTTTTTTTTTTGACATTTTTTTCTAATTTCTAAATTTTTACCGGATGAAATAGCCTTGAGCTTCAGACATGCAAAAAATGTTTGTGGGAATCGCACAATTAATTAGACACACACACACACACACACAAACACATATATATACGTATATAGCAGTATATATATCATATTTTTAAATGTATATTATAATTGAAAGTTTGTCTCGTAATAAAAAAGTTTTTATTTTATTAATGTATATAATTGAGACGGTGTGATGTTTGTGAATAAATAACACTAAATAGTCCATGCATAAACATTAAGACAAAAGGGTAAAACGTTTCCTTATCAGAGAATGAAAGATATTTTCATAAAAACTTGAATTGCACAGTGAAGAAAACATTAAGAATGCAACTTCCTACTTTCAACTATGTATTCATTGTCTCGAGGAGGAAATTAATACCGCATAATTCATGACTCCTGATGAAAGTGAATGTCGTTACAGTTAATACAAAAAAGATACTGTTGGAGATTTGAATGCTTATCATGAACTCTTTTCCAGTTCGCTGAACGCAAAATTTCATCTTCCGCAAACTAACAGGGAAAATGTTTTTCTTATGAGAAATACTAAAAGAGCTTCTTGAAAGGTTTTAGTTTATTCTACGACCAGTGATGCCAGATGGTCGAAAATTATTTCCCCAAACAGGTCTTCAAATTTACCCAAAATCAGGGGTTTTTTTTTTTTCGAAAAAATCCCCAACTTGATTTCTACTAAAAAAGGGAAAAAAAAAAATTTTTCAAAAAAAAAAAAAAAAAAAAAAAAAAAAAAAAAATACATATATTAAGCAGATTTAAGTGGATTTAAGTTCAGATTTTCCCCCCAAATGAAGGCAATTTTTGGAAAAAAATCCCCAAACAACAATAAAGCTATTGAAAATCCCTGGTCGTAGGGATAAATCATCACGTTGCCAACATTGACAGAAAGTTGAAGAACTCCCCAGATTTGTCCCCAAAAATTTTAGAATTCCTCAGAAAAGTCCCCACAAACATTTGGTCCCCAAAATTGTCACCGAAGCCACAAAAATCCCCAATCTGGCATCACTGAGTACGAAAGATCATACTATTTCTTTCAGGCAGTGATTTTGCTTTGTCGCCTTTTATTGTATAACACCTTCACTGAACGTGTAAACATTTTTGTTTTCATTTAAAATATGTAAAGCTAAAAGTTTGTCATTGTATCTGTCCGGATTACACTGCTCGGCATGAAAGTTGCCTCTGACACCATTTCAGCCTATTCTTATGTAAAATGACCTCCTGAATCAGAATAGGACGCCCATTTTGCCCTATCACCCACCGCTTTCTAGGTACACCCCCTTCCTCATTTTTATCATTATTTGGTAATTTTGTACCCATCAGTTTGATTTGGAGAGGAACGATGATTATTTTAAGCGTTAAATGTCTTCTGACCTCAGGAGCTACAGAGGTAGAAAGTTCAAAAACACGAACATTTGTAGTAAGAAGGAAATTTGAGGGATTTGTGCCCAGAAAACAAAAGAAAATCAATACAAACAACCAGTTTCTGTTTCCTTTTTTTTTTTTTTTTTTTTTTTTCCCGCAATATTTCTTTTATTATTATTATTATTATTTTTTTTTTTTTTTTACATATCCCAGCTTCCAGTTTGCCATTTTCTTATCAAAACACTCCAAATAATAAAAATTATACAGTGAATTTTTTTTTTCAAAATGTTGGTAAGTGAAGTAAAGTCTCAAAGCCCTCGCAAGAAAGTTTGACTGAATCACTGTACGACGTTTGCTAATAACTCCCACGTTAAATGTTTTCGACAGTAAAACATGAACAGTAAAATCTCCTACTTTGACACGCGTTAAAGGTCATTGCTCTTATCACTGTAGTCACCTGTCGTTATTTACCTTTAGTACACGTTTTGAGAACTTTATGGTGATCTTGTGTGGTGATCTTTAACACGTGTCGAAGGAGGTATAGTCATACACTATACCATTTTCCTAGTTTGATCCAAATAATCCAAAAAAAAAAAAAAAAAAGTCAAAAATGAGTTGACCTTGAAAAACATTATGATGCTATTTTTAACATGTAGATGACCCCTTAAGCAAAATCTAACTATATCGTTATAAACTAGGTGTTATTACTATTTGATTAGCACCAGCCGCATGTTTCTACACTAATTTACGCCAAAATTAGACGGAGGTAGCCCCCCCCCTTTTTTTTTTGGGGGGGGGGGTGACTGTACATAGCGCCAACTTGTACGGATTTTTAACACCAGTTTTTCTTTGGAAAAAAAATTATCAAGTTTCATCGCAGAAAATCGCTAAAAAACTTACTAAAAATTTTCGAAAAATTTGTTCTAGTAAAAAATTCCGTAAAGCAAAAAAACATACAAGCTGGCAATTATGTATGTCTAAATTAGTATGTTGTGGACACCACAAGACTTTCTTCTATACTTTTTTATACAAATTCACTCAATACAAATATTTTATTACAGCTATTATTCAATTATCTACTATGATGAATGAATTTTCACCTGGGAGAAAACTAACACTAAATATCTAAAGAAAGACAATTTTGTTCTCTATAAATACAATCTTAAAAAATGCGTTTTCATAATGGTTATCTCACATATCAAGTTTCGTACTATTACATGCCATAGAAGTTGATATATAATCCTTCCCGTCTTCGGGGAAAATCGATATACATCAGCGCCACCTATTAGCCGATATGCATCTAAATTTAATTAGCGCAATGTTTCATGATGACCTTCTCACATATCAAATTTTGTTTAATTATAAGCAATAGAACCTGAGATACTAATTTAAAGCAAGGTTCCTCTAAATATAAATTTATATGCAATTATGTGCAATAATTCCACAGATACAGTCATCAAAGACAGACATTTTCTAAAAATGGTCAAATCGTGTTTTGGACCTCTCAGAACGTGTAAATTCATCGAAAACCGAAAGTCGAAAACTTTTACGTATCTAACAATTTTTACCTTCTCTTTACGGTAGAGAAAGTATTGTTTTGGGGTCAAATTTTAGAAAGTGAGTTTTTGTTATATTTGCATGTTCTGAAGTCCCCTGAATACGAAAATCATGTTTTTTGCGAATGGTCTGTGTGTCTGTTATCAGCATACCTCAAGAACATATAGTAGCAGAAATCCCAACCTCTGTATTCTAAATGTGTATCCTATAGGGATGCTACACTAAGTTTTTCGTTGAGATAAAGCCAATGGTTCGTGTACAGCGACACTCAAAAGTATTCACATTACGTCTATGGGAGAAATTGCAGGTAAGTAGAGTTTAACATCTATAGACTGCACTAAACCAAATGAAACGAATACATATTTTTTGTAATAAAGATAGTCAACCGGGAAAAAATTTTGTGTATGTAGGAGACTCGCCTCCCCACCAGGGACGGGGGGGGGGGGGGTCCTCCCTCGAGGGAAGTAAATTTTCATGATGGGTATCTTTCAAAAGAGCTCGCCAATACCTTTAAAACGAATGGTTGAACCATCGATCTGCGATAATTTAAAATAAAGTTATCGATTTTTTTTTTTTTAATTAAATGTAATATTGAGAACAAATTCAACTTTTTTTGGATGTTTGGTGTTATACTACTCTTAGAGTATCTTAAAAACGAATAAATTTAAGAGATCCAAATGTTGTATTTTGAAGTTCATATAAGTTTGTTGCTGGAAAAGTTTGATCAAGATTGATAAGTCTTAATGAATGTTGAGTGTGAAAATTGTCTGTATAATTTTAAGTGAACTTTTAATTTTAGTAACAGAATTAAATTCTATATTAATGTAGGTGCATTAAGGAAACCGGGGGGTGAGGGGAGCGATAGCCCCCCCTCATATAGAATTATTTGTCAAATAAAGCTGTTCCGAAGCCTAGTTCGAATTGTCTAACACAGGTTTTCATAACAGTACTCGTTATCTTACCTCTTAATCTCCAACCTGTATTTATAGTATTAAATTTCAGGGTAAGAGAAAGTCGTGTGAGTGACATACCAGATTATTTCTATTGAATAAATAGAAGAAAGTAAAAGGAGCAAATATCGTGATAATTGTGAAAGATATTATCGGTAGAATGGGTTACTTCATTGTGCAATTTACTTCGTTGTGTAACACGGATGTCATTCTGGATTTATTTACCCTTTTCTTTTCACTGAAGGATATTATTCTTCTAATCTGTTAGGTAATCGATGTAATCCTCTACTAATTTGTTTGTCGACTATTTCCTTTTGTAAACGACTTTGAAAAACTGCGAAAATTGAAAAAGTTAATCTTTTTTTTTTCATGCGTGAATCTAATCCAACTGAATGATCAACGCTTCAGTGTTTCAAAAAATATTAAGAATACGTAACATTAAACTAAAAATTTAGCATATTTTAACCGCTTATTTAATGGTAGCAAGTTGATTCAGATATACTAAATTTTAATCACATTAAAAACTGAGACAGACAATATACGCTAAAAATATATACAATTTAAACATTAAAAACACAAAACATAAATTTAAACGTTTCGAGCCTTTTACAGGCTCCTCATCAGTAAAAACATCAAATGTAAATGCTGTGAAGAACAACAGACTTTCATTAAGATAGTAGTACAACGTATTCAGCGGGAACTGCGCATGCCTCATTAAGGGGTGAAAAATGTTGATTCGTGTACCAACCCTTTAGGAAAATTCTTGAATGATAATTTAAACAGTTAGATATGATTATTTTTGTATTGTTAAAATCAGGTAAATGGTCAGTTTCTATGGCATGCTGTACAATTTTCGAACGTAAATCACGGTTTTTGAAATTTCTTTTATGTTCATCGAGTATGAAGAGAACGGCCAGTTTCACTAATATAATCCGAACTAAAAGATTTACACGGGATATTATAAATAACACCTGTACGGGAAGAAGGGGGATAACTGCTTTAAAATTAGAAAGGAAATTACGAATTAGAAATTGGGGTTTATAGGAAACAGATAAATTAACAGTGCGTAAAACTTTGGCAATAAATTCAGAAATATTTTTATAGTAAGGAATAGTGGCGAACGATTTAGGTGATTTGGAGGAATTAATTTCATGATTATCCTTATTAAAGTCATACTGTTTTAATTTTCTTTTAAGCCAGAGAGAGGGATAATTATTACGCTTTAAGTTCCAAAAAATCATTTTTAATTCCAATTGGAAAAGCTCATGATTACTGCAATATGATTTTGCGCGGTGAAGTAAAGTATGGAAAACAGCAGTTAATTCAGATATGCATTTTCAAAAATAATTAGAAATAATTAACACTTCGATCGAGGTCAGAGGTTTAAATCGAGGTCAGAGATTTTAACAATGTTTATCATTTTCAAGTATATATTAGAATATAAAATTTGGATTACAACACTAGCCTGCGATGTTTTTTTTTTTTTTTTTTTTTTTTCCCCGCATGGTGACATGTTTTTCTGGTGCCTTTTTAAAGGCTAATTGATAAAAAAAAAAAAACATTCAAAAATTTCCATCACGTAAAATTTTTAACAAAAAAAGGTGATTTTTTGAGCTTAAAGATATATATATATATATATATATTTTTTTTTGTTGTTCTCACCCACCTAAGTTATTTCCCGTAAAATCTGGGTGATGTGAATGAATAACAAGGAGAGCTATTTCATCGAGGCATCAAAGAAATGCAGACGATGGAGAGTTCACACATTTGCAGATTATTGTTGGATGTTGCATACAGAATTCCCCCCCTCCCCCCCCCGCTCTACACACACACACAAAGTCTTCAAGCCGTGCAAAAGAGAAAATGCTGCAAAAGGAGCTTCGATGTAAAGAAATACATTAAAAAAAAAATTAAATAATTGCCTAGTTAATATATTTTATACATAAATAATCTCAAATTTGTGAATGTTTCCGATCTTCATCCTCACTTTGTGAAAAAAAAAACCTTATATGTTAGGAAGAAAATACAACAATTTCCGAATTCAGCGTATCAAAACACAATAGATACGCCCAACGGATTGTAAAAAGAAAGAAGAAAAGAAAAACAAAGGTACGATTTCGCACACCTGTTGAATTTACACTGCCTTTCCATAAATGACCGGACATTTTCGCTTTCAGATGTTTCTTAGAATATCTCAAAAATTACTCAACAAATCATCTTGAAACTTCAGGAATTTAAAGAACATGTTATACCCCATACTTTTCAATTAACCTTACAAGGCACCCAGTTCCATATGTGGAACACCGACTTTAATCGTTCCTATAGCTATAAAACTATTAGTAGCGACATCTCTTGACATCTTGATAGAAGCTACTGACATTTAGCAATGTAGTCATACGAATCTTTACCTAAAGATGTCGTTCGTGTTTTTGTTATAGTGCACTCAGTGTGAAATTTGAATGAAAGTGATACGTTAGTCGTTTGTCTGAATTCAAAAATAAAAAAATAATAGTTATTAAACAGTTTTGACTCGAAAAAAAAAAAAAAAAAAAAATACTGTGTGTTATAACGAAGTGTTATATTTTGCAGTGGTAAGTTTTTTTTTTTTTTTTTTTTTAATATTACAATAGTAAACGTATTAGTAAATCCTATTTTTATGTATGTTCCACATACGGTACGTTGAGCTAAAAAGTTGATTTTTCCGTAAAATATGGTTTTATTTTTATAAGTTTTCCCTGTCTTGCGCACTAAAAAAAAAAAAAAAAAAAAAAAAAAAAAATTGAGCCTTGTAGGGTTAAAGTTTTGCCCCGAAAGTAAAAGGGGGACCAGTAAAGTATTAAAGAAATATGTAAGTGTTTGGCATCACCCTGTAAAAAGTAATGCAGCTTTAACGTACATGGAATTAAAAACCCAGTACAAAGCTATTTTCAGGAAACTCGACATACAATATTAGACACAGCATACTGCAATCAGAATGAAAAAATATTAAATATCTAATGAAATATGAGCATTTTTAATAAATAATTTTTAACTACGCATGCGCAAGATTTAGCGAAATTTCATTTGCATAATTTAATAACCAAATGTATTGAGCTACTGATATAAAAACCCTGAATAAGTATCGTGTAAACTCAAAAAAGTTATACGAGATGGCCCACCAGTGGCCGAGAGGTTCTGCTGTTGAAGTTATTAGACGTGAAGTGCCGAGTTCTATCACCGGTCGAACTTGTTGACCTAGCCGTTTGGAGTTTTCCGTGTTTTTCTCTGAAGTTCGCATAAATACGATCTAGGTTACTTTAAAAATCCCCCTCACTTCATGGAGGATATTCTGCCTCGGACCGAATTGTAACCAGTCGGCCTTTGCCTTTACATCACACACCTGACCTTACAATGTATTCCATCAAACCCCGAAAACCTGCAGCTGAACATCAATAAGATTAAAGACAGGGCTGATCTGAAATATATATACAGTACCCGCCGCTTATTAAAATCACATTCGTTCTGAGCAAAAATGATTTTATTAAGCGGCTGATTTTTATATCCGGCGACAGTTCCTGCACTGTAGAATGTATTCTTTACTTGAATTTGGAAAGAAATGTCAAAAGGTACCAAATAATGGATCTAACAATATTAATTAATTTTTAACAGATAATTATTTGATTGTTCCTTCAAAATAAGTGAATTAAACACATCTCAAGTTTCGATGCGCTCTCCTTTGAGGAAAATCATCAATACTTTGGTGAAAGTTCACGATTTTCTTTTAAATTTAAAATCTTTCCTTTAAAGCTTCTTGCCTCTTAGTTATTTCGGAATAAGAACTAAAAATTGTCTTTTAATTAAACATTATATATATATATATATATATATATATATATATATATATATATATATATAAAAATCACTTGCGAAAACAAAATTAAATTTTTAACTTATTACCACGCTTTGAAGAATGCATTCTTTGAAATTATTACTAAGAAAAATAATGGGACGTGTTTCATTGCTGTAAATGTAAAATTTTCGACAAAAAGAGATAACGAAGGGATTGCTGTATTTTATTTTCTATTTTATTTAAAAAAAAAATCACAGCGTATATAAAAATTTGTTTAGTGTGCATAAATGCCATTTTTTACTGCTGAAGAGATTTTTTTTTTTTTTAGTTTATTAACCAGTGATGCTGATTTTATTAAGCGGTGGTTTAAAAATTAATTTGCATTGATTTGATTTCAGTCCTGGCAATTTGACCAGATTAAGCGGCTGATTTTATTAACCAGTGAATTTATTAAGCGGCGGTTACTGTATATTTCAGAAGAGAGAAAATAATCTAGCGCCCCTAATTAGATCATCCTAAAAGTAATAGTTTTCTTTAGTGACGGATGCCGGCGCCCCTCGCATTGTGGCGGGCGCTCGATGAGCCCGCATATGTCATATTAGCCTCTAATCGACCTTGATTAAAGAAATATGTTACGATCTTTTTTTCTTTAACATGTCATTTCACAGAAATGAACAAATAAATTTAAGTGATGCTCAAGAGACTAGAAAATAAATTGAAGAAATGAATTAAACTTTTTCCCTTGATTACTTTTCAAAATTTATGCTGCGATAAAAGTTCAAAATTTAATTATTGCCAATATTGACAGTGTTTTCCTTGATCATAAATTTTATATTCAATATTAATATTTAAAAAGGTTCAAAGAATAGAATTTTACATTTAAAAGTTTTCATAAGGATCAAGAAAATTCTTCTGGACAAAGTTAGTCATCTAAATTTTATAATATTTAATTAAAAGTTTCAGGTCTGTTTATCTTAATTCTAATTTACTTTTTTTTTTCTAAGTTTAGCTCAAAAAATTTAAAAATAATTTTTTACGCAGCAATTTGCTTGCATTCAACGAGGAAAATTAACCCGATCAGGTTATCATATTTTTCGGCACCTTGTCAGTTTATCATGGGTCGCTGAAGACCCGAGCAATGTTAGAACACGTAATTTTTAATGAAAGGAATGTGATAAAATTCTTGAACACTCGAATTAAAGGGCAGACAATGAATATTGCAAATGAAATTTAAACAAATATTTTATTTTTCATCAGAAATACGCCCATTTCTATAAAATGCAGGCATTTACTAAAGATTTATAACTTTTGAACAAACTGAAATATTTGAAAAATTCAAATTGCATAATAAAGTTGAAAATGGTATTTTTACGAAAAAAAGTCTTGGGCACGATAGATAGGTATTTCTTCTATACGTGGATTCTGACGGATGAGACATAAGATAAATGGCTCGGGTCTCCAATGACCCACGATAACCTGATCGAGTTAAGCTTTATAAAATTGATTTAACGCTTTCTTACAAATCGTTATCAATAAAAACTATTTTAATCTTTGATATTAATCCATGAAAGTTTATCTGTAATGTGCGATTTTCATACATTGTTAAATCTATGTTAGTGTCATACATAACTAAATATAAGTACAATTCAGCTTCTGTGGATGAAAAAAGAACAGTGTACTATGAAGATTTGTATACAGTACACTATGAAGATTTCATATAAAAGCTTATATTGCCATTTAATACTCATAAACGGAACTATATTAGGTTTGTTTAATAAAACATATTTAGTGAACAATTCTTGTGGTTTTATATATATATATTATTTAAATGCAGATTTCGATAAATTGTGTTTTCTTAGTTTGCATTTTTTCCATGACCTTCTACAAATATTTAAAAATTATATATATTTACATGTTTAATAGAATCTGCTTAAAAGAATTGGGGATAAATTTTAAATTTATTTAATTTTTTTCTGAAAAAAGTTAAAAAATGCATATTTTTGTAAAAATTTGAAAAAAAAAAAAAATAAATAAATAAATAAATAAATATTTTTTTAATTTTAATTTTATTTATTTATTTATTTTCTATAGAAGATATTGCAAATCCATCCCTAATTATTTTTAAGTGGGTTTTATTAAACATATAAAAAAATATTAAATCTTTTTTTTTTTAATATCTCTAGAAGTTTTAGCATTTCGCATATCATGAATTCATGAATGAAATGCAAACTGGAAAAACATAATTTAAAGATTTGAAATCTGTAAAAGAAATTATCAAAAACCATAAGAATTGTTGCCTGACTATGTATTTTATTTAACTAACTTAATATAGTTCAATTTATTAATATTAACTGAAAATATAAGCTTTTATATGAAACCTACTCCCCCCCCCCCCCCTTAAGTTATGAGTATCACGAATCTGTAATGCTATTAAACTATTCAATAAAAATAAAAACTTCTAAAAATACTTCCAGACTATTTGATTGTGCATTAATTTTATTAAATACAAAGTTTAACCCAGCAGGTTTGTTCTTATTCACCATACATTACCATTAGTACTATTTTAAATTGTTTATAAAATCTATAAATAATCTATATGACTATGCGACTAACAAGGTGACAATATGTCAACAAAATATTTCTATAGTGTTTTTATAGAAGTGTCACCTTTACTCAATGCATAAATTCTAATTGTTTGATTGAATTAACAAAAATGTTGTTTACTTATATTTGTTATACACTTTTATTAACCAATTTTTTTTTCATGTATTTTTATTAGTATTATTATTTTGAGGGGATGGAGGGGGGTTGCAAATTTTACAATCCAGTTCTGTGGTGATGGTTTATATTTTTTCCCCCTCTACCTAAACAAAAGCTACCGCGCCTGATTATAAATCTAGTTCCCTGTCCCCACCGACACGTTTGTGGTATAATAATAATAATATAAATTGACATTTTTAATCTAAACAAAATTTTTACTAGAACACATTTAAATTGAAAAATTTCATTATGCAGTCAAACTTCTGTCGATTTTTTCTTCCTTTTTCTTTAACATGGGTGTGTTAATAGGTTCTTTTTATCTTTTATTTTAACAATAAATAGAATCATTTTTCTTACATATTTAATAAAATCGCTTTAAAATATGTATTAAAAAATATATAGAGACAGACAGAGAGATCTTTTTCCCCCCTTCCTTTTTTCTTTTAATATATAGAAACTTTAAATTATTACAGCTAATTAATATTTAAAGAACGCCTACTTTAAAAGTCAATATTACTAAAATTCACAATATAAAAATATAATATATAATATCAAGAGAAGAATTTACGCCGAACTCACACCGGTATTCATTAAATAAAATTTTTTTCTTAAAAAATCATCGATTTTAATGAGAAGAGAAAAACTTTAAAACAAATACATGTATAGATTTTGCGTGAAATTTCCATATCTATAATATGCATATATATTTTTTTAATTATATAATTACATAATAATTATTCAATTATTTATTACTGCAAGTTTAATTTATCTTAAATGAATATTAAACTTGATGATTAATATGAATAACAATTTAGGAGGAATTTGATAAACATTTATCTAAATAGTTAGGATTAAGTAAAATACAGATTAGAAAAAAAAAAATACCGATTTCATTTTTAAACTTACCTGTGATGTGAATTTAAACATCTTTATTTTTATATCACTTGATCGGTAACTTTTGTTTTAGTTACCTTTATATCTGCTTTGAGGAAATAAATAAATAAAATAAAAAACCAAGCACATAAAAAGTTATTTATTTATTTTTTTAAGTACATGACACAATGTACTTTATTTTTAAAAAATAAATTACCCTTTTAAAAATAATTTAAATATCCCTGAGATATAAAAAAACATGAAATTCATATAAAGTGACAGCAGAAAATTATAAAATGAAATTGTTTATCAGTTTTTTATAAAAAATTAAACTTTGTGCATTAATAAAACTTAACACAAAAGAGATGGACACTTACATAATCAAATGGCAATATAATCCTGATTGCAGTCACTTGAATATTAAATAAATACATTCACGACTATGAATTTTCTGACCAGCAAAATAGTCACAATTAACATAAACAGTCAGCTTTCTCAGAAAGATGAAATAAAACAGATTAATTTAATGAAAATGAACTGTGAATTATTTTCGCTCATATCATTGGATCGAGTTTTAAATAAATCAATTATCAAGCCGAACAATAAATGTAATAAATTACTATTAAGTTCTTCTTAAAAGTAATGGATATCTACGTAACGCAGTATCACTGCTCTTCCAAAAAATTCTTCAACGAAAGGAAATAATGCACTTGGTTATTTTAGTTTTAGCTTTTAAAAAATCTCTGTCCACTATGAATTTTCTGTCCAGCAAAACATTCATAATAAATATAAATTTCAAACATTCGCGGAAAGATTAAATAATACAGATTATTCAATAAAAATGAACTATGAACTGTTTTCACTCATATCATTGATCGAGTTTGAAATAATTCATTCATCATGCCAAAATATAAATATAATAAATTACTAATAACTTCTTCTCAAAAGTGATGAATATCTGCGTAACTTAGGCATCACAGCTCTTACAAAAAAAAAATCTTCAACTAAAAGAAATAATGCAAAATCTCTTTCCATGATGTTTATAAATTTTCTGCCCAGCAAAACATTCATAATATAAATGGTAAGCTTTCTTAGAAAGATGAAATAAAAGAATAAATTAAGATGAACCACGACACTCATATCCTTATTGAGTTTGAAATAATTCATTCATCATGCCAAAATATAAATCTAATAAACTATTAATAACTTCTTGTCAAAAGTGATGAATATCTACGTACCACAGGCATCACATCACAGCTCTTCCCAAAAAAATCTTCAACTAAAGGAAATAATGCAAAATCTCTTTCCACGATGTTTATAATTTTTCTGCCCAGCAAAACATTCATAATATAAATGGTAAGCTTTCTTAGAAAGATGAAACAAATCAGAATAATTTAATAAATCTGAGCCGTGGCACTCATATAATTATTAAGTTTGAAATAATTCATTTATCATGCCAAAATATAAATCTAATAAATTATTAATAACTTCTTGTCAAAAGTGATGAATATCTACGTACCACAGGCATCACATCACAGCTCTTCCCAAAAAAATCTTCAACTAAAGGAAATAATGCAAAATCTCTTTCCACGATGTTTATAAATTTTCTGCCCAGCAAAACATTCATAATATAAATGGTAAGCTTTCTTAGAAACATGAAATAAAACAGAATAACTTAATAAAGATAACCGTGATATTCATATCCTTATTGGGTTTGAAATAATTCATTGATCATGCCAAAATATAAATTACTAATAACTTCTTGTCAAAAGTGATGAATATCTACGTACCGCAGGCATCACAGCTCTTCCAAAAAACTCTTCAACTAAAGGAAATAACGTACCTGGTCTCTTTAGTCTCATCTTGTAAAAATCCCATATATATCCCATCAATGCAATGGTCATTTCTCTCATAGAAGATACATAAGAATTCATACTAGCAACAGGGACAACGCTTTTCATAGGGGCTACATGAACCCTCGAAAAAGGATTGTCATCCATAGTAGCCAAACGATATTTATCTTTAAATTCTGGTTCTTGAAGAACGGCTATCACTCTTTCTGGAAAATTCGTAAGCATCCCGTCCACACCAAGTCGTAGAGAACGCCTTATGCTTGGAGTAACATCCACTGTCCAATCATACACTTTATCGATGTAACCATTATCTGCATCTCTGATGCGGATAGCGTTTCGAAGTCGTCGGACGTCTCGGAACATACGTAAACAATTAGTAATGCCGTCCCCTTGCCATCGATTCTGACGAACTCCTAAAGAAATCCACATTCGTCCTATACTATCCAAATCGTCGTTCAAACCGACATCAAAACCAAGTCTTTTCATAGATGATCCTCTGTTTGATTTTTCAAAAGTATCTCGGACTCCTCTAATCGTTTCCGCATCGGATGTATGTCCGATAGAAAGCAGGACACTTATACATGGATTAGCCAGGCTTTCATCCCATAAATATGATATCAAATGTTTCGCTATTTCTTCACCAGCAGAATATTTTGTCGTTCGAGGCACTTCACTTAATTTCAGATCAAGAAACAAAAGCGTCAAGCTTTCCTGATAATGTGCACTATTTGGGTTTTTCAATTCTTTAACATGTTGTAAATAAGTTGCAAAACTTTCTCTTTCATCACACACCCTGAAACAATCACATGGGCGTCCGTGATAAATGTTTTTTATGGTTCCATTGGGATAAAAAGTGAGGTCGGCTTCAATCGCATTAGCTCCTCTTTGAATGTAATCATTCATTTCATAAATCGAATTCACCATGTGAGCTACAATATATAAAGGGCGTCTGTTTTCTCCAAACACCATCATCACATTAGATAAACAAACATACGCTAAAATCCAAACAACGTATTGAAAATATTTATCCTTCATTAATCTACTCGGACACATTTTCGTAAAGTTTCACTCGCTTCTTAAAAAAATGAGGAAATATACTCTTAAACAAATTTCAAATTAAAAAACTATCCATTTTGTAAACTAGTTAGAAAGGAAAGAGTTAAAAAACCCGCTGTTGCGTAACCGCAAAACGAATTGAACAACAGAGCGTAACTGAAGCCCAGACAAGTAAAATCTCTTCTCCCAACTGAAGATTAAAATAGTCATCCATAAACGAAGTATGGAGATTGATAGCTCGGTTCGGAAAACGAATCTTTACTTCCAGGTTGGCGACTATATCCGACCTGTTTTGGAATTTGATCGCCTAAAGCTCTCAAGCGAAAAAACCCACAAATATTATGCATTGCTGCTAATGTCTGCTCCCGATGCGGTATCTAAAGCACTTTTTCAAACCGTAGGGGGTGTATCTATACTTGCATAAAAGAAGAAATTATCTATAAAAGGAAACGTATGTAATAGAATGTTTACAAGTTGGAAATCATTATCCGTAAAATAACAATTTCGAAGTGGAATTGGTTTTTCACTATCGGAGAATTAGGTGAATGGATCTCAACTCTTACCAATGTCAAAAATTACTCTTGTGTGTGGACGTGGTCAGCCGAGCGATATATCAATAATAATTATACAGCCATATTGAAAAAAAATTCTATGAAGCGGATTGTACTGTTCCGCTATTAGTTTAAGAAAGTAGATCGCCTGTAAAATAAAAATAAATTGTTTTTCTTTCATTTTGCAATATTTAAGGGGGAAATTGTATAGAAAATCATGTTAAAAGTAAGTTTTGTTTATAATTACAATTGTAAAAGTTTATATTGTTAATTTCAGTGAAAAATAAAATTTTAAACTGATTATTTTGTATATGCATATATACAGTCGGTAACAAAAGTCTTTGAACACTAGCAAAAATTCCTATATAAAAAAGGTACACTTAATACAGTTTTGTTAAATAAATCCTTGTCGAATCCTGTTTTTAGACTGACTAAGAACAGGATTCGACAAGAATTTATTTAACAAAACTGTATTAAGTGTACCTTTTTTCATATAGAAATTTTTGCTAGTGTTCGGAGACTTTTGTTACCGACTGTACATTATTTCTCTAACTGCGCGCTTGACATCTCTAAAGCTCTTAAAGATTTCAGATTTTATTCTATGTTTCCAGTTTACTAAAACTTAAAAAAAAAAAAAAAAAGGTAAGAAATTTATAATAAAATCAGGAAAAAATGTGAGTAATTTAATATGAATGTCATGTTAAAAATATACTCCGTGTTTCACTTTAAGTGATTATAATTTAGGCAATTTTAATTTCGTTTCTTATACTCTGGCTAAATTTACAGGGTTACATACTGGTTTCGAAGCCTAAAAAAAGTAAATTTTCTTTCTTTATTTATTTTAATATAATTAAGTTTTAAATTCAAAATTTTGAGTATATACAATAGCATCATTTAAAGAATATTTTATAAAATTTTCATTAAAATTTTTTGGAAAATTCAGCCAGTAGGTACTGTAAAATTAGTTGTAATCGAAAAATAAATAAATATATCTTCGTTCAAGCACTAGTCAATTTTATTTTGAAGAAGTGTGCCAATTTTCAATAAGATGAGTGCATTAGTTTTTGAAAAAATCGTATCCATCACTTTTCTGAAGGGTCTCAGGTAACCAGAACCCATGGCTGAATTTTCGAAAATTTTTAATGAAAATTTTATAATCACGTTGTTTAAATGTTGCTTTTTTACATGGTCCAAATTTTTAATTAAAAAAAAATATATATTTATTATATTAAAAAAAAGAGAGAGAGAAAGAAAATATGCATTTTACACTTTCAAGAGATTTCGAAATATCATACGCGCAAGTTTAAAAAAAAAAAAAACAGGCACATGCAGAAAATTCAGTTTAGACTTCGATATTCCATGGAAAACAATTTTCAAGATTTCTGCAGTTAGTAAGCTATAAAAATGTAATATTTTTTATGCATTTTTATACTCAATTTCTTCCATAATGTTCAGATAAAAAGTTGACTGTGAAATGAATTTAAAAAATTTATATTTTAGTTTTTAAAAAAAATTAAGAGCGATGTATCTCGTTAATTCTTTTTCAAGTTAGCAATGAAAATTTACATATTTTAGATTCAGGAAACACTCAAATACTGTAGGAAAAAGGGGGGGGGGGGAATAATCTGGTGTGTCACTCACACGACTTTCTCTTACCCTGAAATTTAATACTATAAATACAGGTTTGAGATTAAGGGGTAAGATAACGAGTTCTGTTATGTGAACCTATGTTAAAACAATTCAAATTAGGCTTCGGAAGAGTTTTATATAATAATTAGTTCTATATGAGGGGGCACCCCCCATTTAATTACTGCACCTACATTTATACACAATTTAAATCTGTTATAAAAATTAAAAGTTCACTTAAAATTATTCAGACAACTTTCACACACAACATTCCTTGAAACTTATCAAACTTTTCGAGCAACAAACATGTATTAACTTCAAAATACAACATTTGGCTCTCTTAAAATTATTCGTTTTTAAGTTACTCTAAGAGACACAGACAAAGATCAACCGTTAAAAAACTTGACTTCGGTAATCAGGAAGCCTTAAAACGTGTAAATATACAAAAAGACAGGCGATGAATGTTTAGCTTAAAAAAAAAAAAAATTAAATAAATTAATTACCATATGGCTATGAGGAATAAATTTAAATTCTTGAACAGCTTTCCTGGCCATGGTAAGATATTATAGTAAAGCACTTCCACATACAAATAAAAAACAATGTTATCGCTTGAATATTTGCAGCCCTGTATATCTTTTGAAGATTATATACACATCACATGGTGCACATAAATATAATCCTATAAGAGAAAGTAAAAAAGAATCCTTACAATTTGTCTTAATATTGAAAAATATAATTACATTTCTAAGGAGGGGGGGGGGGGGATTCGAATTAATAAAAACAGACAAACATTTGCACTCATTCAATACAAGGTTTTGACTGCGTTTCAGGATTCCAGTCACACCAGAATATACCCCCAATAGCGATATTAACAATTTGGAGGCCTTTCCTTAAAGAGGAGGACTGGCCTTCTATAAAATGCTTGGCATATTTACTATACAATTCCAGCTATTCATAATTAATCAATTTAAGACTTATTCTTTAAGAGGTTGCCTAGGTTTCGAAGATTTAAAAGGAGGAAAAAAAAAAAAAAAAAAAAACTAGTTGGCATAGGTGGACTCTGCTCAGTTCCCCATCATATTTATGTTCTCCTAAATTTCTAGTGCGAGACATATTATAATCATGTTAAAAGAAATGAATTTGACCAAAGCTTGATACAGTGACAGAATGAAATCCCCGCCTAATAGGCTATCAACCGTTCACTTCGATATATTTATCTTATTCTAATCTATTAATTTATTTTATCAGGGTCAATTCCGTTGTTTAGTTTTCATGCTACTGTTTTCAATGCAATAATCCTCAAAATTCGCTATGTTGATAAAATCGTAAGTTACGAATAATTTAAGAAATTTTCCTATTAGAATATTTGTATTCAATCATGTTCAAACAAATATCATAAATGTAATTTTGAAGTTGTGTAATGCATTTAGGATCCTCAAAATGGAAGTTTAGGCTCAAATTTGCGTTATTCTGACATGTTAAGTAAATCGTAAATTCCAAATAACTTACGAATTTTTTAAATTGGAAAAATCATAGTCTATGATATTCATGCCAGTATCCTAAATAATATTTCGAAAGTGGTTTGACAACTTTACGATGAAAATATCCCTCAAGATTGACGTTTATGTGAAATTTTGCTCTATTGTGCCACGTTAAGAAATTCGTAAATTTCCAATAACTTACGAAATTTTTATATTGGAAAATTTATGGTCATTAATATTCATGCCAGTGTCCTAAATAATATTTCAAAAGTAGTCTGACATCTTTACAATGAAAATATCTCTCAAAATTGACGTTTATGTGAAATTTTGCCCTATACTGCCATGTTAAGAAATTCGTAAATTTCCAAAATTTTTATATTGGAAAATTCATAGTCATTAATATTCATGCCAGTGTCCTAAATAATATTTCAAAAGTAGTCTGACATCTTTACGATGAAAATATCGCTCAAAATTGACGTTTATGTGAAATTTTGCCCTATACTGCCATGTTAAGAAATTCGTAAATTTCCAATAACTTGCGAAATTTTCAAAGTAGCATGTTTATAGTTACTGATGTTCATTCCGGCATCAAAACTGATATTTTAAAACTGGTCTGACATTTTTACAGTAAAAAGTTTCCATTTAATGCACGTTTAAGTGAATTTTTGTCCTATTCTCCCATGTTAAGAAAATCGTAATTTTCTAATAACTTACGAAGTTTTTTAATTCGGATGTTGAAAATGAATAGGGTTCTTGCCAATGTCGAAAGTAATATTTTAAAACTGATTTGACTTCTCTGCGACAATTTGTTCTTGAGATATCGTGTACACAGACTAACAAACTAACAGACACCCTACAGACAGACACCATACAAATTTCGTCATTTTCGGATTCCTCACACCTGAAAACGTGTAGAAAAGTAAAAAAACAGAGGTCGAAAATTTTCACGATTACCTAAGTTCCCCATACCTATAGTATGATAGGGAACTAAAACTATCTTTCTTTAATATAATAGAGAAAATATGCTTTTTAACGTATATATATATATATATATATATATAAAATAAATATATTCAAAAAGTTTGAGAATGTAAAAAAGCAATATTTACACATTATTCTATAAAACTATTATTAAAATTGGAATATTCGACTGGTAAGACCTGATTTCCAAAGACCGTTCGTCCCAGTGGATGAGCGGTTCTACGCCCAAAAGCTGATAGACAGGAAATACCGAGTTCGATCCCAGGTCGGGCTCATAGACCCAGCCATGGGGAGTTTTTCGTGGTTTTCTCCAAAATTTGCGTAAACGCGGGTTAAGACCCCTTAGAAAGATCCCCCATGTAGGGCATTCCTCCTATAAATCTAAGAAGAAAACTAACCTATTGAGGAGAATTTCTAAAGACACACTTCTAGACTCGTACTCCAATTGACTTGAAACTTTAAGAAAATATTTTAGATATATTGTACTATTAGTTATTGAAAAAAAAAAAAAAAAAAAAAAGAAAGAAAGAAACAAATGAAAATTTCAAACCTATGTAACCTTTTAAGAAGCAAAATTGTACGTCATATTAATAAAGTTGTTTTTACTTCAAATTCAGTGTTAAGGACCCACTTCATTTAGCGTTGCCGGAAGCCCAAGTCAATGTTATTCTATGGGAAATTTTGTTTACTTATAACTCATTAACTAATACATATTTTTAATTTCTGTTTTCCCATTCAGAAAACCCACAACTATTCAATTGACGGATGTTTTCTAAAAACGGATTTCTTTGCAAATTTTTAATATGTGAAATTTTTCATTTTACAGTTTCAAAATAAAATATTGTGGAACTGTATGTATATCTGTTACTAGCATAATTTAAACATAAATAACTGCAGGAGATTCAAATTTAGTATTTTGAAGTTCGCACTGGGTTCTCACTTGAAAAATTTGGTTAAGATCTGGCAAATTTAAAGGCAAATTAATAACAGCTTTTTAGGACTGAGGACTATTAGTCTCAATCTGGGATTTTTGCGTTGTCGTTTTCGATAGTTGGACATTTATCGAAACCTAAAATTTAGCGAAAATATAATTGAATAATTTGAAAGCGATGCAATAATTTGAAGGAAAAAAAAAAAACTAATTGTCCTCCGTCCTAAACTAAATTCTGCTTTTGCCAGAATTTCATAAAAATCTTTTTTTTTTTTTTTTTTTTTTTTTTAAGAAAAAGAAAAGAAAATTAATAATAATCAGTATCGTTACAAACGATATAGAAAAAGTTTTTTTTTTTTTTTTTTTTTTTTTTTTATAATTTTCAATTAGGAAATAAGAAGTGCGCGAGCAATATGAAATAAAGGTACAACTTGCACATTAGTCCCGTCAGGCACACTTGCACATTAGTCCCCTTTAAATATAGTGATTTTTTTCTTCTTTTTTTAACCATGTTTTTATTAACTTCTATTCTTGTTTGTTTGTTTGTTTGTCCGGTACAAATCTTGCAATCGAATTTTAACTAACTTCCCTACTAGCTAAACATTTGAAACTTTCACAATAGCTCACAGCCCGATGACAACACATTACTTCGAAGTCCGATTTTCGAATTTTCGAATAGTTTTCTTATAATTAATTAAAAAATGAAAATAATAACTTCCTAATACTTTATAAATAGTCATTAAAATATTAGCTGTAATTTAATTGATTCAAAAAAAAAAAAAAAATTACGAGTTCGTTCTCTTTCGACATAAATATATATGAACGTGATTAAATAAATAATTTAATTAAACGTGAGCGTTAAAAATTGTAAAAAGTTAAATTATGTATCCCACAAAAATTGTCGTCACTATCGGTTTAAAGATTTCATACGCACTGGTAAAGTGCTAATGTAGTTACTTCTATAGCTTATGATTCAACAGAAAATTTAAAAAAATAGTTTATAAAAAGTTTTTTTTTTTATCTTATAATTAATTATAGTATTGAAATGCAGGTAAGAGAAAGTCGTGTGTGTGGCACGCCATATTACTTAGGCTGGAATTAAAAAACGATTCTCAATATTTTTGTTTTTTGTACTACTAGTCTACAAAGATATACTTACTAAAATCGGTGTCTCTGTGGCACCACTTAATTCTAGACATTATGAAACAAATTCACTTATCGCTCTAATTATTGAACTTTACAATTAGTTAAATAAAACACAGCTTCAGCACGAATGGTAACGAATCCGGGTTTAAGTAAAAATTGAAGTTGCAGACGATCAGTTAAAACAATCGAATAAGCTAGCTTTAAATATGGATCCTGTTGGCTAAGCCGTGTTCGAAAAATGCGTAGATTAGAACTTAGCAGAAGAATCTGATTATATAAAAATGAAAAATGAAATTTTCTAAATTGAAACAGGAAATAAATGTGCCGCGAGAAATGAACGGGATTCGATTAACTTAAGGAGATTAATTCTTTCGGTTGATCGATCAAAGTTTGGCTCATTTTAAGCCGCCATTGTCCTTTTCAAATGATATTTAGATCGGTATATGAAATGAAGACGTCAGTAAGTTTTGCATCTTTAAGTTTAATGGATTATCATCAAATGTTCCCAGGACCAGATTGATTAAAAGGCTCGGTAAACATAAGCTTTCTTTCTAAAATTTAAGTGGGAGTGGAGGCTTTAAAAGACTGAAAAAATAAGATCAAATTCACGTCTTTAGCTTTTCATACTGTAACTGTTTTTTCTGAGAAAATTTGTTTTTTAGAGCGAAAGACAGAGATACAGTATTTTGAGAGAAAATCCTGCATTTGAAAATGAAGGTGGCGCCCAGCAGGCAGTATCATAATCACATACTGCAGCCAGACCGTATCTAAAGCATTATTTTTTACAGGATAATCCCAAACATTTTGTTTTTTCTTTAATTTTTTACCACTCCCCTTGTTGCTTTTTGGGATACTTTCTTGCTGAAATATATTAAATTAGCATATTCTTTACTCTCTGAGAGTTTTAGGACAAATCGTCAAGAATATTTTGACAAAGCGTCTGAAATCGTAAGTGTCCGGCCATTTAAGGAAAGGTAGTGTATAAATTTACGAATTAAAAGCACAAGCGAAAATATTTTATTACATTTGAAATAATATTTTCTTTTAACTGTAATAAATAAGCAAAAGTATATGGTATAGTAAAGGATAAATGGTATAGTATAATATCAAGAAAATTTGAGTCGATTGTATCAATAATTTTTTTGTTTCAAACTGATCAACAAAATACAAATAATTTTGCTGTAAACTTTTTTATATTCTACCAATATAGTCCATTTTTACCTCTACCAATATTTTGATTTAGATTTTTTTTTTTTTTTTTTTTTTGTTAATTATTATTATTATTTTTATTATGAATTGGATCAAAATAGAGACAATTTTTGAAATTGTGCTATTTTCGCTTATTAACACTTTAATGTTTATTGCTTTGCATCAAAACTCGAGCATTTAACTTTTTTTTTTTTTTTAATGCAACAATTTTCCAATATTGTTTTCTTGTTTTAACTGATTTTTAAACTTTTGTTCATTCTCTCTTCGATAGATGGCAGCACTACTACGAAATTTACAAAATGACGTTTCAGAGGAAGCCAAATGCAGTCATTCTATTAAATTTCTCTGTAGGTGCTTTTATACCCTGCTGCTTTGATGATGCACTCGTGCCTAATTTTTTTACCTGATGAAAACGTGTTATTATTGTGAACTGAAATAACTGTTGCGAGTTTTTTCAATTTATAGCATTTACTTATAAATTTATTTATTAATTAAATTAATTATTATTTGATTTCAGTTTGGTTAACATATAGGCATTTCAAAACAAATGTTTATTGAAAATAAAAAATGCAGTTTTTCCTTCTTTTTTTATATACACTGCTCGACATTGAAAATGCAACAACAAGAAGAAGTGGTCAGAAATTTATGCAAATTTTAGAGTAGACGCACGTCACTGAGTTATGCGAATGATGTGAAATGCGCAGGTCTCCGACGCACGTGAAGTAAGATATAAGGGAAGGAACTTGCAGAATGGGCAATATTCGTGTCGTTATTTCTGCCAGACGAATTATCGAAGAAATTTTGTTTTTGTCTCGGAGGATACTTGTAATAGGAGCGAATGCCAGGCCGCCGTCAACGAAGGCACTTCCAGCAGATACGAGGGGTATGGTGATCGGACTGAGAAGGGGGGGGGGGTTTGTCCTTACGTCAAATCGCAATTGATACACACATGGATGCGAGCACGGTGCATCGACTGTGGCGAACATGGTTGGAACAAGGAAATGTGGCAAGATTGAGGGGTGCAGGTGCAGCCAGAGTGACGTCAGCACGCGTTTATCGACGCATCCGCCGGCAAACTGTGGCGGACCGCAAGTCACTTGTATCTCGATTCTGCAGCATGTGCAAGATACCCTGGATGTTCCTGTGTCGACCAGAACTATTTCCCGTCGATTGGTTGCACGTGGCCTGCACTCACGGCGTCCGCTAAAAAGACTGCCATTGACTCAACAGCATAGACGACAACGTTTGGAATGGTGCCGGACTCGAGCGACGTGGATGACAGAATGGCGAAATGTCGTGTTCTCAGATGAGTCACGCTTCTGTTTATCCAGTGACAGTCGCCGCATACGTGTGTGGCGTCGACATGGAGACAGATCTAATCCGGCAGTAACTGTGGAACGCCCCACCGCGCGACAACGTGGCATAATGGTTTGGGGCGCTATTGCGTATAATTCCATGTCACCTATAGTTCTTATTCAGGGCACTATGACGGCCCAACGATACTTGGATAATGTACTACGGCCGGTGGCAATCCCCTACCTTCAGGGGCTGCCTAATGCAATTTTTCAGCAGGATAACGCCCCACCACACAGTGCTCGCATCTGCCAACATGCTCTGCAAGGTATACAGATGCTTCCCTGGCCACCGTACTCGCCCGACCTGTCACCAATCGAACATGTGTGGGATGTGACTGGACGCCGTTTGCAGACTCTGCCCCTGCCTCGTTCAGAAGACGAACTGTGACAAATGGTTGAAAGGGAATGGACAGCCATCCCTCAGGACACCATCCGCACTCTTATTGACTCTATGCCTAGACGTGTTTCTTCGTGCATCGCTGTCCGCGGTGGTCCTACATCCTAATGAGCCGACGCCGTTCTCGCTCTGTATTCTGACTATCATTTTGAAATAAAGATCACTTATAGTTCCTTGCTGTCTCTGTTTTTTTTTTTTTTCCAAATTTCATCACTTTCTGACCACTCCTTCTTGGCGTTGCATTTTCAATGTCAAGCAGTGTATTTTTGATCAACAATGTGACTATGACCCATTTTTTGAAATTAATTTACCAGTTTTCAAAAGAAATATATCCAGTGAACGTGCCATATAAAATATCTTAAAAGTTTTATGAAAAGAGGAAAAAAAAAAAAAAAAACTTAACCCTTATATGCATGAATTTTTATTTTTAACAAATAAAAATTGAAATCAACCGAAAAAACGGGTGTAGTTAAAGAAAAGGCAAAAAAAAAAAAAAAAAAAAAAAAAACAGGATTCACATTAGGATCTAAACTTATGCAGAACCGATTTTGCACATTGATGTATTTTTACATAAGCTACATTTTTCTTGCATAAATTTATCGGTATATGCAAAAAAATATATATTATTCGTTACAAATAATTTTTTCCTGTGTGTTTTTATTACTTTTAGTTCCCCATCATACTATAGGTATGGGGAACTTAGGTAATCGTGAAAATTTTCGACCTCGTTTTTTGACTTTTTTACACGTTTTCAGGAAAGAGGAAACCAAAAATGACAAAATTAGTATGGTGTCTGTCTGTAGGGTGTCTGTTACTCCGTTAGTTTATTAGTCTGCGTACACGATATCTCACGAACAAATCATCGCAGAAAGCTCAGACCAGTTTTAAAATATTACTTTCTACACCGGCAAGAACCCTATTCATTTGCAACATTCAAATTAAAAAACTTCGTAAGTTATTAGAAATTTACGATTTTCTTAACATGGGAGAATAGGACAAAAATTCACTTAAACGTGCATTAAATGGAATATTTTTACTGTAAAAATGTCAGACCAGTTTTAAAATATCCGTTTTGATGCCGGAATAAACATCAGTAACTATAAACATGCTACTTTGAAAATTTCGCAAGTTATTGGAAATTTACGAATTTCTTAACATGGCAGTAAAGGGCAAAATTTCACATAAACGTCAATTTTGAGAGATAGTTTCATCGTAAAGATGTCAGACTACTTTTGAAATATTATTTCGGATACTGGCATGAATATCACTGACTAATGAATTTTCCAATATAAAAATTTCGTAAGTTATTAGAAATTTACTAATTTCTTAACATGGCAGAATAGGGCAAATTTTCACACAAGCGTCAATCTTGAGGGATATTTTCATCGTAAATGTGTCAGACCACTTTTGAAATATTATTTAGGATACTGACATGAATGCCATAGAGTATGAATTTTCTAATTTAAGAAATTCGTAAGTTATTTGGAATTTACGATCATCTTAAAATGGCAGAAGAATACAAAATTGAGCATAAACGGCCATTTTGAGGATCATAAATATATCAGACAACTTCAAAATAACATTTATGATACTTGTGTGGACATGACTGATTCTAAATATTCTAATAGAAAAATTTCGTAAGCTATTCGTTATTTAAGATTATATCATTATAACAAAATTGAAAAATTTCCATATAAATATGCATTTTGAGAATTGTGGCATTGGAAATAGTAGCATGAAAACTAAACTACGAAATTTACCCTAACAAAATAAATTAATAGGTTAGAATAAGATAAATATATCGAAGTGAACGGTGGATAGCCTATTAGGCGGGGATTTCATTCTGTCACTGTGTCAAGCGTTTTTTCAAATTCATTTCTCTTAACATGATAACTATGTTAAGAGAATGTCCTGTTCTAGAAATTTATGAATATAGATATATGATGGGGAACTGAGCAGAGTCCACCTATGCCAACTAGTTTAGTTCCCCATCATACTATAGGTATGGGGAACTTAAGTAATCTTGAAAATTTTGACCTCGGTTTTTTTACTTTTTTACACGTTTTCAGGTGTGAGGAATCCAAAAATGACGAAATTTATATGGTCTCCGTCTGTACGGTGTCTGTTTATATGTAAGTGTGTTAGTCCGTGATTTGTTAGTCTGCGTATACGATATCTCACGAACAAATGATCGCAGAGGGGTCGGACCAGTTTTAAAATATTATTTATGACACTGGCAAGAACATTATTCACTTGAAACATTCTAATTAAAAAAAAAAACTTTAAAAAATGACAAAATTTGTATGGTGTCTTTTAGTTTGTTAGTCCGTTAGTATGTTAGTCTGTGTACACGATATCTCAAGAACAAATTGTCGCAGAGAGGTCAAATCAGTTTTAAAATATTACTTTCGACACTGGCAAGAATCCTATTTATTTGCAACATTTGAATTAAAAAACTTCGTAAGTTATTTGAACTGTACGATTTTCTTAACATGGGAGAATAGGGCAAAATTTCACTTAAACTTGCATTAAATGAAAAATTTTTGCTGTAAAAATGTCAGACCAGTTTTAAAATATCAGTTTTGATGCTGGAATGAACATCAGTTACCATAAACATGCTACTTTAAAAATCTCGCAAGTTATTGGATATTTACGAATTTCTTAACATGGCAGAATAGGACAAAATTTCACATACATGTTAATTTTGAGAGATATTTTCATCGTTAAGATGTCAAACTACTTTAGAAATATTATTTAAGATGCTGGAATGATTATTATTGACTATGAATTTTCCAATATAAAAATTTCGTAAGTCATTAGAATTTTACGAATTTCTTATCGTAACAGAATAGGGCAAAATTTTACACAAACGTCAATCTTGAGGGATATTTTCATCCTAAAGATGTCAGACCACTTTTGAAATATTATTTAGGATGCTGACATGAATACCATAGAGTGTGAATTTTCCAATTTAAAAAATTCGTAAGTTATTTTGAATTTACGATTCGCTTAAAATGGCAGAATAAGGCAAAATCGAGCATAAACGTCCATTTTTGAGGATCATAAATATATCAGACAACTTCAAAATAACATTTAGGATACTTGTATGAACATGACTGATTACAAATATTCTTACAGGAAAATTTCGTAAGCTATTCGTTATTTAAGAGTTTATCAACATAACAAAATTGAAAATTTTCCATATAAATATGCATTTTGAGGATTGTTGCATTGGAAATAGTAGCATGAAAATAAACTACGAAATTTATCCCATAAAATAAATTAATAGATTAGAATAAGATAAATATATCGAACTGAATGGTGGGTAGCCTATTAGGCGAGGATTTCGTACTGTCACTGTGTCAAGCGTTTGGTCAAATTCATTTCTCTTAGCATGAATATAATATGTCCTGTGCAAGAAATTTATGAGAACATGCATATGATGTGGAACTGAGCAGAGTCGACCTATGCCAACTAGTTATTTAAATAATCGTAATTTGTAACACCCGCCGAAATGAAATTGTATTCAGATAGCGCGGCAACGATGAAAATTATCACAGGTAAAGAAATAAACTGTCAAAGGTTCTAGCTACGTTCGGAAACGATAAAATTATTTTAGTAAAATGGAAAAAAAAAAAACTATCCAAAGTTAGCATTATAAAGAGGTATGACGTTTTAAATACGCCATGCAGATCTACATCGATATGTATTTAAGGGCTAACCATTATATAGGTTTTATAGAAAATGTAGTGAAAAAAATCTCATATTACTAGATATTTTCTTTAACTTTAGATTCTTTAGCATAATTTTTATTCGAGGAAAAAAGTTTTCTGCTGTCACACCATTGCCTTTTAAATAATATATTCCCTTTCCCCCTCTAAAAACAGAAAGAAAAAAGAAAGAAAAACTACTCCACCTTCTGCGGAATGAGAGGTGAATTTTGAAGGTGAGGTTAGAAGGTCAGGTCAATGCTGCAGTTAGGGAGGGGGTCCATCAAAGCTGACACAGCAGTTTAGTGAACTCAGCGAAGAAATAATATTTAAAAAAAAAATAAGAAAATACTAATTTTCTTCAATTCCTTCCGTTTAGTCAGTACTGCCAATTAACACCAGTTTACAACAACCTAGACAGGAAATTAATGCAATTAAGATTGATTTTTAAACACCTAATATGCATTAAAACGTAGAACATTTTAATAAATCTAATACATTTTAAACATCTGAGTACAATAAAGAACCTTTTTTTTTTTTTTTTTTTTTACATTCTTTTATATATATAAGAAGAAAATATTGGATTCGTAAAAATTTTCTACCCTCCGATTTTTGATGATTTTACATGTTTGAGGATGTCCTGAACTCAGTATGATGTGTTAATTTTCAGAAAATATATGTCAATCGTCAATTTACCAGAGAGTATCCTGAATTTTGTGAGCGTTGTATCTCACGGACCAATTTATGAAATTTAACCAAACTTGGTACTTAGACAAATTTGACCTAAATGAGTACTGATTACATTTGGGGGTCAATCGTTCAACAGGTGGCGCTGACAACCCTTTTTTTTTCCCCATAACTCTTAACATGGCAGTATAGGAAAATTTTCGTATAAATGTACATAAGGAGAGTTATTTTAACAACGCATGACTGTGAAAATAATATGAAGTTATAGAAATTAATATGGCAGTATAGGACAAATTTCGTATAAATGTACGTAAGGAGAGTTTTAACGCATGACTGTGAAATTAATATGAAGTTTTGGCAATAGTAAACTAGGGGGGAAATTATGTGCAGGAAGTGGCATTTTTTCTTCATTGGGAGTGAAGTACACCCACCCGGGGACTGTAAATTTTCAATATGGGTATATTTCAAAAGAACTCGTCAATACCTTTGAAGTGATTGAGTGTACCATAGATCTGTGTTAATTTAAAACAAAATTATCGATTTTTTTCACTTTTAACGAAGAAAAAAAAAAAAAAAAATCCTCACATGCCGGTACAAAATTTACATTCTTTCGACATTTAGAATCATACTTCACTGAGAAGAAAATCGTCTGCAGTCACCATGAAAAATAGTTTTGATAAATAATTTGTACTGCCTGAATTTGTATAGGGAAATATAGAAGAAAGTTTTGTGGTGGCCATGACGTACTAGTTACGTTGTATATTGATTACGTCACTTATGCTTATACGTTGATTTTTCACAATTCCTCCCTAGTCAGTTTAACACAAAAATGTTTTGTTTATACGATGCATGTCAGTTATACCTATACTAGTTTATACACAATATACAGTGCTACCCAAAATCAAGCTAAACGGTTTTTTTTTTTTTTTTTTTCTATAAAATATTGAAGGAAGTGCTTTGCTACATTTTACCATGCCGACGAACACTACTCAGGAAGGAAAATTAATTTTTCATACACATATAATGTTAAAGTATTTTTTAATATTCTATTTTCAACTCTATTTTTTTTTTTTTTTTTTTTTTTTTTTATTAATATCGCGTTTTGATGTGCCCTGATTGCGAAAGTCCTAATTTTAGCGGTTGATCTGTATGTATATCAGTTTTCAGCATAACTAAAAAACAAATAACTGCAGGAAATTCAAATTTTATATTTTTAAGTTCGTTGCCACTTGAAAAATTTGTTCAAGATTAATAAGTTTGAAGGCAAATTAATAACACTCTTTAATAGTTTTTAAATAAATGTAGGCTCTATAATTGAATGAGGGGGCAGTAGCACTCCTCACACTGAATTATATGTCATGTAAAACCAGTGATGCCAGATGGTCGAAAATTATTTCCCCAAACAGGTCTTCAAATTTCCACAAATCAGGGTTCTTTTTCGAAAAAATCCCCAACTTGATTTCTACTAAAAAGGGAAAATAAAAAAAATTTCAAAATAATAATAATAATAATAATAATAATAATAATATCAAGCAGATTTAAGTGAATTTAAGCTGAGATTTTTCCCCAAATGAAGGCAATTTTTGAAAAAAATCCCCAAATGACAATAAAGTTATTGAAAATCCCTGGTCGTAGGGATAAATCATTACGTTGCCAACATTGACAGAAAGTTGAGGAACTCCCCAGATTTGTCCCCAAAAATTTTAGAATTCCCCAAAAAAGTCCCCACAATTATTTGGTCCCCAAAATTATCCCCAGAAGCCTGAAAAATCCCCAAAATGGGGACAAAATCCCCAATCTTGGAACAGTTTTACAGTAAAACTGTTCCTAAACCAATTTTGTATTATTTTAAAAGTAGATTGAACTGTATCATCTTACCTTATTGTTCATGCGATTTACTCTGCAATCTGTCTTTATTGCATTGCAATGCAGGGTAAGAGAAAGCCGTGTGAGTGACACACCAGATCATTTTTCTTATTTTTATTCATTTTCACAGGGTATGCGCCAGTGTTTAAAGCGTCATTAAAGAATTAATTTTACTTCAAGAGGTGACTTCATAAATTTCGGAACCAACTTACTGTTATCCCACATATCCACCAGTGGATACATGCTCCATAAAGGCAGATACATCTAAGAGGTCAAAATCTCAACTAATGCTTTAAAACAGAGTAATATAATTTTTTATTACCCCCTTTTAATCTATTTTTATAACAAATCGGCATATGGTACAATCTATTCGATGTAACGACTTGCTATCAACACAAATCCATTGTGTTAAAATTATAGACTATCGGGAGTAAGATGGAGCATCTTCTTTTAATGTAGTTAAAATAGTAGGATGTCTTTGGTCAATCGTGCAAAAAATCGTTCTGTAAAATTTTCTGTTCTCCGTTGATGATTACGCGTTTTACCGTAACGAGGCTTTCTGTTGAATCTTTTGTCTTCGCTAAGAGTTAACGATGCCTGACGTAAACAGCTTTCGAGAAACTTTGTAAGTAAAGCCTGCTGTGAGGTTAATAATACTGTATCAACAGCATATTTTCGTAGCATATTATATTGATATAAATATAGCAGTAATGCATTAAACAATAATTCAGATGTCAAGTATAAATCAACATGATCGTTATTCAGAGAAATTGAAAGCAAAAATATTTTAAACATAAAAAAATTCTACAGAGTGTCCCAAAAAGGTTGAAACGCGCTTTATATCTTTACCCGTTACAGATAAATGGGCAATGTAAATTGAAAAAACGTCCAAATTAAGGTAGAAAAGACGACACATTAAGAAAAAAAAACTCTCATTAATTTTTTAAAAAGTTACTTTTTTTTTTTTTTTTTAATACAGTCCCTCTACGCAAATTTTGTCAATTAGAAAGTTTTTATTTTTCATTCAACAAGACAAGACCATTAGAAAAAAACCCGCATAACTATATCTTTAAAACCAACCGAATTATGATACAGAAAAAAAAAAAAGTGACTTATGTCATTTTCCCGTATCATTTAAAACGCTGGCTTTTCAGTGAAAATAGGGATCATTTACAAATTGATAACAGAAATGTTTAGATCAGAAACATATTGTGTCGAAAAATCTGCATCAACAGCATATTTCTGTAACATATATATTGATACAAATATAGCAGTAATGCATTAAACAATAATTCAGATGTCAAGTATACATCAACAAGATCGTTATTCAGAGAAATTGAAAGCAAAAATATTTTAAACATATAAAAAAATTCCTCAAGAATTTATGATTTGAAATTATAAATCAAAGACTTATTAGTATATATATGCATATACATGGTGTCCCAAAAAGATTGAAACGCGCTTTATATCTTTACCCGTTACAGATAAATGGGCAATATAAATTGAAAAAATGTCCAAATTAAGGTAGGAAAGACGACACATTAAGAAAAAAACCCTCTCATTAATTTTTAAAAAGTTACATTTTTTGAAATTTTTATACAGTCCCTCTACGCAAATTTTGTCAATTATAAAGTTTTTATTTTTCATTCAACAAGACCATTAGAAATAAAAAGTAGAAAATAAAATTTAAGTAAAAAATCATTTTTTAAAGTTAGAAGCTTTTTATTGTGAAGCCGTAAAAAGCATAAAATAAAATTTATTCTGGCAAAGACATGCTACAAAGAAATGAAAGTTTCAACACTAAGAAAATTTTAGAGGAAAATATAGGTACTTTCCTTTTGCAAGAGATGAAAATTTTTTAATGTTCAAAATATTTTAAAAAGCTTTCGAGACCAATATTATTAGTTATTAGTTTCTGTATAATCATTCGTTAGGCCAGAAATTTCAAATGTCTCGAAAGCTTTTTAAAATATTTTGAACATTCTTCTTAAAAAACTAATTAAAATTTCTTAGGATATTTTGTAGACAACGGAAGATTTTCATTTATCAATTGACTTTTTTTTTTTTTCTATTATTTATCTGCAAAAAAAGTACTATATCGTCTTTCGAGGATCGAATCCGCGACCATCGCGTTATCAGCATAAGGCTCTAACCAAAAGTCTAAGAACCGTCAAGAAAAAACATGGATTATTGAATAGAATATTGTTTTCGAATGCTTTTTAAAATATTTAGAATATTTAAAATTTTTCATGTTTTGCAAAAGTGAAATATCTATATTTTTCTTTAAAATTTTCTTGTTGTTGAAACTTTTATGATTTTATAGCACGTCTCTGCAAGAATAAATTTTTATTTTAGACCTTTTAGCGCTCCACAATAATAAAAAAACTTTCAGTATTATTTTTATTTATTTATTAGTGCAAGAGGCCTATTTCAGTCGGTACAGCGTTGTCGAATTTTTATACGTCACTCTTAATAGTGCTAAGGGCCTATTTCAGTCGGTTTATTGAATGGGGATTTATTGAATGAAGATTTTATAGATAATTTGATTACTCATATCGAAGGTTACAAGTTTTTAAAAAATATAAAAAATTCTCCCAAGGTACAACTTTGACATGAGTCCCCCAAAGGCACAACTTTGACATGAGTTCCCCCCCCCAGGCACAACTTTGACATGAGTCCCCCCCCCCCCCCAAGGCACAACTTTGACATGAGTTCCTCCACAAGGCCCAACTTTGACATGAGTCCCCCCCAGGCCCAACTTTGACATGAGTCCCCCCCAGGCACAACTTTGACATGAGTCCCCCCCAAGGTAAAACTTTGACATGAGTCCCCCCAGGCCCAACTTTGACATGAGTCCCCCAAGGTCCAACTTTGACACGAGTCCCCCCCAAGGCACACCTCCCCCTCATTGGGAAAAAGAGAAAAAAACGTTGTTTTGCGGCTATAAGACAGTTTGGACTTCCAACGTTATTTGTTACAATATCTGCAGCTGAAACACATTGGTTTGATTTAATGAAAACTTTATCATGGAATTTAGATCGTCACGAATTAACTAAAGAAGAATTTGTCGATATTAACAAGTTTAGCAGTAGGCCTCTGGCACTAAATTAAAATCTGTCAATGTCAGATTTTCATGTTTTAAATAATGAAATAATGTCGTGTCTGTATAATTTTTTTTTATATTTTTATTTATTTATTAATTTATTTTTATTTATATTTTTACTGAAATTTTTATTTTGTGCGTTTAGTAACTCAGAAAAAAAAAAACTTCTTTAAAAAACTATAAAAATTTCTTTGGACATGTGTAGACAATGAATTTTTTTTTTTTTTATCAATTGACATCGTTTCTATTAATTATCTGCAAAAAAGTAACACATCGGCTTGCGAGGATGGAACCCACGAGCATCGCGTTATCACCATGATGCTCTACCAAATGCGCTAACGAGAGACGAAAACGGTTGTTTAAATTTACATTAAAGTGGAGGCGTCTTCTTTCTTAGAATGACACAAAGACACGATGATAAAAATCCAATTTCAATAAAAAGCTTCTAAAATAATATATATATATATATATATATATATATATATATATATATATATATATATATATGTATATATATCTTTATTTTATGCTTTTTAGTCTCTAAAAAAAAAAAAAAAGCTTCTTAAAAAAAACTCTTCAAAAATTCTTAGAATACTCTGTAGACAATGAAAAAATTCCTTTTATCAATTGACACATTTTCTATTAATTACCTGCAAAATTTAACACATAGATCCTTCGGGTATGGAACTCACCACCATCGTATTAGCAACTTGACGCTCTAACCAACTGAGCCAACGAGCGACTATAAGGATTGCTGACATTTACTTTAAAGTTGAGGTGCCTTATTTATTAGCGTGACATGAAGACGCGA
Organism: Salticus scenicus; assembly: GCA_963930645.1. NCBI lineage: Eukaryota > Metazoa > Arthropoda > Arachnida > Araneae > Salticidae > Salticus > Salticus scenicus. The sequence continues at coordinate 223,054,892 of OZ005661.1, forward strand.
TAACGAACAATACCGAATTGCCTCTTAAATATGCGAATCATATATTTATTACATGGGACTATAAAAGGAAGGCTGTAAAGTACTAGCATAATATAAATTCTGGAAATCCATGTCACAGTTTAACCCTACAAGGCACCCAGTTCCATATGTGGAACACCGACTTTAATCGTTCCTATAGCTATAAAACTATTAGTAGCGACATCTCTTGACATCTTGACAGAAGCTACTGACATTTAGCAATGTAGTAGTACGAATCTTTACCTAAAGAGGTCGTTCGTGTTTTTGTTATAGGGCAGTCAGTGTGAAATTTGAATGAAAGTGATACGTTAGTCGTTCGTCTGAATTCAAAAATAAAGAAAGAATAATTATTGGCCTGTTTTGACTCGGGAAAAAAAAAAAAAAATACTGTGTGTTATAACGAAGTGTATATTTTGCAGAGGTAAGTTTTTTTTTTTTTTTTTTTTTTTTTTTTTTATTACAATTGTAAGTAAACGTATTAGTAAATCATACTTTTATGTATGTTCCACGTACGGTACGTTGAGCTAAAAAGTTGATTTTTTCGTAAAATATGGTTTTATTTTTATTTTTATAAGTCTTTCCTATCTTCTGATCACTAATTACAACCTATATATTTTTGTCGCGCACTAAAAAAAACTGAGCCTTGTAGGGTTAAAAAGTATACAAAGTTTAAATAAGTTAAAAAAAAAAAAAAAAAAAAAAAAAAAAAAGTACATGAATTGTATTATTGGGAGAAAAAAATAGAAAATGAACTAATCGTAGAGAAAAAAGAAAAATAATAAAGTTTTTTCTTGGGGGAGGGGGGGGGGGGTTAAATTACATCTTCTAATGAAGCATATTTCAATAACAATGCGTATGCTATTGCAAATATTTCGTGTGTGTGTGCGTGTATTTTTCTAATCTAAAAACTCGTTTTACTCCGCCTCCTAATCTATGATTGTTATTGAAACTCAATAAGAGATTGAGACTTTTAATTCTTCATAATTTTCCATTAAAACTTAAAGTTTAAATAGCTTAACGAAAGATACGCGGTTCGAAAATTGCAGTTATACAGAGGCTGTTCGCACATTTTTTAGACGATTTTGATGGAGTGTAGTACTCAAGCAATTTCACTCATATTTCGTGCTTTGATAGCCCTTGTTCTTAACTATCATTCTACATCGTAATTTCTATGATAATAATGCTTTTTATAATATCGGAAGAGGTATATTTTTCTACTCCTCTTGAACGGCTTTCCAGAGTCCACAAAGCGTTGTAGTCGGTGTTTGAATAATGTTGATTTTAAGAGTCAAAAAACACAAAAATCCGACAGTGATACATCAGGAGATTTAGCAGGAATATCAGTGAAGGGTATGGTTTTAATTCCCGTTTTTTGTTCCATTTTTTTTTCTAGAAAAGCAATTGCGGATTGCGATGTGTGGCTGCTTGTTTTGTCTTGATACAGTTCAACGGATTGATAGCATTGTGGATAAAGATCTGGATTTTCATTTTTAAAAATTGGAATTAAAATATGTTCTTGATAGTATTTAGAGCTGATTTTGACATTTTTTTTTTTTTATTTTTTTTATTTTTTGCTTTTATCTTGCGCTTGTATGAAAAACCAGTGGCAATCATAAATCCTTTAGAAAAACTGTCTTTTGGTGCTTTGAACCATGTAGCAAAATTTTTTTCTCCACTTTTGTGATAATAAATTGATCTTTTTTTATTGCAACCACTTAAATAGACCCAAGATTCATCTATTGTTGCGACATTTTTCCATTTTTCTCCTGGTAAATGCTTTTCATAAAGATTTCACTAAAAACTCTCTTTGGAAAGAGCGGAAACCTATCCTTCCATCCACTGCCTTTTTAAAAGCGCATTTTTGCATGTAAACAAAAATTCTAAATATCAGAAGATAAATAAAACTTCCAAAAATATAACTGTTGTAAAAATAAAATTCTCCATGCAAACGATTTTTTCTTACTGCGAAATAAAATCGTCTAAAAAATGTGCGAACAGCCTCTGTACAAATGTATTTTTTAAAGCTTAAATTTATCTAAATTAATTTGGTATGTAGAATTAAAAATGTTATTTTGTAAAATTTATCTAACCAACGTAATAGAAAGTAAATTATAATAAAGAAGGTGTAAATTTTCTATATTAATGAGTAATCTATATCAAAATTTGAGACTTAAATTTAAGTTTGAAATAGTTTTTATCAATTTAAATTTTGATTTAAATTATTGGTTGCGAAATCGGTATGCTTCGAAAATACAAAGCAGCACATTGATAAATGATTGTCGTTTACCATTGTTTCATTTCCAAACTGTTATCCACGTTCTTTTTAATTTATTATTGCAATATAAATAAATGTGCATACTGTTTCACTTTAAGCCATAATATTTAAAGCTCAGGTAAAACTTAAGATTTGTTTTAGTATTTCATGTTAAACTAAAGGTTGTATAATTTGATCGTTAGATATACTTATATGGCAAAATTGTAGTTATAAAGTGTATTTATTTGAATAAACTTTCTTAAATTAGTTTAGAAATGAAGAGTATGGAAAACATTTTTCAGTAATGAGTATTTATCAAAAATCCGTTTTGCATCAGTTTTCATTGTGTCGCCAACGAGCGATAAATAGCCAAGAATCGGATACTTCAATATTTTTTCATGGACGATATATAATGATTCCGCCGGAATTTTTTTTATAAACATACATAACCTCATATAGTGCGACCACGTTTCCTACGACTAGCAGTGAGGCCGAGTCCAAAAGTTTAGAGGGATGCAAAATTGGCCGAGAGATAGTTATTTGGCAAACATCCAGTTATTCGGTGTTCCCTTATCACTTGTTTTCTCTCAGTCACCCCTATTTTACCACTGGACTCGTTCAATCCGCACTTGCGCAAAGGCTTCCATGGTCGCAAGAAATGTAGTTAAAGAAAAAAGAGAGTATTCTGTAATTTTTTCAAAAATTTTCGGGTATGCGCCTATGGAGACCTTCCTTGTGAGATCAATGGTTGAAAGTCCAACATAATGATCTTAGTCCCACTACACACTGAAGAGACACGAGACAAAGTTTGAAGTGACATGCGACACACGCATGCTCTAAACAGTTTTCAGGAGATGAAGTTGTATTTAGAGCATGCGCGTGTCGCTTCAAACTTTGCCTCATGTCTCGTCAGTGTATAGTGGGACTTAAGAATTACGAAGACTAATTGTCGACATCGCATTTTACATAGAAGCGGCCACGGAGTATTATTTAAGAGGAGACGAAAGTAACGCTGAAATTTTGCGATGCTGTTTTCTAACGTTAACAGAGGGCGCCAGCGTTCGCTATACCCTACTTTCCAGCTTCCGTAACGTTATTCAATAGGGAAATGTTTCGTTTTTATTAATTTTTTAAGAATAATATTGAGCTTAAAAAAATTCGGTTGAACGCAGATTTCATTTAATAGAGTCTTTTTGACAACATGTTTTTTTTTTTAAAGAACTATTTTAAGCATTTTACTTAGTGAGAGAACATTTAAAATGACGTTGATCTTTATGCGTAAAACCGAAGCTAAACTACATTGTTATGGAGAGATAGGTTTTTTTTTTTTTTTTTGAGAATGTTGGTTTTTATGGATATCTTATGGCAGTGAGTCTTATAATTTTTCGTTGTTGCTATATTTGACGGTGTAATAAAATAATAATAAAAAATTAAGAAGTTGCTAGCGATTTGATTTTTTCATTCATTTCCTTTTACCAACATGAAGTTTAAAACAATTCTTTGTTATGCAATATTTTTTTTTTTTTTTTCTTCTGTGTAACCTGATGTGTAATAAAATTACATACTGTTTCAATAAATTTTCAAGTGTTGGCATTACATTTTTCAGTAAAAGGAAAAGTTATTTTTGTTTACTATTAGTGTTTACTATTAGTATGAAATTAAAAAATATTAGTATGATTTAAAAAATAAAGTTGTAATTTTATGTTAAGATTTTTCTCTAAAATTTTCACTAATGCATGTGAATTTTGTAATTAAGACTTTTTTTAAATTTTGTCCTGATTTTTTTTTTTTTTTTTTTTTAATTGAATATTTGATTAAGATCATGACCAGTTTCAACTGTTTGAGTCATTCTCAGAATCAGAGACAGTGAAGAATCTAAGTCTAAGCATTGCTGTATCATCATTTATCAAATGAATATTTTGGAAATCAAATACAAGCTCAGTAGCGCAGCAGTACACTATTTTAACAGTATGCTAACAAACCTGTGCGAAACTTACGCAATTGCATAAGTTATTAAAATTTCAGGATTTTTTTTTTTTTTTTTTTTTTTTTTTTTTTTTAACATACAAAATTAAGTTGAATTTTTGCATAATAATGGATTATCATGAGAATTATTACGTTAAAAATAGTACATATGGAGTTGCATAAAACTGAGCCTAATAAAATTAAACAACAAAAACTAGGATAAGGTAAATGTATCAAAGTGGAGGAAGAAAGGATAGCCTAGTGAGTGAGGCATTTCATTCTGAGATCATGCTGGGTAAATAATACATTTCGTTTCTTATAATATTAGTGTAATAGGATACTTGACATTAGAAATTTAAGAGAAAAATTAGTGTAACTTTTATGTTTAGAGAACTTTTATGTTGACAGAATTTTTTTCTCTTGCGGATCAGGTTCGGGTCGGGTTGACTGAATTTTTTTTCTTGCGGGTATGGTCTGGTTTTCAACAAGTCGTGTCGACTTGAGAACACCTTTCAAAATATTTTTTTTTACAATTATGAACATAAATTTATAGGAATGTTTACAACTATGTAACTAATTTAAACATTCTGCACATACTAGACATGTATCGGTTGGTTGTTTGGTTGGAGGATTTAAGGCCGATTGACTCCAGATGTGTCCTAGGCCTATAGGGGGAATGCCCTCCGTTTGAGTCTTTCTAAGGGGTCCTAGCCCGTATTTACGCGTGTTCCGAGCGGCTAGGTCGACGAGCGCAACCTGGGATCGAAACCGACACTTCCCATCTACCAGCTTCGAGCGCTGAACCGCTCGGCCGCTGGTGGGCAGACATGTACCGGAGCACCCTATTCGTATCCGCGGATATCCGCCAGAAAATTAGATCCGTATTTGTATCTGGATCTGTTTTATTTTCTTCAACGGAACTAATATGTATCTTTCGAAAAAATTGTATGAAAATTAGAAAAGTATTATGAATCTTTCTCGACTGTTGTTAATATATAAATTAAAGAAATACAAATACAGTATAACCTCGCATTTAAATTCTGGAAAATGAAAAGATTTCGTAGTTTACAAGTTTTTTTTTTTTTTTTTTACTTTCTTCTATATTTAGTAGAAGAAAGTATTAGATTCGTAAAAATTTTCACCTTCCGGTTTTTGATGAATTTGCACGTTTTGAGAGTTCCGAACACGATTTGACTATTTCTAGAAAATATCAGTCTGTGTCTCTGTATGTGTGTGACAAAAATTTTGTGGTGACTGTATCTCTTGAACTACTGCACATAATTACCTATAAATTCATAAATAAATGCACCTTGACATAAATTAGTGCCTATCAACTTTTGGTGCCCATCGCTCAACAGATAGCGCACAGTGATTTCCGCAATTTAAGGGAATGCTATATCTCAGGAACTACTGCAGAGAATTGTATATACATTTATATGTAGATGCACCTTGACATAACCTAGTCCCTATCAACTTTTTATGTCAATTTCTCAAAAGGTTGCGTTGATTTTTACAGATTAAGGAAAGGCTATATATCAGGAACTACTAAACAAAATTGCACATAAATTTATATGTGGATGTACCATGATATAATTTATAGTCTTCCCACGTTTGGTACCAATAATTCAATAGGTGGCGGTGTTATACAACGATTTCCATAATTTAAGGGAAAGAGATATCTCAGGTTCTATTGTGTATAATAAAAAAAAAAAAAAAGATATCTGAAAAGACCTTAATCAGACATTATGCCGATTCAATTTGGATGCATATCGGCCAATAGGTGGCGCTGCTGTCCTGCAATTTCCCCCGAGACGGAAAATCTATATCTCAACTTCTATGGTGTATAACTGTACAAAATTTGATAAGTGAAATAGCCATTATGAAAACGCATTTTTTAACATACTATTTATGGAGAATAAAACTGTCTTTCTTTGCACAATGTAATTTTTCTCTAAGATGAAAATCGTCTGCATTCATTATGGTAGGTAATTTTAATAAATAATAGCTTTAGTAAATTATCTGTACTGAGCGAATTTGTATTAGAAAATATAGAAGAAAGTCTTGTGGTGAGAACAACATACTAGTTTTATTTTTATTTATTTATTTATTTAATACCTTTACTTTTAATGAAATTCAATCCTTGCTTTTATGTAAACGGAATTTTGAATTTTCTCTATTTATACTTGTTTATACAGCAAATATATAAGAAATATTTGTTGTGATTTCATTTAACGCTAGTATGCTGTGACCACCTCAAACTTTCTTCTATTATTTTCCTATAGGAATTCGCTCAGTAAAAATATTTTCTTAAAACTATGTATTATTTATTAAAATTATCTACCATAATGAATGATTTTCATTTAGAAAAAACTAACACTAAATATTTACAAGTTTTGAGAGGTCTAGACTATATGTATGGTTTCATTGCTTATAATCCAACAAAACCTGATATGTGAAAAGACCAATATGAAATATTACGCTGATTCAAAGTGAATGCCTATTAGCCAACAGGTGGCGCTGCTACAGGGATTTCCGCAATTTAAGGAAAGGCTATATCTCAAGAACTACTGCACAGAATTTCATATAAATTTGTATGTCGGTGCCTTTTAATATATATTATCGCCTGTCAACTTTTGGTGTAAACCACTCAACAGGTGGCGCTGCCACACAGCGATTTCCACAATTACAAGGTAAGCTATATCTCAGGTTCTATTATGTATCATCAAACAAAACTTAATATGTGAGAAGGCGATTATGAGACATTATTCTGACTCAGTTTGAATGCTTGTCGGCCAATAGGTGGCGCTTTTACACTGCAAATTTCATCGATAACAGGATGGCTATATCTCAACTTCTATGCCATATAACTGTACGAACCATGATATGTGAGATAACCATTATAAAAACGCATTGTTTAAGAAGTTATTTATAGACGATAAAACTGTCTCTGATTGGATATTTAGTGTTAGATTTTCCTAAGATGAAAATTATTTGCATTCATCACGTTAAACTTCTTAATTAAAGTTTTAATAAATTATTCGCAAAGTGAATTTTACAGAAAATATAGAAGAATGTCTTGTGGTGGCCACAACATACTAGTTTTTTTTTTTTTTTTTTTTTTTTTAACTGTGTGACAATGAAAATTTACATTATTTTATATCATGTTATATCATTTTACCTTGTTTTGCAGGATTTTTAGATGAATAAGTAACGTTGATTTATTTTTCGGGTTTCGGGTCGGGTTCGGGTCGCAAAAAATTCTCTGTTGCGAGTTCGGGTCGGTTTTCGGGTTGATGAAAATTTTTTTGTCGGGTTCGGGTCAGGTTTCGGGTTGATTTAAAAATCATCTGTCGGGTAAAACCCGACCCGCGCAGTACTCTAATAATAATACTTACCCGTGGAGCAGAAAACAAACTCGGGCATTTCTGTCCTTGGGCTTTTCTCTTTTTTTTTTTTTTTTTTTTGTCACTATCATAAGAACCTGTTTTACATCGAAGAACGAAGCATTTACATGAACCCATCTCAATGAAGTAGTTTTAAGCACGTGCAAAAATATTAAACTGTTTAAAATTCAAAATTCGAAAAGCACGTCAGTAGAATGAAACTGAAAACAGTAGTACTTCGCGCCGAAATATAGGGTAAAGGGACAAGTGTCGCCCCCAATAGCTGGCAGAAATTCACATCGCAGTTTTAAAGCTTTCTCCCATTGGACTTTCATCTCCTCTTTAAATAATACTCCGTGGTTATTGCTTTGAATTTCTGATCTGCATAATGTATGCGAAAAATATGGTTTTTCATAGGATTTCTAATAATCTAACTATACAGTATACAATTACTATATTTAGTTATACAGTCGAACCTCGTTAACATGAACACTGATAACGTGAATTACTTGAACAGTTTCCACAATGCCCGTCAAAATGAAGATTAGTTTAGTTATATGAAGATTAGTTATTGATAGCATGAACTACTGATAACATGGACAAATTTTTGGTGTCGTGCTACTTGCGACCGTGCGATTTCCGAAATAGGGGATTATCGTGTGTTTTGCGAATGGAACACCTGTTAGCTTGCCCTCTGCTCTTTCCCCTCCCAGAAAGCCCAATTCCCCTCTCCTAATCTATGAAGAGATTAACTGATTTGTTAGAAATTGTCTGGAAGAAAAATGATATATTCGGACTTTGAAAGTCAACCCTTCTCATTTATATTTGTGTATGTCCCCTCTCTAGTCATAGATAAGCTGATAAGATCTTTTAAATTTTGCCTGCGTTAAAACATGATTATTGATCGTTATATGCGCTGATAAATGTGTATGGATGCTTTTAATCTGTATTCAAAATACTTCGTGTGTGTGTATATGTATATATATATATATATATATTCTAAGTATTTAAAAAAATTATTAAAAACTACTTTATTTATCAAATGTGAAAAGTTTTAATACTTAATTTGTTTAATAGAACTATTTGAGCTTTTAATTGAAAAACCAATTTTTAAATATTTTTAATTAAAAAGAAAAATTCTATGAATGATTAAAAATGAAATTAAATAAATCAAAATAGTTTTAAAAATTTAACTAAAACGATTAGATAAACAATTTAATTAATAAAAAAATTATATATTTCTAATGATTTGATTGAGATTACTTAATGGTGATGTTTCGTTTTTCAATGGGGGGAAAAAAAGAATCTGTTTTAAAATAATTTTAATATTAAAAGTTTATATATATATAGGGGTAGATAGATATAAGGATTATTATAATTAGAAAAATTAGTTAAAAAGGTATTTAATAAAATATTATATATATATATATATATACATAATTTTTAACAATTAAATTAGGTACATTTTCTTAATATATTAATATATACATTTATATTAATATTTATGAAATTTTAAAATTCCAAATTTACTTAAGATTTTTAATATAAGCCATGAAAACACAGGAATACTGGAGGTTTTTTTTTCTTTTTTCTTTAAATAAAATATAATATATGTGGGCAGAAATCAATGTAAATTTGAAAATAATTATATTTATAATCTACATTTATTAATGAATTTTTATCACTTGATTATTATTGATTGTATAAATGTTTGTACCTGCTTATAGCTTGGACTGTTGGTGTTTGGTGTTTTGGGAGAAAGGATGATTGACTACTCTATGGTCTTAGGCCTAAGGAGTAGTGCCCTCTGTGGGGGGTCTTTTTAAACGGTCCTAGCCCGTATTTATGCAGGTTTCTGAGAAAACCATGAAAAACTTTTAATGGCTAGACCGACGAGCACGCCCTGTGATCGAGCCCGGCATCTCACGTCTACCAGCTTTGAGCGTAGAACCACTTGGCGTACAGCCAGGCCCTACAGCTTAGAATAATAATTTCTTAAAAAATCTGTATGAGTAAATATTAAATTTATTACAAGTTACGCATGTCCAGAGAGCGTTCTTATTTCTCTTGTTTCACGGTAATTATAAGAATTTCAGACACAATTCAAGCTTGTTTAACATTCAGAATTATTGCTTTTTCTTAAAAACTTGCTATATCAACAGTCATAAAAAAAAAAAAAAAAAAAAAAAAAAAGGTTATATTTTTCTATAAAACATTTAAATGCAAAATATTAGGCTATGCTTTATTTTACTGGTTAAATATATAATACTAAAAGCACAATACTAAAAAAAATAAAATACACAATGTTGTATTGCAAATAAAATGATTTAGCAATCAAAAAGATCTATTAATGATTTATGAATCACGAATTTTTAGAAGCCTAAAGTTTTATTTTTATATTAATCAAAATGTTATAATAATGTTTCTCCGAAAACATTAATATGTTTAACATATACAATATTAAGCATAGTTATAAATAAATTTCGTAGTAATATATAAAAGTATCACCGCATATTTCGAATGAACATAAAACTAATTCATAATAAAATTTTAAAAGCCTAAAGTTTTGTTTTTTACATTAATCAAAATGTTGTAACAATGTGTATTTCAAAGAACGCCAATGTATTTACTTTTCAAAAAATCTTTATAAACTATATTTTATTAAACTAAGTTTTTATATGACAATTAAATTATAAATATAGGTTTTTGACATTTTTGACAAGGAGGTTTTTGACATAACGATTTGAACCATGGTTTAAACCGTCAAAAATTGTCATGCGTCAAAAATCTGCCAACCCTGATAACAAATATGAAACAAGTATAACAGCATAAAATAATAATAATAATAAATTATTAACATTATTATGCAACATCTATGGATTTAAATAACAATTTTAATATAAAGGTTAGAAATATAATTCATGTATAACATAAGTTTAAAATAACATCACAATAATTGTATTGGTTAAAAAGTAAGGTCATTAATTAAGATGTTTAAGAGAATAGTTAAATTATTGAATCAAATTGAAATTCATTTTAACGAATGTCTTTAAAAGTACAATATGGCATGTTGCCTAACACAATTTTTAATATCCTTAAAACTTCTGAACTTGCAGATGGTCTAAAATCTCATTTACATTATGATCATTTAATTAACATGTTAATTAATCAAAGATTTCCCATTAAATTTTATTTCTCACTTGCTTATTTTTTTATAAGCCGTTGTGGCTTCTTCTAGTGATTATTGTTTTCTGACATATTTTGTTTACATTTATTGTATATAAACAACAACAATATACAATTCATATTAAATTTTTCATTATATTTTGCCTTGTAAAAAGCTTTATTTCTAAATGCAAATATTTGAGCCGTTCAGTGCACACATCGACTAACTCCACTTTTTGAAAAATCTTAAATTTTATGTCAAAGCACTTGGTATAATCATAACTTTTTGTATTTATAATAACTTTCCGGAATAATAAAGATTAGCACCGTTAAATGGCAAATTTTTTTTGGCCATTGAATAATAAGTAATTTATTTCAGAAGCCATTTCGATTAACTCCATACTCTAATGTAAATCGTTTCGGTAACGCTGTATCTGTTCTGGCCGTGCATCGACGCTTATTTGTTTTTAAACAGCGGAAGATGCTCTCTCCCTCTCAATAATATTCGTAACAAAATCGCATCGGTAAACAGATAAAAAGAACAACGTTTACAGTAGACTTTACCTGTAGTAAAAGTAATATATTTTTTTCTTTTAAATTATACTGCTAAAATAAAAATACCATATTTTTGGATCTCTATTTTACAGAAATTTACAGAAAATCGTATTTAAATCAAATCATTAGACTGATGGACCTGCTAAAATTCATTCCTCCTGTTAAACACGATTACTATAAGAACTTGTCAACAAATCGAAATGACGAATCCTCGCATACAGCTGATGAAGAAGACATTATTTATAATATTGCTAAATCATCCCAAAGAATAATGCCGCTGACATAAAACTGCTATGAATTAATTAAAAAATTATAATATAACAGAACTGACAACATACATTCTTATGGAAAAGCTGTGATAAAAATGTATAATAACTAACTTTTTCTGTAATAAAAAACTTAAAAATGTAAAGACTTAATTTAACTTTATTACTTTTTTCAGTTGCCAAATCGATTAACTCCACCAGTCACATAAAAACTGTAACATTACTGACGATTGTTTGTTGGCTATTCTTTCTTATTAATTTTATACACCGTTAGATGAAAGCTATATCTGCAATTATGCATTCTACATTATATATTTGAATTCATATTATCAGAGGAATTTTAAAAAACAATATACATTACATCATCGCGTTTCTCAACTTTTTGTTTTATGGAGTTAATCGATGTGTGCACTGAGCGGCTCATTTATTAATTCAAGTCTTCCTTGATAATGTATGATTATTGTAATGATAAGTCAGTACTTGACGTAAATAAAAATTAACTTGATGTAAAAAAATAAAAATAATGTATAAATAAATAAAAATTAACCTGCAAATACACACATGTATATATATATATATATATAAACCACGTTATATATGAGGACCTGTTATACAATATGCATATTCAAATAACACTATTTTCTTCCGAGAGATTATTTATAAAAGCAATAAATATGACACAATTTTTTTTTTTTCTTGTATGTATATAGTCAACTGTAAAGGGATTAAGAAAACATCTGCCTTCCCCCCCTTATGAATCAGTGTATGTCAGTCACAGAAAAAAAAAATTAACAATAGTTTTATAATTAAAATATCTAATTTCACTATATGGTGTAAAAAATTTCACATACACACAATATATATATATACACGCATACAATGTATTTTCATACAAATTAAAAGCATCCATATACATTTATCCACACAACAGAATCATGTATCTTAACTTAACAGAAATTTAAAACATCTTCAAAAATTAGAGATTGCCTAAAAGCTGTTTGTTCGCTTTCGCTAATTTATCTTGAACGAAAGAGGGAGCATGCTCAAATAAAAATGAGAATGATGGACTTCCACAGTCCCACTTAATCGTTCTTTTTTTACTGACAGCTTTTAACAAAAGTAGCTAATCCCCTTTATCGATTAGGGAATTATGACAGTGCTCTCTGGCACGATACCCCTTATCTTGAAATGGGGAAGGAATAAGCTGCCAGGTGTAAGATCAGTTCGCAAATAGCACGGTTCGCAAATCACACGCTCGGAAGTAGCACGCAACCAAATTTTTCATCCCCTTGAAATTCACGTTAACACGAGGTTCAACTGTATATATATAGAAATAGCAATTTATCAGTACAATTAAACCTCGTCTTTTATAATATAGAAGCAATAAAAATATGTCCACGTTCTTTCCCTATAATAATTTTATTACAATGAAACAACATTTAATCATCGTTCTTATGATTAAATAAGTATTTATTTTCTTTGCAATAAAATAAGCATTTGTACTGTTTTATATTAAATAGGTATATTTCACATAGAAAAAATGGGCAATATCTGTTTATTATTCTAGAAATACATTGACGTTTCTTAATAATGTTAGTGATCCGTGGGACTTTATATTATGAACTTAGTGGTCCGAGTGATTTTTAGTTGTGAATCTGGTGGTCCGTCAACTCAAAAAGATTGCAACCGCTGCTATAGACCAAGTTTTTCACTCTCCGTGATTGTGCAGTGCTTTTTGAAATTGTAGGGTGTACGCTAAATGTTTGTTGGCTAAAATTTGCCTAGTATGGCAGCTGAAATCTTTTGCCTCGGGGGGTGCCTAAAATCCTTCGCCCAGGGCGGCTAAAAGTGTAGGTACGGCCCTGCTCGAAGGCTTAATTGTTCTGAGTTTTCTGTGTTTTTATAACTTGCGTAAATATGACCCATTATAAAGACACCCATGGAGGACCTCCCCCCCGTCAGGCCTAGGATTCTAGAGCAGTTAATTGGCCTTAATCGCAACGACCCAAACAACAAGGAAAATTTGTTAGACTATCTTCCCTAGTATATTTTTCATCATTTGGATTAAGCAGTATAATTTATGCCTCTTTCTAATTAATTTTTTTTTTTTTTTTTTTTTTTTTTTTTTTTAAGAACACCTTTAGTATGGGATTCAGTTGGCGAATTTTGAATTTTTATCGCCATTTCGGCGGTTAATGTTTTTGGTATAACTTCGTGTTGGAGGGGGAAAAAAATAGCTATTTCGATAATGTTTTTATTATTGCATTTTTAGCTGAAATATGACAATATTCCATCAACTGTTTATATTTCCAACGTGCGATTTAAGTTTAAGAAATTAAAAGTTAACAGTGGCGGATTTAAGGGGGGGGGCCTAAGGGGCTGAAGTCCCCCTAAAAGTATTGACATTCACAATTGAATATTACAGTTGTAAACTTTTCTTTGATCTCTAATAACACCTTCAACAATCTTAGCCCCCCCCCCCCAAAAAGGTAAGTTCTGGATCCGCCACTGAAAGTTAAAACTCTTAAAAATAAGCAAATTAATTTAATTTTATTTATTTTTGTATGTGTATGTGTAAAAAGTTCAGAATACTGCGAAAAAGTCTAATTTAGGTGATTTTTATAAATTATTTATTACTAGCATGTTACGCCCGCTTCGCTAGTCACTGTATTTAAATGAATTTTCAAAAGAATTGGATCAGTATTTATTTTTTATATCACATTAAAAATAAAAACTTGAAAAAAAAAAAAAAAAAAAAAAAAAAAATGAAATCGCTTTAAACCTCGCTTTGACTTGCCGCTGCCTACGGCAACTCTTTCTCCGCCCGCATTGCATCGGAACCAGGTCCCCACCGCCAGCAGAAAGATTTTTCCCGAGCACTTTAATCTGGGTATTTATCGACGGCAGGCGAATCTGCCATTATTCAAGATCTACATTTTAAAGAGGACTGTATCTTAGCATCTATTAAATATTTTAATTTTTGAACCATCTATTTTACAGCTCCCGCTATTTACATTTTACTACGATTTGATTCCGATCAATAAAATAAAATAAAAAGTAGATTTCCTTTTCAAAAAGGATTAAATACATGAAAAACTAATAAATTTTAATCGGTTTATTCCTTTCTACTATATACTACTATTTTTTCCGATAAATACTATAAATTAAAAGAAAAATAAGAAAGAAAGGAAAAGATTTTTCTTTTAAAGGAATTATATATATAAAAAAATATATAAAATTCAAAGTTTTATGCAATAAAAATTATACATAAACATAACTGTTATAAATAAAATTTTTAATTTTTAATTTCATATACTAAATTTTTTCTTTGCTAAATTACCATTTTATTTTCAATAAATATAATAAATTAAAAAGAGAAAAAAGATTTTTGCCTTTAAATGAATGTATTCAATAAAAAATGTATAGCGTAACAGCCGTTGCTAAGATACACAGACGATTACAATGGAATAATAAATTTATGAAAAATGGAACATAAAAGCCGATATTTAAAATAATAAATAAAATAAAATAAATAAAATAAAAAACAAATTCAAATTCAAAATTCGAAAAAAATGTCGGTGAGGTGCTGACCTACAGGATCTCAACTACCCATATGCCAAATTTTCTAGCTCTGAGATCAGTAGTGTGAGCACCAGAGTGCAAAAAGACACACTTGCACACACAGACACTTATCTTTATTTATATAGATTATTATTTTATTATTATTATTATATTGTGGTACTTTATAATTCATTCATACTTTTAACACGCTGTTAGAGCTTCGTTAGCTATCACGGTCACAGAAATAAAATTATTTAGCGAAATGAGCCCGAGCTATTTTAGCGCCAAATTTCAAAATTTGCGAAGGGTGTCCTATATTACAGCTATCCCGTTTTCATATTATATATTGTAAATTTACATGTTTTAAATATTGAATAATTCTCAAATAAGAATTTGAAAAAGTAAACAAGTGGTTAAATTCATTGTTGTTTTAATTATTATTTTCCGCTTATTTCAACAATGATTAATTTTTTAACGTTTCCAACAATGGTCTATGACATGAAATTTATTGTTGCACAAGGAAATTTTTTAAATCTTTCATCGATTTCAACCTTTGTATGTGAGCTATTTTTCACGTTAAAGATTTGATTATCTATTTATTGCTTAAAATGTTTCAAAGCAAGCTTTTTGGTGCATTTGCAATGTTTCCCAACGAGGTAATTCAAGTACAGTTTACTAATATCAGTTTTAAGCTAATATTTCCACCAGTTCATAATTTGATGTCTAGAGATTCAGCTTTCTTTGATATTATCATAATCTCTCACATAGATTAATTAGTATAGTCTCGATTAATTAATATAATTATTAATCTAGTGTTTACAGCATTAGCGTAGGGCTTTTTTGGCAATGTTTTAATATTTATGGCTGGCTACCTTGGAGCTCAATTAAAATGGTTATCGTGACTGCGTAACTGAAGTCTTTGGCGAGAAATATCCGAGCTATTTCTGTACCAAATTTTAAAATGTCATAATATATCTTAGCTATTCAATGCACATAATTTATATACATATAAATCGTAGATTGACCAAAATCAATTGGATTCGTGCAATGCTGGCTTATAACATACATAACAAATTTCAACTCAATCGAACAAAGCATTCAGACGGTACTGTGCTCACTCACAGACATAGAATAGAAACACATCACAAAAGATCGTGGTTCGTGGCAGGCTGAATGCTACTGTAAGCTTCCCGAGTTTTTCTCTTTGGCGTTCTAGACGTTGTAGTTTTTACTCGGTTTTAAAAATCTAGCTCCAGCCTTTTAATATACCATAATCTATTTGAAACAAACATTTTTAATTATTACTCATAATAAACAAAAGTGAAAATTATTGAAATTATAAAATCTTATTATTACGATTATTCTTATTCTTATTTATCTATTTTTCAGGAAATGTTTTTTGATGAATTCTATTTAGTCGAAGGTGGTTATAAGTAAGCAATACTTTTCTCTGTAAAATTTCCAAATGAACACTTCAATTTCAATGCGGTTTACTTTATTTTATATTTTATGTTTTATTGATTTGATTTGTTTTAGAATACTAATTTAAGCGAGATCGTTCTTACTAATATTTGATGGAAATCTGTTTGGAAGATTTATTTTTCTTTTTTTTATTAATTAAAATGGGATTTTTTTTAAAGCTATTTTAAAATGATGTTTTGAAATTAGGGAGTTATTAATTTTTGAAATTCTGCCTTATGTTAATGAAGTCAAGCGATTTTAGAACTAGAGAAAAAAAAAAGTGAGTTCGCAACATATAAAACATTTAAGTTATCACACGGATGATCCTACCCTCTGAACTATACGCTAATACCTCTCCGAATAATCGAGCATCAGGTAGTAGGGTTATTTTGAAGACTGAAATGAATTCAAAAAGGCGTCAACAATTGGCAACTAATCGCTCGCTATTTCATGTTTTAAACGAACTCTGATTTTCTCGCACTCCGATTGGTTGAATATGAGCTAACATCTAGCATAGGAGATTTAGTCAGTCATAAGTTCGTCATTGACAAAGGTAGGAGAGGGAAACTATCATACGATGCGTTTTCAAGCGTTTGTCTCTCGAAAAACCTGTTTCAGGTGGTTTCAGGAGAAAGTATCTGATACTGCTGATCGTATGAGAGTACGTGTGATAGCTGCTAAATTAATTTTAAAGCTTGAGATATGATAGATTTTTTGAATAAAAGAAGATTTAAAAATGACCTGCATAATCGACACAGATTTCAGTTTTCCCATAGTAGCCAAGTAATACATGCTAAACGACTTTTATTTTTCGGTCTCACTTTCATTTTTTACCAAAACTTGGCAAACTGATCTATTCACGGAAAACTAACAGTTATATACGAAAGTACATCTAGAAAATATTTAGATCGCAGTTTTTAAGTCGTTGAAGTTTTTTTTTTTTTGTTTCATTTGCGATACGGATTTATCCTCCCACTTCTGGTTTTCCAATTTTCACTAAACAGTGTCAAAGTTACATGTACCCTAATCTTAATTCTGAAATTTCGTTGTTCTATCTTTATTTGTTTTAGATATATGACAGTCAGAAAATTCCCCATACATATACATTCTGACTCTTTGCCAAAAATAGATTTTTTGGTCTCAGGAGAACTTATAACATATAAATGAGATACAAACTCAATATCTAAATTTTTGACCGAATATATTTTTACCATTGCCTGTGGTAGTCTTTAACAAACAAAGAAACCAAAAAAAAAAAAAAAAAAAAAAAAAGTTTATTGAGAGAGGAAAAATACGCATTAATAAAGTGATACATATATATATATATACATATATGTATATATATATTTTTTACATTGTACTATAAAATATCTCGGATATAGGAGAGGTCAATTTTTTTTTTTTTTTTTGATCACATTCCAATGTCTAGTGTTCCGAGGGAAATAGCATACAGGTACTTTGTTTTCTATAAGTCATACTAGTACAAAGGAAAACAACAATAACGTAAATAAATACACCCATTCACATTTACATTTAGCTCGAATCCATCATGAAATTTATATAAACATGTTTCTAGGATTTTACTTTATAACGCAATACTGAAATTTTGTACATTATTTTGTTAGAGTATGAAATATATTTAAGAAATGGGAATATTTTAATTTCAGGAAAAACATAAAGATTTATAATTTATAATTCTTGAAATTTTCATCAATTTCAAGATATATAATATAATGAAAGTGGATCTGCAGATCAGGAGCCTCAACGTCCTATTTGCATCACACATTATACAACAGATCATTTTTACCTATTCCTTTTATATAATATATATATATTGATTCAATTGATTTGCTACATAAACAGAAACATTCTGTTCTCGCTATCTCTGTTTATATAATTATCTCTCTCCCTCTATATATATGTATATATACGTATTCCTAACAATTTATTGTCTTGCATTAATTCCCTGTAATTCATAAAAATTTGTACCAAATTTCAGGCAAAATGATTATAGAACATATTGGAATTATTTTGTGTAACCCTGTAAATCAATCGCCAATTATATGCCCACACTTTTGCACTGAAAAACATTCTTTAAAAATTCTAATAAAATTCCATTATATTTAACGACGTGTAACCATGTTAAAATACACTTTAAAGAAATATCGTCTACAGACCGTAATAGTACGATATTCTTTTATTTATCCCAGAAAAAGAGCCAGAGTAATTATATATACTAAAAAGAATATACCTATTTAATTAATTATAACTCATTAATATCAGTACGTCATCGAAATTCTTTTGTGGGGTCCCGTAAATAAGTCTATACATATTCTTTTTCTACAGTAAACATGCTTTTAAGCATCTTTATAATGTATGTTAATTCCATTATGTTGAGTGGGGCAGCATAAGCGCTTTAAAGTGCGCTTATAAATAAAAATTTGTTCATAGGTTCTAATGTCACGAAATTATTTTATGTGTCTCCGTAAACGATTCATAAACATTGTATACACTAGTAAAAACTATTTAGTAAAAACTATTCATGAATAATTGTTCAAAATTTGACATAATTCGGTTGATTACGCTGCATTGTCAGAACACTTTTGTATGGTCCTGTACATTAATTAGGAAGCCTAAGAGTACATATTTGCTGCAGAAAACATACGTTTAAGCATATTACTCACGTACGCTAATTTCATTTTGTTGATTGCAAAGTAATGATGTCAAAATGCGTTTAAACGAAATTCACCCCAAACGCCGTAATGTTAAGAATTTTGGCGTGTCCCTGTACACAATCCATAAAAAATATAGACATAAAAAATTATACAGCTATTTCTACACAGAGCCTGAACATGTGTGCCAATTTGCAAGTCAATCGGAGGATTTTTATGGCTGCTATTGCGGTACATACAAATTCCACCCATAGGCCGTGATGATAAGAAAATTTTTTATGTGTCCTTGTACACGAACTACAAACGGAATACACACCCAAAACTATACAACTGATTCTGTGGGGCTCATGAACATGTGTACCAAATTTCAAGTCAATAGTGTGATTTTAGGAGTTACTGTGCTCCAAATTATCTCAGGATACCGATTTTTTGATCTGTAGATTGGTTATGCGTACTCAAGACATACACTGCAAAGGGATGTTGTAAAATTCCACCATATCCCCTTGGGGGTGGGGTGGGAGAAATCATTTTTCCATGCACAACTCTGCTCTGAACCATCTTAGGCGATTTTTTATGCGTGGGGTGGTTATGCTTTCCCAACACGCATTATAAAGGGATTTCGTGAAATTTCTTCTTTCCTCCCTTTAAAGGCGGGTGGAGGGGGGACGAAAACATGTTTTAAAAAGTAACTCTGCTCCAAATTATATAAGGAAAGCGATTATTGATATGTCGATTGGTTATGCGTACTCAACACACACAAACTACAAATGGATTATTTGAAATTCTGTGTTATCAGCCCCCCCCCCCTTTTGAGGGTTGGTGGGTAAAAAACATGTTTCCACACGTAACTTTGTTCAAAATAATCATAGAATGGCAATTTTTGATGTGTGGACTGCTTATACGTATTCAACACACACTACAAAATGATTTTGTGAAATTACATCCTTCCGTCCCTTAGGGGGCGAGGGGGCAAAAACATGTATTCATGCGTAACTCTGCGGTAAATTATCTTAGGAAGGATCTTTTTGATGTGTGGTTCAGTTACATGTACCTAACTGATAATATAAAGTGATTTTGCAAAATTTCTTCCCCCTTCTTTCCTTTAAGAATGAGGTTAAAGAAACACAGGGAGTGGGGGCTAAAAAACGTGTTTTAAAACATAACTCTGCCTCAAATAATATCAGGATCTCAAATTTTTAATGTGTATGGAACGTGAACTATAAAGAGATTTCGTGAAATCACGCCTACCCCCCTCCCCCTCTTAGGGGTGTTCGAGGCAAAAAACATGTTTTCTACCTTAAATGTGCTCCAAATTACCTTTGAATGGCAAATTTTGGTGTGTGGGTTTTGGTTAAATGTACTTAATATGCACTTTTATGTGATTTTGCAAATCTTCCCACTTGACCCGCGAGGAAGGTGGAGTAAAATGCAAGCAAGGCGCTACCAAAGGCATTGTTTCTCCAGATTCGAAGTGTGGCGTGTGGGAAAACTGCCACCGAAGGTAGCGAGAACTTTAACTTAGCTTTTGACTGATTTCAATGATTTTTTTTTTTTTAATTAGTCTTTTTATATGATATTTTGAGAAATCGTTTCAATATAATGACCAGCAAAGCGGGTAAAGCCTGCTAGTACAATATAAAATATCTTACCTGTTAAATATAATCCCCATTTTACATAAGTTTTAGGACTTTTTAGATTAAAGAACATCTAATCACTATTGTTTGAGATAAATTTCAAAGGGAAATAAAAATTAGAAAAAGAACTTTAAGAAAAAGGGAAAGAAATCGTCTGCGTCAAGAGAAAGCGGAGATTAGAGCTTGGCGAGAAAAACTCAGTTTTGGCCAGTTTGGCTTCCTGTAGTTCAAGCAGTCATGTGACTTTTTAAGGACCTTTCAGAGACTGGCTTCAAGTTCGGTTTCTTTTGATATTCCTTTGATGTGGGGAATCGAATTGACGCGAGGCAGGAGAGAGTTTCCCTCTGCTGACAAACCTCCTACTGCGATCGAAATTGGGTCTCTTTTGTAAAAGAGCAATAAAAAGTAATGTCCTTCATTGTAAATGTGTGCAAAATGTCAAGGGTCGCTTTCGGACAGTGGATAATTTATGAGTTTTGACGCGCTGCATAGTAGCTAGTCTCTGAAGGAAGCCTAAATGTGTGATTTTTGCCACCGAAAAAGGTTGCTATTGTCTTGTGCACTCTTATAATGGGTCTATTATCTCGAGTTTCCTTTTGCCCCTCCCCTCTTCTTGGTTGCTCTCTTAAGTAATGCCATGATTAAGAAACTAAAATTGTTATTGTGCTATATTAAACACTTTTTATGATTAATAAGAAAGACTAAAATTTAAAAATTATTATAGAGCTATGATTTTAAAATATATATGTTTGTTTATAATATGTTTGTTTTATCTTTTAGAATTGTAGAAATTGCTGGTGAGGAGAAATATCTTCTGTTAGTTGACGAAGATGAGTTCATTTTGATTTTTCCCGAGGAGAAACCCAAAAAGAAATTTCGTTCCTTGAAAAAAATCTTCTCAAGAATGTTCCAATGCTTCAGAAAAGCTCCTTAGGAAATATGTAAATAGCAGAGATGGTATCTGTAATTCATTTTTCTTTTTAAACAGAAGGTAGATTTGTTATACTTTTTTTTTTTTTTTTTTCGCCAAGAAAACTTTTAGGATCAGTGATGAACTATTTCACTTTCATTTTTAATTAATTGGCAAAAATGTTTGCATATTTATTCCTCTGTGGCACCTATTATAATCGTTATGATAATAATTATTATTTTAGAGATCTTTTATTTTTCAAGTCTCAGTTTGAAGATTTATACAAATAATCTTATTCATATAATATTTAATAAACACTCACACTTTTAATATTCAATTTCTTTTTAACTGATTGAGTCAATTTGCCGCTTATAGTATTAAGTCGATTATATATTTAAATATGAAATGATTTAAAATATTTCGTTTTTTTTGCAATAATCAAATTATGTAATGATAACAAAGAAAGTATAAACTAAAATAAAAGTCTGATGTACGCCAAGTGCACCAAATAGTGTGGCAGTGTGACAATCTTCAGACAGAAAAATGCCAGAATTTGTTAATATTACCTATGATTGAAAACAAAACATATTATAACGCTTTGATTAATGATAATCTCTGGAAATATCCCGGCCTGTAATGGCATTAAACTGTACAAAAATGTAATTTTTAGTGAATTTTTAATGAATTACCGGAAAATTGCGGCCTGTAATGATATTAAACTCTACAAAAATGTAATTTTTAAACATAAATAAAGGTTTAACCATCATCTTTATACCATGCAATTTTAGACTTATTTAAATTTTATAAAATATTCACAATAGTCTAGCTTTTTTTGCCTCTCGATATATGGTTTTCTACTAATGCCTGTACCTAAATCTAAGAATTTCTTTTGATTTACTTTAAAAAACAGTAATAAAAAATTTCTATGAAGTGGATAAAATTTGTACGATCTGTAATATCTTGTTCTTATCAATAGGATCATGTGTCTGATCATTTTTATGCGGAATTTTTTTCATTCATCTTTATGCTCCACAAAAAGAGATGATTGGCTGCATTACAGCAAGTGATAAACAAAATTTGAAATTTTTGTAGTTACATAAATTGAACCGGGTAAATTTAAAAAAAAAAAAAAGTTTAAAAGTTTAACGGTTGTTTCACAGAAATGTTTTAGCTTCTTGTGATTCTTTAAATGCTTATGTATATAATTAATAAATGTTTCTAATAATTAATTAACACATTAAAATTGCCTCATTACCCCAGACATCTATTTCAGAATTTTATAAAAGAAATCTGGAGATAATTTTTGTTTCTTTTCGCATATCGAAAAACTTTTATTGCGATTTTAAAGATTTTCAGGGTTTTTGTATATCCTTCGACAAACTTTATTACTCAAAAATTATTCGCCATAACAACATGATCCATAGTAAAGGTATGAATGGAAATTGGAGTACAAACGTAACTATGCAACCGAACTTTAACCCATTTGTATCATAAGCGCATCGCATTTTGCCTGACCATAATCACCAAAGCGCATATGTGCGCGCATTTCGCTTAGGCTCTTATCACCAAAGCGCATATTATACCCGTGCATATTGGACAGCAGTCGTCTAATGGAAAAATACTAGAACAGGTTATTTATATTTAAACTGAAGAACTTTATGATGCTTTAATTAAAAATTATTAGCTCAAATTGTACGACTTTTATGATATTAAACTTTATGGAAAAGTGTTTTTTAATTATCAATATAAATTTAAAAAATAATTTTTTCTTCCTTTATGTCAGATAAATATATAATTTTTGAATAATATTTGTTAATATTTGTATTGAAATGAAGATTTTCACATGTACATGAAAAAAAGTTGCAATGTTTATCTCTCTAATTTATATACGCTTAATTTTAAAGTAGTAAGAACAACTATTAGTGGGTTGTTGGTTTTTCTGCTGTCTCTTAAGATTCATACGTATCTTTCTGCAAAAAATAGAATGAACACACACATATATACATACATATATTTATGAACAAAAATTATTCATCGTTAAAGTATATTTTAAAAATTATTTTCTAATAATTTACCTATTAAGATTGGCCCGATCAAGCCAAGATTGATATCAGTATTTTACAATTTGGCGCTAAAACTAACTTATTTGCTTCTATTTTTTTTCTTCGTGATATTTATAGAGGATTTTTTTTTTTTTTTTTTTTTTTTTTTTCGTACACCATTTCGAAAAACTTTATTGAAATTATAGATTAGTTTAAATGTCATTTATGAAACTTCAAAACCGAGATTTATTCGTCTGATCATGAACTACATAGTAAAGGCAGAAATAGAAATTCTAATTATGAACGTGACCAAATAATACGATTAAAAGAAAAAAAATCTTCATAGATCAATATTTTGTATCAATGAAACTCACAGCAAGTTTTCGGTTTTGCAAAAGAAAGATACATACCGCAACAAGCGACATAAAAACAATGTAATTTATTGTTTATTACTTTGTAAAAGGTTTAAAATCACTATTTACAAATGATATTCGCCCCCCCCCCTTTACTTTATTGTATGAAACTATTACAAATAATTATTATATGAAAAGAGTAGTGCTTAAGATGAGCCAACAACGAACGTGACGTCAGCTTTTCTCAGCTACTAAAAATAAATAAATAAAAATTTTATTGGGGCAATCTTAAAACCATCACTGATCCTTGGTTTTTTTTTTTTTTTTTTTTTTTTCAATATTATTACGAAATTTTGCTTGGAATGATGAGTAAGAGAAAAGTAAAAATAGAAGAAAGCACTTAGAACATAACTCACATTTTTGTTACTTTTTTTTTCAAATTAAATCATCTTAATTTAAAACTTACAGAAAACTTTTTTTTTTTAGTGGAAATTATAATTTAGGTGTAAAACTCCATATTTAAATCCATATTTAAATGAACACACACACAAAAAAAAATGCTACAATATTTTAGTTTTTATTAAGGTAAAATATTTTCTGAGAGGTTTTAATAGAAATATTTTCCAGTTTATAAAGCTAGTGATTTCTGTTTGTAATAATTTTCCCTTAAACGCTACATTAAAAAAAGGAAAGAAAAAAAACTATGTAGGAAATATTATGTGCAATAACGTATGTAAGAGGCATTTTTTGAAATGTATCTAAAATTTCCACGCGTTATTAGTTTAATTGTATTGAGAATGAATGTATTTGACTCATCCATTGTAAATCACGTTCAGTTTGAGCACTACGCTCCCATGACTTACAAAGAATTATTAATTATGGGAAAGACAATTTTTAAAATATTCGTTAACTTAAATAATAAATTAACTTATTGTTTCTATCAACAATTCAATACATTACATTGATGATGCGTGATTAATGAATAGAAATAAAAAGTATAAACAATAATAATAAAATCACTTTCAGACGCATATAGATATATTAGAAAAAAATTATTATTAAAAGATATTTTGAAAGTTATTATTAAATTTAAATCTTTTATTTAAGTATATTTCAATTTATATAATCGAAGTTATTTCATTACAATTTTAATAGAAGGACCATCAAACAATAAAATACACAACTTCTCTTAAACAAATACAATTTTCATTATTTAAACTCAAGGTTATTTTATTTATTTATTTATTTATTTTTTAATCTATATAATCAGTTAAAGTTTTCATCTATAAATGTGAAGATAGGATTAATAACAGCATTTTTTTTTCTTTCTTTCTTTGAGCGGAAATAAAAAATTACAAGCAAATCTACCTTCTGTTTTTAATCAAATACTTTTTCTTTGAGACAGGTACGTTTTTGAAACTATATTATCTGAGCAAAAGTAAGTATATTTATATTTTATCTCTATGCATTAATTTACTTCGATTCTTCTTTTCGGCCTATTTCTTGTAATTAAAATTGTTTAAAGTTTGATATTTATTTAATGTAAGTTTATACTTAAATTACTTTTCAAAATTTGAATCACTTTTTGGAAAAATGTATTCTATATACGAAACAAAATTAGTACATCTTAAACGCATTTTCGCATTCTTAAATTTTAATTTTAAATAGTTCATTATTCTGTAACGTTACTTTTTTTTTTTTTTGCACAGATCAATAGTGTTAATAGCCAAATCAGAAATAGTTTATACAATAACTAAGAATATGCAATCACTTCCTACATTAACTTGATCTTCTAGCTAAACCGACTAGTTTTTAAATATTTTCAGTGGAATACCTACCCAAACAGATAAAGTCTTCAAATATAAAGACTAAATTCCAGATACTTGCAGCAGCGTTATATATAGTACCAACTGAAAGATAAACACAATCTTACGCTTTAAGTCTGATACATCTTGAAATATAACTAGAATAACAAAAATCTTCTTTATAAGCCCGTTTCCTCTTTGCACTACTTCCCTCTAGCAAGCAAAAAGGCTTCAGCCAGCATTCAAAAATTTAGAATCTGGCTTTGTTCTGACACTTGACTTCCATGTTCATAACATCTGACTACCTTCTTCCTTCCCTGAATATAAGCTCATTTCATATTTGTGCTACTACCATCCAGCAACATTCAGCAAAAATTAACCTTCCAAATAAACCTTCAGCAAGCATTTAAAACATTTAGAATCTGGCTTTCTTCTGACACTTGGCATTCATAACATCTGACTGCCTTCTTCCTTCTCTGCATATAAGCTCATTTCATCTTCGTGCTACTTCCATCCAGCAAGAAAAGAACCTTCAGCAAGCATTTAAAACATTTAGAATCTGGCTTTCTTCTGACACTTGGCATTCATAACATCTGACTGCCTTCTTCCTTCTCTGCATATAAGCTCATTTAATCTTCGTGCTACTTCCATCCAGCAAGAAAAGAACCTTCAGCAAGCATTTAAAACATTTAGAATCTGGCTTTCTTCTGACACTTGGCATTCATAACATCTGACTGCCTTCTTCATTCCGGCTCCTGTATATGTGCTCTCTGTTTATATTTCGACTTCTTCCTACGTATACTGGAAACTTTCATCAAGAATGAAAAACTCCTTCTGCCGTGGCTCTCTTCCTTTCTGTGGCATAAAATCTAAAATGGTCGTCGGCTTCTCTCGCTCTCTAGAATGATCCGCATCTTCTTCTGTGCCCTTCTCTTTCTTCGTTGCATTTAAAAAAGGGCAATGATAATTAAATGCTGCGCAAATCTCAAATGGATATTTTCAAGTGTGCTTTTTGGAGTCAGAAAACAAAAAGGAGATACAAGAAGACTGAAGAAGTCCAAATTAATATTGCAGCTTATTATTTAGTTCGGATCGCGATGCCAATAAAGGCCAATATTGGATTTTTTTTTTTTTTTTTTTTTTTGGAGATGATACTGTGTGTTTTAGAGATATTATACAAAAATAAAAATTTTATCGCCACCGCGTACTGTTAATAAAACTAATCTCTTCTGATAATGATGCGCAAATCTCAAATGGATATTTTCAAGTGTGCCTTTTGGAGTCAGAAAAATAAAAATGAGATTCTAGAAGACTGAAGAATTGCAAACTAATATTGCGGCTTGTTATTTAGTTCGGATCGCGATGCCTATAAGGGCCAATATTGGATTTTTTTGGAGATGATACCTGTGTGTTTTGGCGAGGTTATACAAAAATAAAAAAATTATCGTCACCGCGTACTTTTAATAAAACCAATTTCTTCTGATAATGAAATATTTTATAAAAATGTGCCATTGTGTTTTAATAACAATAGTACCTCATAGTGCTGGAACACTCTTCACGAGAAAAAATTTTGATAATCATGAAAGTTTTTTTTCATAATCCATTCATTCATTCATTTATTAGAAGAAAAAAATTGATTTAGCTTTGTATCCGATTTAGATTTGTTTGGAGGTTACAGCTCAGGCTGTGTGTTTTGGAGACGTAAAATGACATCAGAAAATTCAAGGGTAATACTTTTTATATAATTTTATAATGTACTTATTTTATAATAATAAATTTCGTTATAATTATGTGTCAGTGTCTTAATTAAAAAAATCATAACAATTCAAAAAAAAAACATTTAGCATTTTATCTGCTAAAACACATTTAACAAGCACAAGAAAAAGTATAAAGATAAATAAGGGCGAAGGGCGTGGTTTCACTTTTTCATAGGATTTAAACTTAATGTTAATAGAAGCCGTAAAAATATTTGTACTAAAGCACTATAGAACTAGAATATAGAGAAACTAGAAATAGAGAAATATCATTTAAAATACTGCGCAACCAGATATAAACTCTTCATGTTAAAGACATTGTGGTCTTTTAAAATTTTATTCTACTGAACATAACATTTTTCTTGTAAAATACTAAAATTGTCTCTTATTTAGAACGGTTTGAAACAGCTCAGGATGTATAACGCATTGAGTATTACATTCATTTTATAATAGTAACTGGAATAGTAACTCTTTTGGACATGAATCCTTGAACAATCACTGTGCCAGCATGGAATTTCCAACTATTACATTTTCCTTTTTAAAAGATTTCATAGAATCTGGAACAAACAATAAAATGAGCATATATACAATAATTAAAGGGCTGAACTCATCCTGTTACTTTTTGATTTACCAGACATAATTCATTAAACTCAGGAGTTTATTGCTGTTATATCCAAACAAACATTACACTCTGTCTACTTCTTTATTAAGATGATACTTTTTGTTATGATTCTGTTCAGATGCCTTTGCATGTAAATGTACACATATCTATGAGTTAGGTGCAATAAAATGAATGTTTTTTGCAAGTTTCATGAATATAATTCTTTCACAGCTATACATAATACACATGAGGGATTTATACTTTTCAGTAATGTAACGGCCAGGATATGGGTTTTCATATTACATAGTCTCTTAATATAATATAGGTAAAAATGTTTTTTTTTTTTTTTTTTTTTTTTTTTTTTTAAAGTATCAGTTGATGAGTCAGCTTCATTTTGAACTATAAAAGACATTTTAAGATCAATCCAAATCTTTCAGATATTTAAGGAAGGGGAAATATTAATTGAAAAGAAGTCTTTCATAACACGAAGCGGTTTAATATTCAACATGATTTTTCATACGAAGTATATACAAATTTACAATAGGGTCACGATTACTAAGCGACTGAAAAGCGTTATTTTTCTTTGTAATTAAAGATGGAAATAGTGTCTCTTA